>CM054129.1:21257357-21678700 GCA_028751855.1 Ambrosia trifida | reverse complement strand
AATTAAACAAGTCAACCCAAATATACGACTCGTTTTTTTAAAACGAACTAGATATGACAACTCTAAACCTGATTATTTTTCGTACCGCATTTTAAATCGTGTTAAAAATTGCTACCCCTAGCAAGAATGATTATTCATCTGCATATAACAATCTGATGGTAGAAGCCAACCAATAAATTCCAAACAATTTTTTTTAGAGGTGAAAGAAATCATACTTTATCATGTTGGAAGATGTTAAACTTTATTATGGATTACACTTCTTAGATTATTATTATTATTATTATTATTATTATTATTATTATAACTTATACTATGTAATTAACACAAAGAAAAGAACGATTTAAGGTGGCATTGTCCACGTAGAAACCACCCCAAAGCCAAGTTTGCCGCGGGTGTTTAATTTAATTTTTGCGCTCATCTTGTGATAAAGTTTACATATGTTTTTTTTTCATATATAAATTAAGCTGGTTATATACGTATTACATGTAGAAGAGTCGTAATTGAGTCTTAGCAAATAAATTTGCACAAAAGTCAAGAATATAATAATTGGTAGACTACATTATGCAAATGTAAATCATCAGAAAATTGCAAAAGTTGTGTAACATAATTCAGCTGAATTTATATTACCAATGAACCTTCAAGTTTGATCTAATAAATGTAACAATATTGTGAAATCTAAAAATAAATGTTTTTTTTTTCCAAGAGTAGCTTATGAAGTGGTTGCACACCTCGTTGAGAGCGTCTACATTGCCCCGCACACAGTGTCGGATCTAGAAACATTGTTCAGTAGTAACGTTTTTCATTTTTTTCATTTTAGTAGCAACGTTTTTCAAATTTCGTAGAAAAAAAACAAATTTTCCACTAATTTTCCACTACGCGCGCGAAGTTTAGCCGCAACGTCCGCAACCCCTCCTCTTTAACTAGATCCGCCCCTGCCCGCACAATGTGGCAGGTTTCACTGAAACTTTTTTGGAGATTGCTAACCGGTTATGCTTAAACATTGTTTTACTCGTTTTTGTTAGTTTATGATTTAAAGATGTAACACCCCAACCGATGGCGGAATCATCGAGGTGCCACGTAGTGACGATTGTTCAAAAGCACATGGTACTAAAATGTAAATATTATTGATAAACCAAAATTGTCTTACATGGAAATGGAAAATACATTGTCTAAATGAAATGTAATTATTGAAATAATTGAATTAAAATAAAGCACTAAATGTCTCTTGCTAAAGCATTAGATCAAACTGCACCTGAAACATGTACAAAAATAGGTTTGGTCAACATAAGAAATGTTGGTGAGCATTCCTAGTTTTGATATATATATATATAGTAAGTTAAAAAGATATACAATTCAAGTGCATGCTACAGTGCAAATATGTAAACTATGCATCATACAGATGAGCGAAATCAACCCTGTGACTGTATAATGTACTGTATGAACTGTGGTGTACTCATCCAATAAATGGGTGATAACTTAACAATGGCCACGGACTCTCCGATGAAAAGGGGGAGAATCAATCTAGGCGGGTTGTCAATCCAAATAGCGATATCCAATGTTAAGGTCGGCTTGTACCATGTTAATGATTTCACTAAGTACAAATGTAATCCACATGTATTGTCTAAGCATAAAGTACGTTGTAAGCAATGCACATAGTACTAGAATTGTATTGTAAAAATGTAAACTTGTATTTGAAATTGTAATAGTGTACATGTAACACCCCAAAAATGTATAAAAGCAAAAAGGGGGGGTAGGAATACTCACTGTCTATGTAATAGCTTGTAATTGAACTGGACAACGAAATATGCGTTGGAAATATTCCAAAGAATCAACCTAAAGAATTTGATAATGTGTAAGGAATAACTCTAGGATACATGAAATTCTAGGGTTTCGAATTGGGGATAAACGTTTATTTGATTAATAAACGAATTGTCTATTAAAATATAAGAAATTTAATAAATAAATAAATAAAAGTCTTTTTGTAAAATTTTAAGTTAAATATAGTCACAACATAAGATTTTGATTATGAAAATAATTTTTATAAAATTATTTTCTTGAAAATTAGAATATTTACTTTAATTATTTCAATTTGTCAAACTAGGACTTTAATATCTAAAAATATTAAAATTAAAGAATTTCTGAATAAAAATTGTATTTCAGTTCTAGATAGTTAGAAATAATTTATATAAAATTTTGGTGCAAAAATATTGAAAATGAATTTATTATGATTTATTTATGATTAAAACTAACAAAAATTAATTAAAAATATAAAATAAACGGTTTTTCTGAAATAAAAATATTTTCTGGAATGTTTAAGAATATACAAGTTTAGGATAATTTTTGTGAGATTTAATAAAATCGTTTAGATATTTTTATAGAATTTAATAAATATAAATGAATAAACTTGTATTATTAATAATATATATTAAATAAATTATTTTTGAAAAACTAAAATTTGGTTGATGAACTTTATCATTTGAAGATCATATGATAATTTTTGTAGGATTTATAACACACTTTTACTATTTAAAACTGATTTTAAAAGATTAAATATGTTAAGTATATATATAAAATGACAAAAAAAAAATATATATGTTGGTTATGGGAATCGAACCCAGGCCTCTGGCCGGTTCGGGTTTTATCACAAGCGTGGCCACCAACTGAGCCACACCCTGAGAACGAAATATATTGGATTTAAATTAATTATATAGGTTAAATGAATTAAATGGTTCAAAGGAAGAAAAATAAAATGGGTATGTGGGAATCGAACCCTGGCCGCTGGCCGGTTCATTCCCTTATCACACGCGTGTAAACCAACTGAGCTACCTCAGTTGGTTGTATTTTCCTCTTTTCAAAATAAATAAATACGCTATTAGACTCAAGTGTTCTTCCCCAATTCTTAACCAATTCGTGCCCTAATTTCCAATCACCACAATTGGTGATCATTAGCCCTTGAATCTTTGGGGCTAATGATCACAAGGTGCCGAAGATTATAACCCACAAAAAAAAAGACTTACAAACAGCTTGTAATCGGGTCTGCGAGCACGAACAAGAAACGCAAAGAAAGCGATTAAAATGCTTCAATAATAAGTTGTTTACAGAAATTGGAGATGGATAAGAGTTATTCGGCGATTAAGGATGGTGTAGGGAGGTTCAATTTATAGTGAAAAGCTTAGACGAACAAATGGAAGGTTTTGACTCGGCATTGAAGGTGACGCGCTAATTAGGCTCGTTTTAGGGATAATTGCTGTGATTGTTGACTGGAATGACACGTTTGAATGATGCTTACCAAAATTAATGCATGATTAACTAATTAATTGGTCAAACAAAAGAAAAAGGAAACTCTGTTTGCTGCTGCTCGCGTAACAGTTGCAGCATAGAAGAAGGAAGACTGATAGGGACACGTATAAATACAAAGCGGGTTGGAATAAAAACAAGAAAGAGGCTTGGCTCAAGTGGTTGTAGGTGCGTGTGTGTTTGGAGCCGGCTCGGGTTCGAAACCCGGCAACAACAGATTATTATTATTTTTTTTAACAGGTTAAGGGAAAGGAAGGAGTGGGCTTGGGCCTGCTGTTGGGCCTGTCTGATGGGCTGGTTTGTGGGCTTCAGATCTGGGCTCAATAATAACAAGGGAAGGTTGGGTTGGTCTTGGGTTTAAGTGTGGTTTAGTCTAGACTAACTTTATTATTTATTATCATTATTATTACGATTATACGAACCCGAATGTATCACAGAATATTATTTAAACGTTCGAAAATAAGGAAAATGTCACGTTTTATTAATTGTGGTATAACGTTCATATAATTATAAGAGAAATACAACGAAAATGACGGATGTCACAAAAGAATCAGTAATACCATGAGGAATAATCTTATAAAAATAATAAAAAGTAAGGCACCAACGTGAAATGAAAAGAAATGGATTTTGCTTAACATGTTTCAACACGTGATACTATGGCCTAACTCATAGATATATGAGTTCAAATTCATGACTACGATTTGCACAACTCTATCACACACACAAATCTGTGTGTAAAAGACGTCTAACGTAAGTGTATAGGTTATCGTTGTCAGTTGAAAGAGATGAGGGTTATTGAAGTCCTCGATGCTTTTAGTATCGTCAATAAGTGGAACAAGACACACTTTTCCAATATTTCGCTTTTGCTCATGGTGACTACCGATCCTTACAGGGACAAATGATGTCCCTCTGCCTCTTCAAGCCACCGTCACTTAACCTTCGTTTGTTTAGGTGTGCTATTTCTATTTTTTTACAAGTATGTTCTACTTTAGTTACTTAAAAGTTAAAAGTACTTGACCTACAGTACCATAATTCCATTATATGTTTCAAATTGGGGGTGTGTGGTGAACTGGTAGTTCTTGGTAGTGGCTTTTAGTATTTAAGTGGTGGTGAAATAAGAAGACAACTAACAACCTGTTTTATTTAAAGAAAAAAAAACTTTTGTCAACTTCTTATGGTGCAAAAATAAGCTCTTTAAATACTACACTACCTCAAAGTTCCTTAAATAAAGCAGTTGCCTTGTCTACCCCTTTTGATTATTGAAGATAGTAAGATGAAACTTATTATTTGAATCCCAAATGTTTATCCGAACATTAAAAACTAATTATCCAAAAAATACTGTAAAATTCAAGAATATTAAACTGATACCTCCAACAAGAACCTTGCCATTTTGTAATAACCTAATCCAACTTACATCTCATTAACCTCACCATAATAAAATATACATCACAAGACAAAAATTAACTTTTTTACCTCCATAGAAGCCTAAAATGAGCTAAGTGAACAGTGGGCTATTTCTCCATCCACTTATTAAATAATCTATAATGGCATGAACCCTTGACCTATACTTTACTAATTCAAAATTTAAAATTAAAAAAGATAAACTAAGCATAATGAATAAACTTTTAATTATAGTAGAGCCAAATTCTACATGGTTATCAAATGGTGTTGCTCATTACACACTCCCTCTCAACACCGAACAATGTATAACCACAAGATCACTATCATACCGTGAACAATGTATCAAAATGCTTACCCTCATTACAAATCAGAATACATATATATGTGGCATGAATGTATAACACACGTCAGTTTAACACTGATTATATCATTACTCTTTTGATTATCTATTGCTTACACAATCAATCCGATTGTATCCTTGTTTCATACACACACATATATACGAGAGATAGAGAACCTTTTAATCCTTACCCTTTGTCCAACATATCAATTCTATTAAATTTCGATTTGTTCCTTCAATGCTATCCTTGTTAACTCACATTAACTCCCCCACATAAAGGTTCAAGGCCCTATGGTGTCGAGGGCCTAAGGTCTAGCTTTACCCACAAATGATATTGGGTCGGCGGCCTGAACACACATGCACATGCATATGTAGGGTTTGGTTAATTTCAGAAGGGAGTCTTAGTGCAAGAAGTGCGATAAGAAACCTAAATCTTTATTTTTTTTTATTAGTAATGGTTCATATATTTTTTTAATTTTGTACTTTTTATATATCATTGTTTATGTTATATATACAAAACCCCATTTAATTAAATCACATGTGTTATATTATGCGTATGTAACGGTGCTACCCAAAATTTGCACATGTCACATGTGTAGGTTGTATAAATTAATAAATTTGCTTCATATATTTGTTTATTTTCAAGATATATGAATAAACAATATATTTCAACAATTTTCTTACTATATGTATATGTTATGTAAGGCCAAAAAATATTTGGGAAAATGGCCAAAATAGCCCGTTGACTGTGTGTTTTGCAAGAATAACCCTCTCCCCCCTCTTTGGAGCGAGGGGTCACGGTTCCCAACACGTCTGAGGCGTCTCCCGAGAGGCTTCCCATTTCAGCCAACAGAGGACCGCCACGTGTCGTTGTTGATCCCGAGACAGACCTGAGACGTGAGACAGACCTGAGACGTCTCCGGTGACGTCTCGGAAGACGTCTCCGGTGAAGACGAAGAACAAGAAAAAAAACAGTAAACTTCGTCGGAGAAGACGGAGAACTCACCGGAGAAGACGAAGAACTCACTGGTGCTTCACCGGTAACGTCTGTTTCAGGAAACGAAAACGTCTTCAACGGCTTTTTACCATCATTGTCTTCATCCTTGTCCTCTTTCAAGGTACCACTAACCATATATAAATATTGGCTGGCCGGCTAACAAACTGTCCCAAAGCATGCATCACAGCAATAAAAGAGAGAAACATTACCGGAGACGTCTCCGAGACGTCGCCGGACACGACTCTTCGGTGTTCCAGAAGAGAAATAGATTTGACATAATCAAAGATCGTTCTCCGGTGGGCTTCCCACTGATGTCTCCCTTCTGTTTTTTTCCGGGGTGACGTCTCCGGTGGTTTTTCGGTGACCTCTCCGATAAGAAACTATGTACTTATTTTCTCATTTGGTTCCCATATGTTCATAAATAAAAATTATAAAGCTACTGATAAATAATATAGTTGGTTTTATAAATGAAAGAAGGAGTTGATGATTCATCTGCAACTTGTAAGTCAAAATTAGATAAGCTATCTTCATCTTCAACCATTTTTAGATGAGAATATCTATGAAGTCTTGGGAGGAGAGAGAGAGAGTTGTGATGTCTCGGGAGTTCAAATGAGGAGACGTCTCCAAGACGGGAAAGGAAAAGCTGGGAATAAAAAATAATAAAAATGGACACATGGCGCTCAGTGGTTGGTCAAACGCCGAAGCCTCTTTGAGACTCCTTAGATGCCTTGGAACTTGTGACCCGTCTCTTCAAAGAGGAAGGAGAGGGTTATTCTTGCAAAACACACAGTCAACGGGCTATTTTAGCCATTTTCCCAAAATATATACTACCCATCCAAACTACATCTTTTCCCTATCCAGGAACTAAAAGCCCTTGGTGTCCACCCATTCTAGAATGAATGGAGAATGAGTGGTATTCTCGTGTTATAAAGTTGTCTTTTTTACATCACCACAACATGATAGGCAGGATGAGAACAAAACTATTTTAGCATACTTCGAGTGGTTGGGTTGAAAGCATGTTGAGAAATGAGAATCACGATGACCACACAATAAATATGCATTTTGATAAAGTTCTATTATATATACTATCAGAAACCCGAGCGTTACAACGGAACTGTATGATACTTGTTAGTTACGTTTATAACTGTAATATTCGAAAATTTAAATAATAAAGAATATATAGTAAACTAATGAAAAGTCTAATTATTTAGAAATTGATAACTTAATTGATTTATTAAGATAAAGTTGAGTAAAGTAATACATAGGGTTAGGATCAAATACACAGTGAAAGAAAAATAGAAAGTCGTAGAAAGGGTATCAAACGGACTCCGATTGAACTCATTTAAGCGGCGTTGGAACCGTCTCTTCAAACCCTACGATATTAGTTTTTAGGTCTTCGTTTTTTTAGGGTTTTAGCTTGTAGTTTTTAGAATACTACTTTATATCATTGTGTCTTTTTCTTATTTTCATCATTGTATCATTTTATCAATTCATTGTGTCTTTTTTCTTCAGCATTGTATTATATTTTTCGGCACTGTGTTATATTTTGTGACTCATCGTGTCATATTTCATGATCTATTGTGTTTTTTGTATCCTTCTCACCCTTCTCATTTTTGTTAGACTGTGTAGAATAACTTGACCCGTAATACATAATAGTAAAATTCTTTTTTTTTTTCGTTTTGGTTTTCAACTTGCCATATCTTCTGCTTCATCCATATCGCAAATTCAGTTTCAAAGCAAATTCTTATTTGTGTCAAACAAAACAACCAAAGAATTTGGAACGCAACACTTGTTTCTATTGATATTTATAAACCCTATCAGGAACTTGCGTGTTGCGACGGGGTTGCACAACGTTTAGTTACAACAACAACCAAGCCCAGTAAATCCCACGAATAACAAACTATTGGTAGGGTCTGGGGAGGGTGAAATGTAGGCAAGCCTTAACTCTACCCCTAGGGATAGAGAGACTGCTTCAAGAGAGACCCTCTGCTCAAGACACACAACGACACACACACACACACATTATTCATAACGACATAGACATAGGAAACAGTGCATTGAAAGAATAGACAGTTATATCCCCATAAACAACCTATAAACAAACATATGTAAAATGCACATGACGTGAAAGCACAATTTAGACCATACGATGCACCTAAAATGTATTTTCACCTATCATAATAGTCCTTAATTTTAATCCTATGCCTCCATAAACCCCTATCATGGACCATGCCCCCAAGAGGTGCAACCCCAGTAAATCTTATCTAACCTGCTCGTCCTAAGTCAACTTTGGTCTGCCTCTACTCCTCATCCCTTCCACAGTGAGACCTTTTACCACTCTAACTGGCTCAATCAACTGTCTCCTCTTCACATGCCCAAACACTCAATCTCCCCTCTTTTATCTTATCCGAGATACTAGCAACCCCCAATCTATCCCTGAAAACCTCATTTCTTACCCTGCCTAACCGTGTGTGTCCGCACATCCACCTCAACATCCTCATCTCAGCTATCTCCATCTTTCGTGCTTGCATTTTCTTGATTGCCCAATAGTCAGAGCCATATAACATAGCCGGTCTAATTGCTACCCTTTAAAACTTCCCATTTAATTTAGTTGGAAACCTTCTGTCGCACAAAACCCTAGTAGCTGCTCTCCATCTACACCATCCAACCTAGATGCGGTGGGCTACGTCACTATCTATCTCTCCATCCCCTTGTACAAACGATCCTAGATACTTAAACTTAGTTACCTGAGGAACCACCTGTCCTTCAATTGTAATCTGAGTGTCCTCATCATTAGTAACATCACGTAATTTGTTTTCAAAACTTTCTTATATTTAATTAAATATTTTAAAGTTGGTATAAGTTCAAACATATACAAATTTGTTTTATAAACAATGTATTTTAACCTTTTTATGCTTCTTTATATATATATATATATATATATATATATATATAAATTATACTAACAATAATTCAGAATTTAAAAAAAAATCATGGTGGTTTTATAAAGAGTTCTTAGAAAAAAAAAAAGAAAAAAGAAAACTAACACAAACAAACTTAAACTTAAAACAAAACAAATACCCAACATTGGCACCATCGGCCCACCAGACAACCCAAGATAAAATCGGCCCACCTCCCAACTCCATCCTCCTCACCCAAATGTGAACCAGGACCCGACCCGACCCACCGACAAAACTTTCGAAAATTTATGCGCCTGTAACTATTTTCAGCAACCATTCTCGTCAATTAGTGACTGGCATCAATCAAGCTTTGACCTAGCGTATTAATATCGTGCATTCCTTCCATATTTGGAGCTCCATTAATGCGTTTTGACCGAACCTGTGTCAACTTGCCATACGAGCACTCCAAGCCACGACACTATAAATTGATGGTTCTCATTTGAGCAGAGGGTGCCAAAAAACAAAACCTCACAATCACAATGCAATCTCGAGCCCTAATTCCTGCATAATTACAACCGTTGACTTCTGAATTGATTCGTGTTCTTGGAGGTTTTGCAAACTGTATGTTTAATTCTATTGCTATTACATATTTATCGTCCCTTTTTAGTTATAAACCCCATTGTTAATCAAGCTAGAAAAGCCTTGATGCTTCGATTGGAATTCTAGGGTCTTAGATATAGTTTGGGGAAGATGACTCATTATAGTTACAATATAAATTCTGTCATTTCCACTTTAAAAACGTTCTCAGGGTGTGGCTCAGTGGTGAGCCACGCTTGTGATAAAGCTTGGACCGCCACTGACTCGGGTTCGAGTCCCAGCCACCACATTTTTTTTCTTCTTTCTTTTGATTAAAACCCTTTTCTTTTTGTATTCTTGTTATTTATGTTTAAAAATGGTTTTTAAATACCAAACATGATTTATAAATTCTATAAAAATTATTTTATGATATTCTAATGGTCAAGTATATCATACAATTTTTAGTTTTTTAAAAATAATTTATTTAATATATATAAAATATATTACAAGGTTATTCATTTATAAATTAAATTTTTTTTATAAAATATCTAAACGATTTCATAAAATCTCACAAAAATTATTTTAAACTTATAACCAATAAGTGTTCCAGAAATAAACTTTAGTTTCTGCAAAACGTTTATTTAGTAGTTTTAATTAATTTTTCCTCTTTTAATAAAAAATAATTCATAATAAATCCATTTTTCACTGTTTTTACATCAAAAATTATCATAAATTATTTTTGTTCATTTAGAACAGAAATATAAATTTTAATTTGAAATTTTATAAATCTTAATAATTTTAGATATTAATACCATGTTTTGACAAATAAACTATAAAATATTATATACTCATTAATTAGGAAAATAATTTTATAAAAATTATTTTCACATTATAATATTTTGATACAACCACTTTGGATCAAGATCTTACCAAAATTCTTTTTATTTATTTATTTTCTCAGTTTCTTTACTTGTTACTTAATTAACTATTATTTTAAAATAACTATTAAACGATCGTCAATTCCCAGATTAAGAACCCTAGAATACCATTAGACTAGAAAACTTAGACTTATTTTATGGTCTTGAACTTAGGGTATACCTGGAATCGTTGTGCCACATTTATTCTATATCAAGGGATTCAATACTTATCATTAAGATGAGTTTACATAGCCCCTTTTTACTGTTTTACATTTTTGGGGTAAAACATGTTTAAACATTTTTGATACAATAGCAATTACTCATTCTCATTATGTTGAAACTTATGGATTCATTTTGACTGTAACAAAAAGACACAGTACAATCATTAACATTGATCAAGCCGCCTGTCTAGATTATAGCGCTATAGGTCTGACAAACCCATCCCCCGCATAAATCTAGGGATGATCAAAAACAGTTACCCTTTTACTAACTTGCGAGTTAGGTCTCAGTCGACACAAGGTTTGATTATACAAAAGACGCATTGTTACATGTCAGACTCATATTCTATCATTACTCATTATTATACTTCAATTATGATTGCTATACAACATATTGTTTTCAACTATATGCAAAACCTATGTATTCTCACCAACTATTTATCGTTGACCCCCCATCTTTCCAACTTAACATGTTTCAGATTTTATTTGCTATTGGAAGTTGTACAAGTCTTAGAACACATAGGAGCTTTAGACCTAGTTTATGCAAATCAAGTTTTATGTAATTTGTATGACAAATTGTAAATTGTTTAGTAATATTCAACCTCCATTTAGTAACATGAGCTATTGAACAATCATCACTACGTGACATCTCGATGTTTTCGCCATCGGTTGGGGTGTTACAGATTGGTATCAAAGTCGGGAATTAGGTTATTAGAAAAATAATCTAGTCTATAACCTTAGGATTTTAACCAGTACTTGCTTCTCTTACTTGCAACTCTACTTGTTTCTATTCTCTATCTTCATCCTATTTCTTATCCCTACTTTAACCCCACATTTTACACTGCTACATAATCTCCTTACTATAAAATAAACTCCTTTTCAACCATCTTCACATTCACTATCTCTCGCAACCTTGATTCTGCTTTGAGATTTTTCATCATCCTCTCGAGAACTAAATTCACATCCTTCACCTTCTCAAACATGAGCTAGTTACCCATGATAACCAAACTATTGAAACTTGATTGTGTGTTGCATCAAACTTAATCCTTAATTATACATGAGGATTCGATTATCTACCATATTTGAACATTTGATACTAGAACTATTTGCTATAGACACACCTAGAGTCATTAACCTTGTCTAGGGCAACTCTATTACAACTCGCATGCTATACTTGATACTTGATTGCTTACATGTACATATTATCAATTTGTAATTTATGTATGTAATAATTGGTACACTTAATCAAACAGCTGATAGAGGATGAAGTACTTGCTCTGTAACACCCCAACCGATGGCGGAAACATCGAGGTGTTACGTAAGAATGAGTATTCAGTAGCACATGGTATTCAATTTTTAATTGAAATTTATTTAAAGTAAAATATCCAAAATTTGAAAATACGTAACAAAGTCTTGAATGAAATTCTAGTACATCAAATAACCAAACAAAGCATAAACTTCAATTATCTCATCATGCTAGCTCTAGACTTCAAGCATCATTATTTCCTGTTGAGTTTGGAAAAATGGTGGGGGGGGGGGGGGTCAACTAGAAGTTGGTGAGAATACATAAGCCATGTTAAGCAAATAAGTTTTAGAATAATAAAAGTTTAGCAATTCATATGTCTATCGTAAGTTTAAGTCTGCATGAATAAACATGAAGTATAGTATGCACATAATCAAACCTCAGACAAGTTTAGGTCCATCCCGCATCCACGGTTCACCTTAATATCACGTTGGAACGATAACAATCACCCGCGCTCCCCATAAAAGATGGTCAACGAATCTAGGTGGGATTGTCAATCCAATAGATCTATCACTGTATATCGTCGACTTGGCCACAGCTAATGATTATGTAAGTTTAAGTTTAAGTCTAATAGTCTTTGTCTAAGTCATGAGGCATTAAAGTTTACAACTAGACATGTATGTAGAATTGCTTAAGTATAAAGTTTCAAGTATAAAGAATTGCATAAACAAGGTTATGTAAACTCACCTTAGCAAAGTGTTAAGTCTCGTGAAATAGAATATGTGTAGCCCAACGTTGCCAAGTATTACCCTATGTTTAAGGTAATAAATAAGTCTAAGTCTTTCTTGTCTACAAGTATTTTCTAGGGTTCCTAATTTGGGGATAAGGATTCGTTTAATTATTAAATAAATTGTTTAATACATAAGAGAAATTCGAAAAATAAATAAACAAAAGTCTTTTTGTAGGTTTTTGATTAAGGATGATCACATTATAAAGTTTTAAGTATGAAAATAATTTTTATAAAATTATTTTCTTAAAAATAGAATATTTAGTCTATTAATTTCTATTTGTCAAAATATAACTTTAATATCTAAAAATATTAAAATTAAAGAATTTTTAAATTAAAATTTGTATTTCTGTTCTAAATGGACAGAAATAATTTATATAAAATTTTGGTGCAAAAATATTGAAAAATGAATTTATTATGATTTATTTATGATTAAAATAACAAAAATCGATTAAAAATATTAAATAAATGATTTTTCGAAAATAAAAATCATTTCTGGAATGTTTATTGTTTTATAAACTCAGAATAATTTTTTGTGGAATTTTATAAAATCGTTTTGATATTTTTATAGAATTTTATAATTATAATAGAATAAACTTGAAATATTTATTTTATATAATAAATAAAAGATTTTCGAAAAACTAAAAATTGTATGATAAACTTTTCTATTAGAACATCATAAAATAATTTTTGTAGAATTTATAAAGCAATTTTAGAATTTTAAAAACCATTTTTAAAAATAATAGTGAATATATATATGTTTAAAGGGTTAAAAAAATGTTTGTAAGTGCTAGGGATCGAACCCGGGCCTCTGGCCGGTTCGATGTTTATATCACAAGCCTAGACCATTTGGTCTAGACCATGAGAACGAATAAACCTTGTTTGAAATAATTATATAGTTATACTAAATCAGTTATATAATCATTTTAAAAAAAGAAAGAAAAGGATGCGTGAAGTGGGACTCGAACCCAGGCCGTGGGCCGGTTCATGTTTTAGTGAAAAGGAGTCACACCAACTGATCTGTTGATCAGTTGGTGATGAATGTGGTTCTGTATTATATTAATATCAAGGTCTGCAGATAGTTTATCCCCAAATTGAATTGCTAGAACCCTAGGTTTTACAATAATCAAAATGAACAAGCAATAACCCGATTATTCATGGGGTTATTGCTGTTCTATGGCCGATAAACAAAACCCATCAAAAAAAATCAAACTTACGAACTGAAATCGTGGTTGAAAAGCTCGGTCAAACTTCAAGTCAAACGCGAACACAAAAGGGTATTAGAATGAGGGTTTTTAACAGAAATTGAGGGTAGGGAAAGAGTATTCGGCGAGTGTAGCTTGTGAATGAGGGTTCAATTTATAGTGCAACGCTCGTGTGATTCGAATTGGAAGTTTTGACCCGTGGTTAATACAATGACGTGTAATTGGCACGATTTTGGTAAGAATTGATGGTGATTAAGCGTGTATAATACGTGTGTTAGTCAATCAATCACAAAGTTTACCATAACAGGGATTAAAAACGCAGATTGGTATGTTAATTATGGGAGATTGGTTCGCAGTTGACTTTTCAATAGTCAACTGCACTGCTAATCATAATATAAATATTTATAAGTCTGAGTTAAACCAAGTTAAAGCTGTAGACCAGCTGGTTATATCTTGTGTGTGTATGTGAACCGGCCTTGGGCACGGGTTCGAACCCCGGCCCAGGCATTTATTTTTTTGACATTAAAATCACCACTTTAATAATAATATATTATTATAGCATGGTTCTAGGAGTCCAAGCGTGTCACGAAATATTTTTAAAAGGGACGATAATGATAAAATTCGACGTTTTATTAATAACTGTCGTAACGTACATAGAATTAAATGCGAAATGTTACAGTCTCCCCTACTTTTAGGAACTTCGTCCCGAAGTTGGAGTTGGAGAGTCTGGTGGGAAAAGGTGTGGGTACTTAGACTTTATCTGGTCCTTGCGTTCCTAAGTGAACTCTGGACCTCGTTTAGATTCCCAACGAACCTTAACGATCGGAATGCGACTGCGCTTGAGTTTCTTGACTCCAGTATCCACTATCTCAACAGGTTTCTCGACAATGTGCATAGTTTCATCGATCTACACATCTTCAAGAGGGACATGGAGGTTCTCATCTGCTAAGAATTTCTTGAGATTCGAAACGTGAAAAGTTGGGTGAACATTGCTTAACTCAGGTTGAAGATCAAGTTTGTAAGCCACTTTTCCAATCCTGTCAAGCACTTTGAATGGGCCTACGTATCGAGGAGCTAGTTTTCCCTTTCTACCGAAGCGAATTACTCCCTTCCAAGGGGATACCTTAAGAAGTACAAGGTCCCTGACTTGAAATTCCAAGGGCTTACGACCTTTATCAGCATAGCTCTTCTGACGACTTCTAGCCTTGAGAAGATTATCCTGAATGAGTTGGATTTTATCTGTGGTTTCCTGGATCAGTTCAGGTCCAGTGATTTGGGCTTCACCAACCTCAGTCCAACAGACAGGTGAACGACACTTACGACCATAGAGTGCCTCGAAAGGAGCCATGTTAATGATGGCATGATAACTGTTGTTGTATGAAAACTCTACCAAGGGAAGATGAGAATCCCATGCGCCACCAAAATCGATGACACATGCCTGAGCATATCCTCAAGTGTCTGGATGGTCCGTTCGGTCTGACCATCTGTTTGTGGGTGATAAGCAGTACTCAGGTTTAGCTTGGTACCCAAAGCATCTTGTAAAGACTCCCAAAAGTGAGAGGTGAAACGACCATCACGATCAGAGATAATGTCCAAAGGTATACCATGGCGACATACGATTTCACTCACGTACATCTTTGCTAACCTTTCCACAGAATATTTCTCACGAATTGGTAAGAAATGGGCTGACTTGGTCAAACGGTCAATGATTACCCAAATGCTGTCATAACCTTTGGGTGTACGAGGGAGTTAGTGATGAAGTCCATTGCTATGCTCTCCCATTTCCATACAGGAATTTCTGGTTGTTCAAGCATACCAGATGGTCGTTGATGTTCAGCCTTGACCTTTGAACAAGTAAGGCATTTTGCAACGAAAAGAGCGATATCTTTCTTCATACCAGGCCACCAATACGAATAACGAATAACGAAGATCTTGGTACAACTTGTCAGCTCCAGGATGAATAGAATAACGAGACTTATGAGCCTCGTTCATAAGGAAAGTACGAAGATCATCACGGTCAGGAATCCAAAGTCTATTGAGAAAATAAAGTAGACCATCAGGTTTGGTTTCAAGTTGAGTCTCAGCACCACAAGACATTTCCTCGTACATGTTACCTTGGGTGACTAAAGTATGTTGAGCCTGGAGGATACGATCCTGAAGATCAGTACGAACTCTCGCACAATGAAGTTTGATGCGCTCTTTACGACTGAGTGCGTCAGCCACAACATTCTCTTTGCCAGGATGGTAGCGAATCTCGCAATCATAGTCGTTAAGTAACTCAACCCAACGCCGTTGCCTCATGTTAAGATTTTTCTGGTCGAAGACATGTTGGAGACTTTTGTGGTCCGTGAAAACCACACATTTGGTTCCATAAAGATAGTGTCTCCAAATCTTAAGAGCAAAGACGACTACGCCCAATTCAAGATCATGGGTGGTATAATTCTTTTCGTGGATCTTGATCTGTCTAGACGCATAAGCAATAACCTTGCCTCGTTGCATGAGAACACAACCAAGACCTTGGTTTGATGCATCACAATAGACCACGAAGTCATCATTACCATCAGGTAGAGACATGATAGGAGCTTCACAGAGTTTCAGCTTAAGAGTCTCAAATGCTTCCTCTTGTTTTGGTCCCCACTCATAAGGTTTACCCTTGTGAGTTAAGGCAGTGAGAGGAATAGCGATCTTGGAGAAGTTGGCAATGAATCGACGATAATAACCAGCCAAACCAAGGAAGGAACAGACTTCTGTTGGAGTTTTAGGAACACTCCAATCTTTGACAGCTTCGATCTTCGCGGGATCAACATGAATTCCGTTCTCATCGATGACGTGTCCTAAAAATTGAACTTCCTTAAGCCAAAATTCACATTTCGAGAACTTGGCATACAGTTGTTCTTTCTTTAGGAGACCCAAAATTGAGTGAAGATGTTGTTCGTGATCGGATTTTGATTTCGAGTAAATCAAAATGTCGTCGATGAAGACGATCACGAATTTGTCAAGGTAGGGTCTACAAACCCGATTCATTAGATCCATAAACACTGCGGAAGCGTTGGTCAATCCACATGGCATGACCATGAATTCGTGATGACCATAACGTGTACGAAATTCTGTCTTGGGAATGTCTTCTTCGTGAACTCTAAGCTGATGATAACCAGAACGAAGATCAATCTTCAAGAAATGGGTTGCTCCTTGAAGTTGATAGAAAAGATCGTCAATCCTAGGCAAGGGATAACAATTCTTGATGGTGAGTTTGTTGAGTTCACGATAGTCGATACACATCCTGAGAGATCCATCTTTCTTCTTGACGAACAATACAGGGGCTCCCCATGGAGAAGAACTGGGGCGAATGAAACCTTTATCAGAAAGTTCCTGTAGTTGGCTGGCATGTTCTTGCATTTCAGAGGGTGCAAGACGATAAGGAGCTTTGGCGACAGGATTTGCACCAGGAACAAGATCGATCCTAAATTCAACTTGTCGAGCAGGAGACAAACCAGGTAAATCCTCTGGAAAGACTTCAGGATAGTCCCGAATGATTGGGATGTCTTGAATACTTTTGCCCTTGTCTTTCTTTTCTATCACGTTAGCCAAGAAAGCCATATGCCCTTTTCGTAAGTATTTTTGAGCAGTAGTACAAGACATGAGTTTAAGCTCACCACAAGGCTTCTCACCATAGATCTTCAAAATATCACCAAATTCGAGAGGAATGCGAATAACTTTCTCAAAGCATAGGATTTCAGCACGATGGGTTGACAACCAATCCATGCCTACTATGACATCAAAGCTTCCAAGATGTATAGGAATGAGGTCGATAGGGAAAGTATGTTCATCAAGGTTCAACACACAGTTACGTATAATGGAATCGATCGAGATAGACTTCCCATTAGCTACCTCTACCACTAAGGGTTCCTCTAGGTTAGTTTGGGGTAAGTTAAGTAAGGGTTCAAACTTTAGTGATACAAATGACTTATCAGCACCCGAATCAAATAATATAGAAGCATAGTGGTTATTAACGAGAAACGTACCATTAACCACCTCGTTGTTGTCGCGGGCCTGATTAGCATTGAGGTTGTATGCGCGACCACGAGCACCTTGGTTCTGGTTGCGGTTCTGGTTTTGATTGCGATTTTGTTTCTGGTTCTGGTTCTGGTTTCCAAGTCTAGGGCAAGCATCCCTATAATGTTCCGTACTACCACACTCAAAGCACTGGCCACGAACATGCCTACCATTTTGAGCATTGGGAGCTGGATTATTTCTGGCAGGGTTGTTTTGAGTGGCAGGGGCTTGACAAGTATTAGCAAAGTGTCCATACCGCTTGCAGTTATTACATTGGCGGCATGGTCTGTTAGCAGCATGGTGGTATTGGCAAGTGTTACAAAGAGGGTGGTTCCCAACATACGGTTTCTTGGCTAGGGTTTGCACTGCGGGTGGGGTGGTAGCAACCATGTAGTTCTTAGCCCTGCGCTTCCTGTTGGTTGTGGTCTCAGGCTTAACCTCAATAGCGGGCTGAGGAGTGTCCTTTGCAGCAGCCTTCTTGGTGTTCTTGCGAAAAAGGGTACCGTTTTTCACATGATTATCGGTTAGAGTAGCCGCAAGGCGTGTGGCTTCTTCCAAGGTGACAGGATTCCTTCCCCATACCGTGTCCTGAATTTGCATAGGTAGACCACCGATATACTTCTCGATAGCTACAGATAGGGGAGTTACCTTATGGGGCAACAACAAACTGAGCTCATGGAAGCGGGTATTATAAGCAAGGTTTTCCCCACTATCCTGAGCAAGGGTGTGGAACTCGTCCTCCAATTTCTTAACCTCGTTACGGGGACAAAACTCAGCTTTCATTATCTCCTTGACTTGATCCCAGGTCATAGCAAGTGCAACTTTAGCTCCGCGGGTGCGCTTTTCCTCATTCCACCAAGTGAGTGCTCATTTGTGAAGAACACTCATAGCATAACAGACCTTAAAGTTATCGGGACACTCACTGTTAATGAAGGTATTCTCAATACCCTCGAACCATTGTAGGAGACCAGTAGCTCCTTCATCTCCACTGAACTTAGGAGGATTACAGGTATTAAAGTGTTTGAGAGTGCAGGCTGGGAGACCATTCCCGTTTCCATTCCCGTTCCCATTGTGGTTTCCATTGCCGTTTCCATTTCCATTGCCGTTCCCATTCATTTGGATGACTTGAGCCAGTAAGTTAGGAACCAGAGTTGCGATCTATTGCGCCATTTGTTGGGAAATGATTGCAGCCAGTTGGGCATCACCTCCATTGTTGTGGTTAGTGTCGTGGTTGTGGTTGTGGTTGCTGCTCCCTTCCTCATGATTCCCACCACTGTTATTACGAGTGCTGCGACGTGGAGGCATGATCTGTAAGAGACACAATGAAATGAATGAGGTAATATAAGGAATGTAGTCATTTATCCATTAATTAAAACGAATAAACGAAAACGTTGACTTATCAAAGATTCTAGATTCTAATAACATTGTGAAGACATGCTTTAGCCTATAAGTGAACACTCATCCCGAGAATTCCCAGGTAGGCATCCAGGTCCCTTGTCTGATTGGGATATATGTGCAATGCCAGCTTAGACAGAAGACTCAGAATACAGGCGTTCACCCTTCCAGATTGCACGTGTTCGTTATTAAAATCTAGAACTTCGACGAGATCTCAAGGTGGTTCAGGCTAAACCTGAGGATTTTGTCCTATTAATCTAATGGTGGATCAGGATTGCAGCAGACGAATAAGAGCAGTCAACTTGTAAAGGCTTAGGGTTGTATAAGGTGTAGGATAGGGATAAGATTAAGGAAGCAATTAGGGTTACAAGTAAGAGAAGCAAGTACTGTTTTAAATCCCTAAGGTTATAGTCTAGATTATTTTTCTAATAACCTAATTCCCTATAACCAAGGCTCTGATACCAATCTGTAACACCCCAACCGATGACGGAAACATCAAGGTGTCACATAAGAATGAGTATTCAGTAGCACATGGTATTCAAGTTTTAATTGAAATTTATTTAAAGTAAAATATCCAAAATTTGAAAATACATAACAAAGTCTTGAATGAAATTCTAGTACATCAAATAACCAAACAAAGCATAAACTTCAATTATCTCCTCATGCTAGCTCTAGACTTCAAGCATCATTATTTCCTGTTGAGTTTGGAAAAATGGGGGGGGGGGGGGAGGGTCAACTAGAAGTTGGTGAGAATACATAAGCCATGTTAAGCAAATAAGTTTTAGAATAATAAAAGTTTAGCAATTCATATGTCTATCGTAAGTTTAAGTCTGCATGAATAAACATGAAGTATAGTATGCACATAATCAAACCTCCGACAAGTTTAGGTCCATCCTGCATCCACGGTTCACCTTAATATTGTAACACCCCAATCGATGGCGGAAACATCGGGATGTCACGTATTGATGATTGTTCAGTAGCTCATGGTGAATAATAAATTTTATTAAATGATTTAAATAAATTACATACAATTGTTCTACAAGAATTCGTACATCAAATTGAATAAAACTATGCACACATCTTCAAGCATTAATTCGAATCTTCAAACAAGTAGAACCTGAAACATGTTAAGTTGAAAATATTTTGGGTCAACAAAAGTTGGTGAGAATTACATAGGTTTTTGTCACACCCTCAAATTCCACGTGCGGGGTTTTACCGCGAGGCGCATGACAAACCAGGATCTAAGTCAACGGTCACAATAAACGACACTATATGATACGTAAAATGAAATAAACAACCATCAAGTTTTCATAAATCCATTCGCTGCGGAAGCGTAACTTTTATTACAACCCAAAATGTAAAAGTACGTAAGTCTGAAAAGATATGACAATGCATATGAAACCTAGACGCCGTGTGACTCCGTGCGCCTATGATAAGCTGCTACCTCAACGACCTGAGACAAACATGCTAAAAACGTCAACAAATAATGCCGGTGAGTTCACAGGTTTTATAATAAATGTTTAAAGTAATAAAAGTCATCATGTTATCACTATATCAGAAGTAATAGCGTTAGCTAGACGCATGAGTTATACTACTACGACCGGAAACCATTACAGACAACGATATATGATTTTGCCCGAAATGATTTAGCGTACGACCGAGACAATATGCACCCGCCCGGCTCCCAGCCGACGGGTGGGGTCTGTCAATCCCAATAGATCTATCCACATTTCCCCCGTTATGCTATCCAGCATATTCATGGTTTCCCCGGGACTTTACGTATCGTATAGTATGTAAATGAATCAACCACTAGCATAACATGATAATTTATGTAATAAGTATAAGCATGTGTCTCCCCCAAAATGTAAAGCGTAAGGTGGGGCCGTGAAACTCACCTGATGCTGCTCTTCGCACTACGACAAGTAAACCTGCTCAATAGACGGCCCCTAATACCGGTGACCTATCATGACGAGCATATAAGGTGTTAGACTAACAACCCGTAGGTTGATTAGTCCCTAGTAGTCCAGACCATAACCGTGTACATATGAAATGATGTTTCAACGTTTAACCGACCATACCAGGCAAGGCCCGACATCCCATTGGTGACCCGACATCTCATGTGTTAGACAATACAAGACATCATGCCACATATGCAGTTAAACACTTAATACACGTAATAGATCACCTAGTCTAGCATAATGTCCAATTAACGCGTAAACAGGTCCGAACACGTATTACTAAGTCATTGGGTGTATCCCGGGGTTCCTATCATGTTTCTAGGCGTCAAATCATGTTCCGGGATGTTAAAATGTATATACAGCAGCATTACACGCGATTAGGAAGCAAACTAGCATTTAGGAAAGTCAACATGTGATTAGGGATGGTCAACAGGCGATTACAAGGGCTAATCGCCCCTTAGGATAGGCGATTAGGGCTATTCGTGTGTATTATGGGCGATTATGGTCATAAGGTATGCAATTCAGGGCTTAACTAGTGATTAGGATCACAATCGCATGAAATGGAGGCGATTATGACTCCAATCGCCTATATATACGCGATTAGGCTTCCCATTCAGGCGATTAGGCCCCTAATCGCCTATAACATAGGCGATTAGGATGCCCAATCGCCTATAGTGCAGCTGATGTGGTTTTTCGCGCGTTTAACCCTCCAAATCAGATCCGAAACGTGTAAAAACACCCAATAATCATCCTAACACATTAACAAACATATTTCAAGCAAAACCCCTAAGTTTTCATCATTATAACAGTTCCGAATGCGAGCGTTTTCCTAAAATGGCAACTTAGCATGTAAACATCACATCAACATGCAAGAACTTGCCCTAAATAGCAAATATCCAGATTAAATCACATAACCACGTTGTCCGATAGCATCCTACTGTTCTAGCATCATCCTATAACAAACCCTAACATCACACAATCAACAACATACCTCATATCATCCTTAATCATCCAAAATCCTTCAAATGGGTCAAGACATCAAGTATCAACAATACACAACCAAAACCATTCAAACTCCTAGGACATCATCATACTAACTTGTAACAGCAATAAACATCATAATAACACAAGAACAACCATGATTCAATCCTAAAAATCCTATCTTTAAACACATATAACACATATAACACATGTAAAGGTGTGGGTTTGTTTAAAAACGGTTTTAAATGGATTTTCAAAGATGAAAACATTTATAAGCCAGGTCTGGACGTTTAGGGAGTAAAACATAATCAAACAAAGGTTTGGGTTTGAAGAACACACCTTGTAATCAAGAGGTGATGATGGAATAAGCTTGAAAATGGTGGTTTTGATGCAAAAACGAGTTCCAGAGGGTGTTTGTGCGTTGGGTTATGTTATGGGACGGCTAGGGTTGCACAAATGATGTTTTGGAGGTCAAGGATGGTATTTATAGGCGTTTCTAGTCGTTTGGGGCAAATCAGGCGAGTATGCAGGTCTATACGCGAGTAGGACTGCTAATCGCATGAACTTTCATGCGAGTAGCCTCCTACTCGCTCAAAGCTTCCCTCCAATCGCCCCATTATTGGCGATTAGGCTATTCCCCATAAGCCTAATCGCCTATAACCTCTATGTTCGTGTGTTTTGCGCGTTAAACCCCGTTTTAACATATGTTAACACATATTCACATACCGGCAAGCCACATAATGATTGTAAACATATAATGCATGATAAATAACACGTTCCCGCCCGATCACCAATTCCCGAGACTCGAGACTTGCGTGGGTGCGTTAAACCCGGCGATTCCACGAATCACCGATTCTTGTACACATGGTTATGGACCGACACCCAATGGTTTCTCGAACCATTGTAACGACTCCCGATGATTCCCGAATCATCAGTACGACTTAATTGACCCCAGTTAAGTATGATATTAAGTAGTTATTTAAAATGTTTTCGTTGAGATAGACTCGTATGCATGTAAAGTACGAAACGCATGTATGTAAGGTATAAAAGTATTGACCTGAATATGCCGGGTGTCACAGTTTTGATAATCGAATAAAATTGTTGTGCAATTCATGTGTCATGGCAATCTAGTCCATATGTGAAAACATACTAGAAGTAAATCGAGTGCATAATCAACCATTGTGACTGTTGTATTGTGGTACATCCCATACGCTCATGGTTCACTCGTTTATATTGCAGTAACAAACACCCACGCTACCTTTGTAGGAGGCACGTATCCGGGTGGGATTGTCAGTCCAATAGATCTATCAATGTATACCGTTGGCTGATAAATGTTTATGCTAGAATTGTGCTTACCCTAGTCATGTTCAAGACATAATGCAACATAGAAAAACACATAGACACATTGATGATTGAATTGCATAAATGATGTTGTAACACGTTTCACCCCAAAAATGGTGATAAATAGAAAATGGGCTATGTAAAACTCACCTTAGCAAAGTATTAAGTCTCAAGAAATAGAATATGTGTAGCCCCAAAGTTGCCAATTACAAGAGCTTATAATCAAAGCTTCAAGTGTAGAAGTAATAGACTATAGAAGAAAGGTATGAGGGAAAGTTTAATCGGATTGAAACAATTAGAGGTGCAAAGTATAATGGGTCATATGTGGGTTTTTATACTAGTTTTGGATTCAATTAGCCATTAAAATTGGTCAACACCATAAAGTAAGGTTTTATGATGAATTGACTATTTGACTAAGACTTTGACTGTTTGACTAAGACTTTGACTAGGACTTTGACTATTTGACTCAAGGCTTTATTAAAAAAAAAATCTTGTATGTGAAAAAAAAAAGAATTTAGAATCATATTATTATTATTATTTATATACATTTATGTATGTATATAAGTTGTGAGTTAGGATAAATAAACACTTAGGCACATTTGTATAATATTAATGATAAAGGTGTAATAAATATATATATATATATATATATATATATAAGGGATTTTTATGTATTAAAATTTTGGGGAAAATTTTGCGATGTTACAAATATCACGTTGGAACGATAACAATCACCCGCGCTCCCCATAAAAGATGGTCAACGAATCTAGGTGGGATTGTCAATCCAAAAGATCTATCACTGTATATCGCCGGCTTGGCCACAGCTAATGATTATGTAAGTTTAAGTGTAAGTCTAATAGTACTTTGTCTAAGTCATGAGGCATTAAAGTTTACAACTAGACATGTATGTAGAATTGCTTAAGTATAAAGTTTCAAGTATAAAGAATTGCATAAACAAGGTTATGTAAACTCACCTTAGCAAAGTGTTAAGTCTCGTGAAATAGAATATGTGTAGCCAAACGTTGCCAAGTATTACCCTATGTTTAAGGTAATAAATAAGTCTAAGTCTTTCTAGTCTACAAGTATTTTCTAGGGTTCCTAATTTGGGGATAAGGATTCGTTTAATTATTAAATAAATTGTTTAATACATAAG
This sequence comes from Ambrosia trifida, assembly GCA_028751855.1. NCBI lineage: Eukaryota > Viridiplantae > Streptophyta > Magnoliopsida > Asterales > Asteraceae > Ambrosia > Ambrosia trifida. Next base: position 21,653,938 of record CM054129.1, on the reverse strand, counting down.
AGAAATTCGAAAAATAAATAAACAAAAGTCTTTTTGTAGGTTTTTGATTAAGGATGATCACATTATAAAGTTTTAAGTATGAAAATAATTTTTATAAAATTATTTTCTTAAAAATAGAATATTTAGTCTATTTATTTCTATTTGTCAAAATATAACTTTAATATTTAAAAATATTAAAATTGAAGAATTTTTAAATTAAAATTTGTATTTCTGTTCTAAATGGACAGAAATAATTTATATAAAATTTTGGTGCAAAAATATTGAAAAATGAATTTATTATGATTTATTTATGATTAAAATAACAAAAATCGATTAAAAATATTAAATAAATGATTTTTCGAAAATAAAAATCATTTCTGGAATGTTTATTGTTTTATAAACTCAGAATAATTTTTTGTGGAATTTTATAAAATCGTTTTGATATTTTTATAGAATTATATAATTATAATAGAATAAACTTGAAATATTTATTTTATATAATAAATAAAAGATTTTCGAAAAACTAAAAATTGTATGATAAACTTTTCTATTAGAACATTATAAAATATTTTTTGTAAAATTTATAAAGCAATTTTAGTATTTTAAAAGCCATTTTTAAAAATAATAGTGAATATATATGAGTATAAAGGGTTAAAAAAATGTTTTTATGTGCTAGGGATCGAACCCGGGCCTCTGGCCGGTTCGATGTTTATATCACAAGCCTAGACCATCTGGTCTAGACCCTGAGAACGAATAAACCTTGTTTGAAATAATTATATAGTTATACTGAATCAGTTATATAATCATTTTAAAAAAAGAAAGAAAAGGATGCGTGAAGCGGGACTCGAACCCAGGCCATGGGTCGGTTCGTGTTTTAGTGAAAAGGAGTCACACCAACTGATCTGTTGATCAGTTGGTGATGAATGTGGTTTTGTATTATATAAATATCAAGGTCTGCAGATAGTTTATCCCCAAATTGAATTGCTAGAACCCTAGGTTTTACAATAATCAAAACGAACAAGCAATAACCCGATTATTCATGGGGTTATTGCTGTTCTATGGCCGATAAACAAAACCCATCAAAAAAATCAAACTTACGAACTGAAATCGTGGTTGAAAAGCTCGGTCAAACTTCAAGTCAAACGCGAACACAAAAGGGTATTAGAATGAGGGTTTTTAACAGAAATTGAGGGTAGGGAAAAAGTATTCGGCGAGTGTAGCTTGTGAATGAGGGTTCAATTTATAGTGCAACGCTCGTGTGATTCGAATTGGAAGTTTTGACCCGTGGTTAATACAATGACGTGTAATTGGCACGATTTTGGTAAGAATTGATGGTGATTAAGCGTGTATAATACGCGTGTTAGTCAATCAATCACAAAGTTTACCATAAAAGGGATTAAAAACGCGGATTGGTATGTTAATTATGGGAGATTGGTTCGTAGTTGACTTTTCAATAGTCAACTGCACTGCTAATCATAATATAAATATTTATAAGTCTGAGTTAAACCAAGTTAAAGCTGTAGACCAGCTGGTTATGTCTTGTGTGTGTGTGTGAACCGGCCTTGGGCACGGGTTCGAACCCCGGCCCAGGCATTTATTTTTTTGACATTAAAATCACCACTTTAATAATAATATATTATTATAGCATGGTTCTAGGAGTCCAAGCGTGTCACGAAATATTTTTCAAAGGGACGATAATGATAAAATTCGACGTTTTATTAATAACTGTCGTAACGTACATAGAATTAAATGCGAAGTGTTACATGCTCAACAGTTAGTAGAGTACCAAATAACCTACTCAACGATTGGTAGAGGTCATCATGCCTGCTCAACAGTCGGTAGTGTAACACCCCAACCGATGGCGGAAACATCGAGGTGTCACGTAAGAATGAGTATACAGTAGCACATGGTATTCAAGTTTTAATTGAAATTTATTTAAAGTATAAATATCCAAAATTGAAAATACATAATAAGTCTTGAATGGAATTCTAATACATCAAATAACCAAATAAAGCATAAACTTCAATTTGTCTCCTCATGCTAACACTCTAGTCTTCACGCATCATTATTTCCTGTTGAGTTGTAAAAATGGGGGGGGGGGGGGGTCAACTAGAAGTTGGTGAGAATACATAAGCCATGTCAAGCAAGTAGTTTAAGTATAAAAGTTTAGCAATCCATATGTCTATCGTAAGTTTAAGTCTACATGAATAAACATAATATGTTGAATCGACATAATCAAACCCCCGACTAGTTTAGGTCCATCCCGTCATCCACGGTTCACCTTAATAATATGTTGGAACGATAACAATCACCCACGCTACCTATGTAGGAGGTACACGTATCCGGGTGGGATTGTCAATCCAATAGATCTATTATTGAGTATCGCCGGCTTGGCCATAGCTAATGATTATGTAATGTTGAAACTCGTTGAAACTGTTGTTGTTGTCTAATTCATGAGGCATTAAAGTTTACAACTAGACATGTATGTAGAATTGCTTAAGTATAATGTTGCAAGTATAAAGAATTGCATAAACATGGTTACGTAAACTCACATTGGCTAAAGTGAATTATCCTCTAAGTGTTGTGAATGTATGCGAGGCGAATCCCAAAGACTCAACAACGTAGCTAGTCCAAATTGAAGAAAACGAAAAAGAAAGAATATCAAGCTTCCAATTCACCAATTACAAGAGCTTATAATCAAAGCTTCAATTGTAGAAGTAATAGACTATAGAAGAAAGGTATGAGGGAAAGTTTAATCGGATTGAAACAATCGATTTAGAGGTGCAAAGTATAATGGGTCATAGGTGGGTTTTTATACTAGTTTTGGAGTCAATTAGCCATTAAAATTGGTCAACACCATAAAGTAAGGTTTTATGATGAATTGACTATTTGACTAAGACTTTGACTGTTTACTAACACTTTGACTGTTTGACTAAGACTTTGACTAATCAATTTAAGGAATGTGTTAAGTTTATTTTCTTCTGAAATACTACACAAGATGATAGTTGGCTCAGTTGGTTGTCACTGTGTGTTGGTTGGCTGTGGACGCGGGTTCGAGTCCCGGTCCACACAAATCTTTTTTTGGCAATTATTTCCCTAAAACTATATTATTCTAAATTCATAATATGATTATATAAGCCCGAAAGTGACTCGAAATATTTTTAAAACGTACAAAAGTGTCGAGATACAAATAATTATTAGTTTAAGGTATTTAAAACATATGTTGTTTAAAACAATACATTCTTTTTATCAAAAAAAATTAGGGGAAATTCGCGATGTTACAGGTAGAGGCCCTACAACCTGCTCAATGACTGGTAGAGGCTATCGCACCTGCTCAATAATCGGTAGAGGTTCTTACTCACTAACTGGTAAAAGTCTTTTTCCTGCTCAACAGTTTGACTCATTTTTGGATACATTGTATACGATTCAATCACAAGGTTAATTTGCATTACTTACATGTGTGTTTAGAGAATAGAAGGACACAAAACCCTAATGTCAGGTAAATTGGTGATTGCGGTCCGGAACGTAATCATGAATTTACATGTACGTTAAGGTAGTGTGAAATTTTATCAAGGTTTTCGGTAGATACCCAAAATAAAACCCTAGTAAATTAGTAGTCCATTTAGCCTTAATAGTCATTGTGTGCGTTCCTGTTTTCCATTCCTGAAACTTAAGTTTAGTGCTCCATCACAGACCAGTGTCACTCAAAACCTTGATCATGTTACTATACCATAAACCATTGTCACCATAACTTGTACCATGTACCCTCACCTACCCCCAATGGCCTCTCTAACATTAACTTCGGGATGAAGTTCCTAAAAGTAGGGGAGACTGTAACATCACGTAATTTGTTTTCAAAACTTTCTTATATTTAATTAAATATTTAAAGTTGGTATAAGTTCAAACATATACAAATTTTTTTTATAAACAATGTATTTTAACCTTTTTATGCTTCTTTATACATACATATATATATATATATATAATTATACTAACAATAATTCAGAATTTAAAAAAAAAATTCATGGTGGTTTTATAGAGACTTCTTAGAAAAAAAACAAAAAAAAGAAAACTAACACAAACAAACTTAAACTTAAAACAAAACAAATACCCAACATTGGCACCATCGGCCCACCAAACAACCCAAGATGAAACCGGCCAACCTCCCAACTCCATCCTCCTCACCCAAATGTGAACCAGAACCCGACCCGACCCACCGACAAAACTTTCGAAAATTTATGCGCCTGTAAATATTTTCAGCAACCATTCTCGTCAATTAGTGACTGGCATCAATCAAGCTTTGACCCAGCGTATTAATATCGTGCATTCCTTCCATATTTGGAGCTCCATTAACGCGTTTTGACCGAACCTGTGTCAACTTGCCATACGAGCACTCCAAGCCACGACACTATAAATTGATGGTTCTCATTTGAGCAGAGGGTGCCGAAAAACAAAACCTCACAATCACAATGCAATCTCGAGCCCTAAATCCTGCATAATTACAACCGTTGACTTCTGAATTGACTCGTGTTCTTGGAGGTTTTGCAAATTGTATGTTTTATTCTATTGCTATTACATATTTATCGTCCCTTTTTAGTTATAAACCCCATTGTTAATCAAGCTAGAACAGCCTTGATGCTTCGATTGGAATTCTAGGGTTTTAGATATAGTTTGGGGAAGATGACTCATTACAGTTACAATATAAATTCTGTCATTTCTACTTTAAAAACGTTCTCAGGGTGTGGCTCAGTGGTGAGCCACGCTTGTGATAAAGCTTGGACCGCCACTGACTCGGGTTCGAGTCCCAACCACCACATTTTTTTTCTTCTTTCTTTTGATTAAAACCCTTTTCTTTTTGTATTCTTGTTATTTATGTTTAAAAATGGTTTTTAAATACCAAACATGATTTATAAGTTCTATAAAAATTATTTTATGTTATTCTAATGGTCAAGTTTATCATAAAATTTTTAGTTTTTCAAAAATAATTTATTTAATATATATAAAATATGTTACAAGGTTATTCATTTATAAATTAAAAATTTTATAAAAATATCTAAACGATTTCATAAAATCTCACAAAAATTGTTTTAAACTTATAAACCTATAAGTGTTCTAGAAATAAACTTTAGTTTCTGAAAAACGTTTATTTAGTAGTTTTAATTAATTTTTCCTCTTTTAATCATAAATAATTCAAAATAAATCCATTTTTCACTATTTTTACATCAAAAATTTTCATAAATTATTTTTGTTCATTTAGAACAGAAAGATAAATTTTAATTTGAAACTTTATAAATCTTAATAATTTTAGATATTAATACCATGTTTTGACAAATAAACTATAAAATATTATATACTCATTAATTAGGAAAATAATTTTATAAAAATTATTTTCACATTATAATATTTTGATACAACCACTTTGGATCAAGATCATACCAAAATTCTTTTTATTTATTTATTTTCTCAGTTTCTTTACTTGTTACTTAATTAACTATTATTTTAAAATAACTATTAAACGATCGTCAATTCCAAAATTAAGAACCCTAAAATACCATTAGACTAGAAAACTTAGACTTATTTTATGGTCTTGAACTTAGGGTATACTTGGAATCGTTGTGCCACATTTATTCTATATCAAGGTGTAACATCGCGTATTTTCTTAATTATTTTCATTTATTTATTTATTTCTATTAATGAAATTTTAAAAGTTATTTAAACGTTTTTCTAGATATATTTATTTATTTCTTTTTAATATAAGTGATAATTATGAGTTCTTTTATAATAAAATTTAGAATTTATAAGAAAACCCACTAAAACAATCTCAAAAATCAAGTAAATTATAATAGATTTGTCCAAATCCATCTCATAATCTTAATCAACGTCCTAAACTAACTTAATCTGCTGTATATCACGTGATAACATCAACATTAAGGCGGTTAATTATAATGATTAAACAATAAGTATAAAACTATATTTATCCCAAAAATTAAACTCATGCAATTCGATCCCCTTCACTATAAATTGATCCTACTCTTTCATTCAGACCCTCATCGCCTTTCAAACGCCCCAAACGATTTCTGTTTTCGTCAACCCAGTCGATCCAGATTAAACTCCATCTGTTTTCGGCTTCAACCTCTAATTCCTCGTGTTAGATTCAGGTTTGTTTTCAATTAAACCTTGATGATGGGTCGATTTTGGTGCAGAAACAAAACCCCTATCCTAGTCTGATCAATCGATAACAGATTGATTGTGAATTGAGGCTTAAAACGTTAGGGTTTATCAATATTAATTTGGGGATAGTGACTTCTTATCAGAACGAGTTTTAAATATTTTAACTGATTTTGAAACCAAAGCTGATCACTGATCAGTTGGTTTGGTAACCGTTTGACAACACACAGATCCAAGGTTCGATCCATGTTAGGAACGAATCAATGTTTTTTTTCTTTTCTTAAGAAGTTGATGGCAGCAGAACATGTTTTAAAGTTTATTTACATAAACCATAACAACTGATCACATAGATCAGCTGGTTGGCATGGTTGTTTGTGAGAGAAGGGTGCTGGGTTCAAACCTTGCTAGTCACACAACTTTTTTTAAAAGACTATTTTCATTATTTATATACTTATATTATTGTAAATAATCTTTGAGTTAAATTTATGAAACTTTATAATAATCATATTAAAAGAAAAAGAAATCAGATTTTTTATTATTTAATAAATAATTCTGATTTGTTTTATATATTATTTATTACATATTATAATGGTATAAACCTTGTTTTATTCATAACAAATTCATTAAAATTCGATTTTTAACGATTCAAAAGCCAAAAATTTTCTAAAATTATTTATAATCTTATCGATCAAAGATATAAAGTTTTCGAGAAAAATATATATATATATTTTTTATATTTTATCCTATAATCTTTTGTATAAATAATTTGTTTTATTTTAAATAAATAGAAAGTATATATTTCGAAAGTTATATCTTTAAGATTATGCAAAAATTTATAATGTTTTAAATATTCTTATATTTTTAACTAAAGCATTAACATTTAAGCGTCTTTCCCCAAAACGAAAGAACCCTAATCGATCGACCTAGAAATCTTAGACTTATTAGACTTGTGACACTTAGACTTTATAATGCCAAATCTAGGTTGATATCTCTGGGAATAAATTTACCTGCCATTGCATACTTTGGATTCTTACTTGGTTGCTAAGGTGAGTTTACATACCCCCACTCTTTTACAGTTTTTCAATGCTTTTCGAGGTGAAACATGTTAAACTTTATTCTTTAAACTTATGCAATTCAACTATGTGTCTTGTGTGATTCTTTGTGCTATGTGTCTTAAACTTGATAAGTAAACTCAACTAATACTTGCATAATCATTAACTCCGTACAAGCTAACAGTAACAATGATAGATCTATTGGATTGACAACCCCACCTAGATTCATTGACCATGTTTATGGGGAGCGCGGGTGATTGGAACTGTAACTTAAACTTAGTTGAACCATGTCTATGGGATGGACCTTTACACTTTTTCAACATAGGGTTGATTATGCCCCAGTTTGCTGTAGTTTTGTTTTCACATGTATGCCCTAGTTGTTACATATTGACACAGAATTGTATGCTTACACCTTTTGATACTATACATCGTTTTGACGAAAACTTATGTATTCTCACCAACTTTGTAGTTGACCCCCTCTATTTTCCAAACTTAACATGTTTCAGGTATTCAGTTGCTTGGAAGTTTTAGCATTTGCTTATGGATCACATAGGAACTGAAGCATTAGATTAAATTAAATTGCTTATTATGTTTTATTCTATTGCTATTACATATTTATCGTCCCTTTTTAGTTATACAATATAAATTCTGTCATTTCTACTTTAAAAACGTTCTCAGGGTGTGGCTCAGTGGTGAGCCACGCTTGTGATAAAGCTTGGACCGCCACTGACTCGGGTTCGAGTCCCAGCCACCACATTTTTTTTCTTCTTTCTTTTGATTAAAACCCTTTTCTTTTTGTATTCTTGTTATTTATGTTTAAAAATGGTTTTTAAAAACCAAACATGATTTATAAATTCTATAAAAATTATTTTATGTTATTCTAATGGTCAAGTTTATCATAAAATTTTTAGTTTTTCAAAAATAATTTATTTAATATATATAAAATATGTTACAAGGTTATTCATTTATAAATTAAAAATTTTATAAAAATATCTAAACGATTTCATAAAATCTCACAAAAATTGTTTTAAACTTATAAACCTATAAGTGTTCTAGAAATAAACTTTAGTTTCTGAAAAACGTTTATTTAGTAGTTTTAATTAATTTTTCCTCTTTTAATCATAAATAATTCATAATAAATCCATTTTTCACTATTTTTACATCAAAATTTTTCATAAATTATTTTTGTTCATTTAGAACAGAAAGATAAATTTTAATTTGAAACTTTATAAATCTTAATAATTTTAGATATTAATACCATGTTTTGACAAATAAACTATAAAATATTATATACTCATTAATTAGGAAAATAATTTTATAAAAATTATTTTCACATTATAATATTTTGATACAACCACTTTGGATCAAGATCATACCAAAATTCTTTTTATTTATTTATTTTCTCAGTTTATTTATTTGTTACTTAATTAACTATTATTTTAAAATAACTATTAAACGATCGTCAATTCCAAAATTAAGAACCCTAGAATACCATTAGACTAGAAAACTTAGACTTATTTTATGGTCTTGAACTTAGGGTACACTTGGAATCGTTGTGCCACATTTATTCTATATCAAGGTGTAACATCACGTATTTTCTTAATTATTTTCATTTATTTATTTATTTATTTCTATTAATGAAATTTTAAAAGTTATTTAAACGGTTTTCTAGATATATTTATTTATTTCTTTTTAATATAAGTGATAATTATGAGTTCTTTTATAATAAAATTTAGAATTTATAAGAAAACCCACTAAAACAATCTCAAAAATCAAGTAAATTAGAATAGATTTGTCCAAATCCATCTCATAATCTTAATCAACGTCCTAAACTGACTTAATCTGCTGTATATCACGTGATAACATCAACATTAAGGCGGTTAATTATAAAGATTAAACGATAAGTATAAAACTATATTTATCCCAAAAATTAAACTCATGCAATTCGATCCCCTTCACTATAAATTGATCCTACTCTTTCATTCAGACCCTCATCGCCTTTCAAACGCCCCAAACGATTTCTGTTTTCGTCAACTGTAACGACCCTGCCTGACGTGGCCGGGTCGTCGGGTCGGGTTATCGGAGCTACACAGCGGAATCCAGGGCAATAACAGTCTTTAGTCTTCCAGGATCCACGTCATCATATCTGTTGGGTTACCTGAACACATGCCAAAAATAGTTTCTGTCAACATAAAGTTGGTGAGGTCGTATATTTTATAAAGTAAATGACCAGTTCGTTTATTGATAATTCTTTTATATAAAACATTCTTTTAAAAACATGCTTTACATTTATAATTCTGAAGGGGAAAATATACTTCTATATAACCAGCTCTATTATACATCCATTCAATTATATCCCAATTCTATCATATCGATTATAGTTCGTGCCATTCCTATCGATGGTACCACTCTGATTGTGATGATTGGTCCTCTACTTGGACATGCCTACCCTCTAATTGGATAAGACTGGTTCCTGCCCTCTAGTCGGTGCAAGAAAGGAAATGGCGGATACCGTCCAGTACTGTCCTCGTTGTTTCTATGTCCCCGTTCATACTTCTTTTGATAATCGTTTATTATGTAAAGCAATTCGGGTTTTAATAAATGACATGTATTCCCCCAAAAACACTTAATAAAACAGTAAAAGTAGGGAGTTCACGATACTCACCGATTTGCGTTATATCTTCAGCTAATCTTCTTATTACAATTATATTTCATATACATATAGATACGTTTTACGCGTGGAACTTGTTAGATTGTAATACTTAGGATATATATCATATATACAATTTTTATATATATAGAATCTGATATATATTAGATAGTCCTAAACTCGGGGTTTGGTCCTCCTAGGCAAAAAGAAATAAAGCTGGCCATTACAGCTTGGCACGCGAACCTAAAGAACTCTAGACACTTCTAACCCGAGTCTAGTATATCGTTTTATATATCGAATCTTGTATATATAAACATATATATTTTATATATGTTTATTATTCTCTTATTATTATTATCAAGTCCGTACGTTATTCGTATTATATATATAATTCTTATAATTATAATAATCCTTGTCTAGTCCTTGGAACCGGGTTCTATTCCGGGTGTTGACCGAGTCACTGAGTCGACTCGGTAACCTACTCGTATTCCCAATACGGTTAATGGTACCTCGCAATCAACCATAATCAGAGTGGTACCATCGATAGGAATGGCACGAACTATAATCGATATGATAGAATTGGGATATAATTGAATGGATGTATAATAGAGCTGGTTATATAGAAGTATATTTTCTGTCACACCCTCAAAATCCACTTGCGGAGTTTTACCGCGAGGCGCATGACAAACCAGGATCCAAACCAACGATCACAATAAACAAGTCTAAATGAATATAAATGCAATTTCAAAACATAGTTTAAAATCCCCGTTTACAGCGGAAGCTTATTCAAGACAATTATTCAATAATAAACCAATGTTCAACGTTTGTAAAATCATGCAACTCTAGCTAGACGCCGTGCAGACGCGTGCGCCCTAGATCCACTGTGCTACCTTAGCGACCTGAGAAAACATGTAAAAGTTTACGTCAGCACAAAAATGCTGGTGAGTTTACAGGTTTTGTATCCAAGTACCAAGTCAACCTGTCCATACTATAACAAATCGAAAACCAGTGTATGCTAGCTAGGCGTATGTTTTGTTACTACCACGATTGGAAAACCATTACTAACTCGAATACCAGATGTTGTGCCCGAAAAGTAAACCAGTTGTTCCTGTTGTTCCTGTTTGAGACAATATGCACTCGCCCGGCCCTCCAAGCCGACGAGCGGGGTTGGTCACTCCCAATAGCGCTATTCACATTTCCCCGTTGTGCAAACCCGCACATTCATGGTTCCCCCCGGGACTTCCAAAGATCGTGTAGTACACAATAGAAACCCATAGTATGACAGTAGTTACCAAATAATCGTTTTAACACATGTTTTCTCCCCCGAAATATGAAACCAGTTTAAAAGAGGGGCCGTAAACTCACCTTAAGTTGCGTTACCCCTTAACCCGAGTAAACTCAGCTGCTATGCTAGTCCCGTAAAGCGGCGACCTAACATATGACAGTTACAAGTACTTAGACTAATAACCCGCAGGTTAATTAGTCCCTAGATGTCCAGACCATAACCAAGTTCGTTTGAAAACACCGTGACTGTTTAACTGACCCAAAGTACAAGACTCGACATCCCATTGGTGACCCGAGACTCCCCGTGTTATGTTTACGCTCTTAAACAGACAATCATGCAATCACACTTAACATACGTTCATGCACAACAAGTTATAGCACATAGTTCACGTATCACCGAATTACATCCAAACATATGTTACCAAGTTATTATATATGTTACGAGGTTCCTAGCACGTTACTACATGTCAAATCGGGCCTCGGAATGTTAATTTACACTTACAGCAGCAGTACACGCGATTAGGAAACGTAAACTAGCATTTAGGACTGATTGCATATACAAACTAGCAATTAGGGCTAATTGCCTATAAAAACTAGCAATTAGGGCTAATTGCATGTAAAAACTAGCAATTAGGGCTAATCGCCCCTAAGGTCACACGAGTAGGCTTCTACTCGCCTGTAACCTTGCTGTTCCGGTCTTTCGCGCGTTTAACGCTCCAAATCAGATCCAGAACGTGTGTAACCACCCAATATCATCCCAAACACTATCCTAAACATGTTTCAACCAAAACCCTTCGTTTTGCCTCGTATTATCAGCCCTGCATGCAAATCACGTAATCCAAACACCATTCACATAGCATGCAATCATCATACTAACATGCATAACAATAACCCTAAGAATCAATTACTCAGATATTATCATCATAACATTAATATTATTCTGATTTAACCTAATAACATGTTAATCCATCATTATGAATCATAAAAACCCTAGCTTTCAAATCATAAACACCCATAACACATGTATACTAGTTAGAATCCGATTAACAACCCTTATTAATGATTTTCAGAAAACTTTTTCGTTTTAGAACAGGTCTGGACCATTAGGGATTGGTTAAAAACGTTTATAAAGATTCATGGATGGAAGCCAAACCTTAGAATTGTGAAAGAATGAAGGATTATGCTTGAATCCTTGTGTTTTGATCATAAATCGCGTTCCAGAGGTTGTGTGTGTGTTGGGGCAGGTTATGGGACGACTAGGGTTTGTATAATGAAGTTTATGAGGTCAAGTATGGTATTTATAGTCGTTTTTAGTCGTCCAGCACGTAACTAGCGATTATGCAGCCCTTACACGCGATTAGGAATCCTAATCGCATGATTGTTCAAGCAATTGGGGCCTACTCGCCCCCTAGGGCACACGAGTAGCCCCTACTCGCCCCTATGTTTGCCTACTCGCCTCCCTTATAGGCGATTAGGCCTTCCTAATCGCCTATAGGGGCTGGTTTCGTGTGTTTTGCGCGTTAAACCCCGTTTTAACATATGTTAACACATATTAACGTACCGACAAGTCACATAATGATTGTAAACACATAACACAAGTAAATACACATTTTCACACTCGTTCACCAATTCCCGGGACTCGAGACTCGTATGTTCCGTATGCCCTGACGATCCTACAACTCGTCACCGTTTGTACACTTGGTTAAGGACCGACATCTAATGAACCTCTAGACCAACATCCAATGATCCTCTAGACTAAACCGATAGTTCCCGAACCATAACCCGACTTAACTAACCCAGTTAAGTACAATATACGCGTGACTCGCTAAGGTAGACTTTCATCTAGACAACGTTGTTAACCAGAATTTGCCGGGTGTCACATCATCCCCACGTTAAAAGAATTTTCGTCCCGAAAATTACGAAGGGAACAAACAAAAGATAGAAGTCAAAAGAGAGATTTACCCGAGTTGTCACATCATCCCCACGTTAAAAGAATCTCGCCCCGAGATTCATTCAGCTGCAGAAGAGACATATCTCGACTCGAACGCTTCCTTAGGAAAGAGGTGAGGATATTTAGACTTCATCTGATCCTCCCGTTCCCACGTATTCTCCGGTCCCCGGTTCGAGTTCCACCGAACCTTAACGATACGAATCTTGCTGTGACGTAGGCTACGAATCTTGTAATCAAGGATCTCCACAGGTTCTTCCACAATCCGAAGACGATCATCAACCTTGATCTCTTCCAGTGGAACAATGAGAGACTCGTCAGCCAGACACTTCTTCAAGTTTGACACGTGGAAGACGTTATGTACGTTACCGAGCTCCGTCGGTAAATCAAGACGATATGCCACCGGCCCAATCCGTTCCAGGATCGTAAATGGGCCGGCATACCGCGGATTGAGTTTGCCACGCTTCCCAAAGCGTATGACGCCCTTCCACGGTGAGACTTTAAGAAGTACTTTGTCATTGACTTGGAATTCCAATGGTTTGCGACGCTGATCGGCATAACTCTTTTGCCGATCCCGTGCCGCTGCCAACCGGTTACGAATCTGTACGATCTTTTCCGAAGTTTCGTACACTAGTTCAGGCCCAGTGAGTTGACTCTCACCCACTTCAGCCCAACAAAGAGGAGAACGGCATTTCCGTCCGTACAGTGCCTCGAACGGAGCTGCCTTGATGCTCGTGTGATAACTGTTGTTGTACGAGAATTCTACTAACGGTAGATGAGCTTCCCAACCCTTGCCAAAATCGATCACACATGCCCGCAGCATGTCTTCTAAGGTTTGAATTGTGCGCTCACTCTGACCGTCAGTCTGTGGATGATAAGCCGTACTCATGTCTAGTTGGGTACCCAAAGCCTTGTGCAAAGACTTCCAGAAGTGAGAAGTAAAATGGGAGTCACGATCCGAGATAATAGAAACTGGTACCCCGTGCTTAGAAACAACTTCCTTCAAATAAAGACGAGCCAAACGATCCATGGTGTCGGTCTCCTTAATAGCAAGAAAATGAGCTGATTTCGTCAACCGATCGACAATCACCCATATCTTGTCATTCCCGCTTGGTGATTTAGGAAGTTGTGTGACAAAATCCATAGTAATCCGTTCCCATTTCCACTCCGGAATTTCAGGTTGTTGCAAGAGACCCGACGGTTTCTGGTATTCCACCTTGACCTTAGCACAGGTCAAGCATTTGCTCACGTATGAGGCTATGTCCGACCTCATGTTTGGCCACCAGTAAAGCACCTTCAGATCTTGGTACATCTTATCCGAACCAGGATGAATAGAATACCGGGACTTATGAGCCTCATCAAGGACAAGCTCCCGTAGTCCCCCGAATAAAGGAACCCATATACGTTCTGCGAAATAGTGCAGGCCATCAGGCCTTCGCTCTAGGTGCTTGTCGGCACCGTGCATAGTTTCAGCTTTAAGGTTTATCTCCTTCAAAGCTTCTAACTGGGCAGAACGGAGTTGATCAGGTAAGGATGAATGAATGGTGAGCTGCAATGCCCGAACGCGACGAGGTTTAGTAGATTCCTTCCTGCTCAAGGCGTCTGCTACAACATTCGCCTTGCCAGGATGGTACTTAATAGCACAATCATAGTCGTTCAGGAGTTCAATCCAACGACGCTGCCGTATGTTCAAATGTTGTTGGTCGAAAATATGTTGGAGACTCTTGTGATCGGTGTAGATGGTGCATTTGGTACCGTACAAGTAATGTCTCCAAATTTTCAACGCGAAAACCACTGCACCCAATTCCAAGTCATGGGTGGTGTAGTTCTTCTCGTGTACCTTGAGTTGACGAGAAGCATACGCAATCACTTTCTCGCGTTGCATCAACACGCAACCGAGACCATGAATAGAAGCATCACAGTAAACAACAAAATCATCAGGGCCCTCAGGTAAAGACAAAATAGGAGCAGAACACAGTTTAGACTTCAGTTCTTCAAACGCTGACTCTTGTGGTTCACCCCAGTCGAATTTCCTATCCTTCTGTGTGAGAGTGGTCAGGGGTTGAGCGATCTTCGAGAACCCCTGAATGAATCGACGATAGTAGCCCGCAAGGCCTAGGAATTGCCGCACCTCAGTTGGCGTCTTTGGTGCTTCCCAGTCCTTGATCGCTTCGATCTTAGCTGGATCGACATGAATCCCTAGTTCATTAACCACATGTCCTAGGAATTGAACTTCGCGTAACCAAAAGTCACACTTTGAGAACTTGGCGTAAAGTTGTTCTCGTCGCAAGAGTTCCAAAACCAAACGCAGGTGTTCCTCGTGTTCGGTCTTGTTCTTAGAGTAGATCAGAATGTCATCAATAAACACAATGACGAACTTGTCCAGATATGGTTTACAGACGCGGTTCATCAAGTCCATGAAAACCGCCGGTGCGTTCGTGAGACCGAAAGGCATGACCAAGAATTCGAAATGGCCATAACGTGTACGAAAGGCAGTCTTTGCAACGTCAGCTTCCCTTACGCGCAACTGGTGATAACCGGACCTCAAGTCAATCTTGGAATAGTAACTAGACCCCTGGAGCTGGTCGAATAAATCATCAATACGTGGAAGAGGATAACGGTTCTTGACGGTCAATTTGTTCAGTTCTCTATAGTCCACACACAATCGGAAACTTCCATCCTTCTTCTTAACAAATAGAATCGGGGCTCCCCAAGGGGAAGAACTTGGTCTGATGAAACCTTTGTCCAAGAGTTCCTGTAACTGACTAGACAATTCCTGCATCTCGGGAGGTGCAAGACGGTAGGGGGCCCGAGCAATAGGAGCAGCCCCTGGTACAAGATCAATACCGAACTCGACTTGACGATGAGGAGGAAGACCAGATAAATCATCGGGAAAAACATCAGGAAACTCGCGTACCACCGGAATGTCGTCGATCTTCTTCTCATCACTAGAGGAAACAGATAAAAGCGCCACAACGGCTGGTTAACCCTTTCGAAGACACTTAAGGGCTTTCATGCTAGAGATGATGTTTAGCGGAACACCACCCTTGATACCGTACACAGAAAGGAATTCTCAATCAGGGAGAGGAATCCGAATAACTTTATCGTAACAGACAATCTCCGCGCGATACAAAGATAACCAATCCATTCCTACCACAACGTCAAAACTACCCAAAGGTACCGGCATAAGGTCGATGGGGAACGATAAACCCGACAACTCTAATTGACACTCCTGAAGGATACTAGTAGCTTCAATCTTTTTACCGTCAGCCAACTCAATAATATACTTGGTCTCTAATGGTACGGGTACTACATCTAGCAGTCGACTAACTCCCATGGATACAAAACTCTTGTCGGCACCAGAA
The DNA here is from genome assembly GCA_028751855.1 of Ambrosia trifida. Lineage (NCBI taxonomy): Eukaryota > Viridiplantae > Streptophyta > Magnoliopsida > Asterales > Asteraceae > Ambrosia > Ambrosia trifida. The sequence goes on along the minus strand of CM054129.1, from coordinate 21,637,492 downwards.
TTAAATAATACACTAACAGAACGATTATTGAGAAGGAACGTACCGGTGACTGTGTCAGGGTCCTGTCTAGCCTCAGCGGCTCCAATGACGAAGGCACGTGCATTTCTGCCGCCGCCCCCGTTGTTCCCATTACCGTTGTTTCCACCCTGCTTCAGCTTTGGGCAATCCTTCTTGTAATGCCCAGTGTCACCACAGTTGTAGCATCCTTGTTTTCCTGTAGTCCCCTGAGTAGTCGGAGCTGAGTTAGTAGTCAGGGCATGGGTCGATGGAAGTGTAACCCGACAATCTTTAGCATAATGCCCTGTTCGCTGGCAGCGATGACAACGGTTACTGTCGCAGTTCCCTTGATGATGGCGTCCACACTTGTTACACTTGGGCAGTTTCCCCGCATAACCACCCTGCTTGTTACCCGAAGAAGAAGAACCCCCATTATCAAACCTCTTACCCTGCTGTGTTGGCCCAGGTCCTTTCCCGTCATTTTCCCACTTGCGCTTGTTGTTCTCTGGGGCCTTAACAGTCGAACCCTTCGCAGGAAAAATACCCTCGTTCACCTTTAAGTTAGTCATCCTATGAGCCGATCGAACCACCTCTGCGTATGTAGGATGATTTCCCGCAGCCACTAATCCTGCAATTTCCGGTACTAACCCCGAGACATAGTGTTCAATCCTACGGTATTCTGGCACATGCAGATCGGGACACAGCACTGCCAACTCATTCCGCCTCACAGTATACTTCTCAATTTCCGACCCAGTCATCTTGAGGTTCCACACCTCGTGCTCCAGCTTCTGTACCTCTTCCCTCGGACAATACTCACGCTTCAGCAACTGCACAAAATTCTCCCAGGGCATAGCATATGCCTCCCCAATACCCATATTCTGGGTGATGCCATTCCACCAAGTCAATGCCACATCCTGGAATAACGCAGCAGCATACTTAACCCGATCTTCTGGGAGACAGTTACACATCAGAAATACTGACTCCACTTTCTCCAGCCACCTAAGCAAGCTCACCGCACCCTCAGTGCCAGAGAATTCCTGGGGCTTACAGTCCCGGAACATCTTATAGGTGCACATGGGTGGGGGTGGGTTAACGGGACCACCTGAAATGAAACGTATGAGAAACCACGAAGAATGTAAACAAGGTTCACCAATGAGGCAAGGGAAATGGATAAATCAACTTACCACCACCGTTGTGCCCTAACTGAAAGGCAGCTTGGAGCAAGTTGTTCAGATCAGCCTGCAATAGGTTAATACCTCCACCACGACCACCAGCACCACCACGACCACCACCACGTCCACCATTGCGACCACCTCCACGTCCTCCTCGTACTCCAGACATGATTCTGGCAGAAAAGAACGAGAAAACTTAGTTTCGCAGTTAAAGATAACCACTAATGTTCACAAGATCAAAGCTAGATCCAATCCAGGACTATCCCTTCAAACCCAGAGCTCACTAGGGCTTCCATGCATTTCGGTTTATGATTTTGTGTGCACCCAAAATGATAAACCGCTCTACATGGTCCTCCAAGTGTTCTCCTAGTTCAAAGTTCAAATCACCGAACATAGACTCTTAGCTACACACCGTAATACTACGGTAGTTTATGGCAAGTGTTTCTATTGGAGTACGAAAGGGAGATGTCCGAGCCTTGGACAAATCTCAAGAGCACACGAGTTACTCCAATAGACTACACTACCTAGAAAACAAGTAACCCAACCTAAGATAGAACGGATGATGTAACGTAGAAAGACCAACGATTTAGAGACACCCCGACAAGACCATACGTAAACCGCCTTAATGTTTAGTACCATGTGATCGTCTAGTGTGTGCGACTCGGCTATAGACTAGACTCTACATGCAGTCCTAGTTCACTATAACCATTGGCTCTGATACCAATCTGTCACACCCTCAAAATCCACTTGCGGAGTTTTACCGCGAGGCGCATGACAAACCAGGATCCAAACCAACGATCACAATAAACAAGTCTAAATGAATATAAATGCAATTTCAAAACATAGTTTAAAATCCCCGTTTACAGCGGAAGCTTATTCAAAACAATTACTCAATAATAAACCAATGTTCAACGTTTGTAAAATCATGCAACTCTAGCTAGACGCCGTGCAGACGCGTGCGCCCTAGATCCACTGTGCTACCTTAGCGACCTGAGAAAACATGTAAAAGTTTACGTCAGCACAAAAATGCTGGTGAGTTTACAGGTTTTGTATCCAAGTACCAAGTCAACCTGTCCATACTATAACAAATCGAAAACCAGTGTACGCTAGCTAGGCGTATGTTTTGTTACTATCACGATTGGAAAACCATTACTAACTCGAATACCAGATGTTGTGCCCGAAAAGTAAACCAGTTGTTCCTGTTGTTCCTATTTGAGACAATATGCACTCGCCCGGCCCTCCAAGCCGACGAGCGGGGTTGGTCACTCCCAATAGCGCTATTCACATTTCCCCGTTGTGCAAACCCGCACATTCATGGTTCCCCCCGGGACTTCCAAAGATCGTGTAGTACACAATAGAAACCCATAGTATGACAGTAGTTACCAAATAATCGTTTTAACACATGTTTTCTCCCCCGAAATATGAAACCAGTTTAAAAGAGGGGCCGTAAACTCACCTTAAGTTGCGTTGCCCCTTAACCCGAGTAAACTCAGCTGCTATGCTAGTCCCGTAAAGCGGCGACCTAACATATGACAGTTACAAGTACTTAGACTAATAACCCGCAGGTTAATTAGTCCCTAGATGTCCAGACCATAACCAAGTTCGTTTGAAAACACCGTGACTGTTTAACTGACTCAAAGTACAAGACTCGACATCCCATTGGTGACCCGAGACTCCCCGTGTTATGTTTACGCTCTTAAACAGACAATCATGCAATCACACTTAACATACGTTCATGCACAACAAGTTATAGCACATAGTTCACGTATCACCGAATTACATCCAAACATATGTTACCAAGTTATTATATATGTTACGAGGTTCCTAGCACGTTACTACATGTCAAATCGGGCCTCGGAATGTTAATTTACACTTACAGCAGCAGTACACGCGATTAGGAAACGTAAACTAGCATTTAGGACTGATTGCATATACAAACTAGCAATTAGGGCTAATTGCCTATAAAAACTAGCAATTAGGGCTAATTGCATGTAAAAACTAGCAATTAGGGCTAATCGCCCCTAAGGTCACACGAGTAGGCTTCTACTCGCATGAGTTATAGGCGATTAGCACCCTACTCGCCTATAACATAGGCGATTAGGAATGCTACTCGCCTGTAACCTTGCTGTTCCGGTCTTTCGCGCGTTTAACGCTCCAAATCAGATCCAGAACGTGTGTAACCACCCAATATCATCCCAAACACTATCCTAAACATGTTTCAACCAAAACCCTTCGTTTTGCCTCGTATTATCAGCCCTGCATGCAAATCACGTAATCCAAACACCATTCACATAGCATGCAATCATCATACTAACATGCATAACAATAACCCTAAGAATCAATTACTCAGATATTATCATCATAACATTAATATTATTCTGATTTAACCTAATAACATGTTAATCCATCATTATGAATCATAAAAACCCTAGCTTTCAAATCATAAACACCCATAACACATGTATACTAGTTAGAATCCGATTAACAACCCTTATTAATGATTTTCAGAAAACTTTTTCGTTTTAGAACAGGTCTGGACCATTAGGGATTGGTTAAAAACGTTTATAAAGATTCATGGATGGAAGCCAAACCTTAGAATTGTGAAAGAATGAAGGATTATGCTTGAATCCTTGTGTTTTGATCAAAAAATCGCGTTCCAGAGGTTGTGTGTGTGTTGGGGCAGGTTATGGGACGACTAGGGTTTGTATAATGAAGTTTATGAGGTCAAGTATGGTATTTATAGTCGTTTTTAGTCGTCCAGCACGTAACTAGCGATTATGCAGCCCTTACACGCGATTAGGAATCCTAATCGCATGATTGTTCAGGCAATTGGGGCCTACTCGCCCCCTAGGGCACACGAGTAGCCCCTACTCGCCCCTATGTTTGCCTACTCGCCTCCCTTATAGGCGATTAGGCCTTCCTAATCGCCTATAGGGGCTGGTTTCGTGTGTTTTGCGCGTTAAACCCCGTTTTAACATATGTTAACACATATTAACGTACCGACAAGTCACATAATGATTGTAAACACATAACACAAGTAAATACACATTTTCACACTCGTTCACCGATTCCCGGGACTCGAGACTCGTATGTTCCGTATGCCCTGACGATCCTACAACTCGTCACCGTTTGTACACTTGGTTAAGGACCGACATCTAATGAACCTCTAGACCAACATCCAATGATCCTCTAGACTAAACCGATAGTTCCCGAACCATAACCCGACTTAACTAACCCAGTTAAGTACAATATACGCGTGACTCGCTAAGGTAGACTTTCATCTAGACAACGTTGTTAACCAGAATTTGCCGGGTGTCACATCATCCCCACGTTAAAAGAATTTTCGTCCCGAAAATTACGAAGGGAACAAACAAAAGATAGAAGTCAAAAGAGAGATTTACCCGAGTTGTCACATTTTCCCCTTCAGAATTATAAATGTAAAGCATGTTTTTAAAAGAATGTTTTATATAAAAGAATTATCAATAAACGAACTGGTCATTTACTTTATAAAATACACGACCTCACCAACTTTATGTTGACAGAAACTATTTTTGGCATGTGTTCAGGTAACCCAACAGATATGATGACGTGGATCCTGGAAGACTAAAGACTGTTATTGCCCTGGATTCCGCTGTGTAGCTCCGATAACCCGACCCGACGACCCGGCCACGTCAGGCAGGGTCGTTACAGGTTGGTATCAGAGCGGCGCTTAATAACAGTTTTGAAGTCTTTAGTAATCCGGGATCTACCAGAATATTTTCTAAAAAGAAATGTTGCTTAGAAAAATAATTAAGATATTAGAAATATTAAGAGAAAATAATAGGCGAGTAAATTTTTGGGTACCTAAATGTCAAACCATTATAAAGTTGGTGAGAACCATAACAGTATATTAGAAATCAGAATGAATCCACTACAGGATATTACTAGAATGATTATGTGGGGTAAATTTACAATTCTGTACACAGTTGTGAATTTATATGCACATTAATTTCTGGGAAATCTTACAGGATATTAAGGCTATAAGAAATGAGAATATATACAGAACAGAAACCAGATATATTAACAGAAATAAGAAAATAAATCTCGATATAAACAAGAAATGACGAAGTTATAAAAGTATATATGTTTATATAGAAAAATATATAGAACATACAACATAAATCATTCATCTTGATTCAAGAAAACTTCGTATAAGTTATTGAATTATTCCAGTCTCAGTAATCATTCAGATCGTTAACCTCACGGTTATTCCAATAATTATAAACAGAATGCAAATATACGCTTCAACTTGAACATTCCTATGCTCGAGTTTCCGGAAATATTATTTTTACACCGTAAATTCCGAAAATTTTTATAAAATTCTGATATACTAGAGACATGTTAATATTAGGTTTCTAAAGAATTTTCCTCAATTATTAAATCAAAGATCAAATATATTCTGCTATTACTTAAAATGTTTTAAATATTCTTAGTATAATTTGAAGTTTATTGAATGTATTTTTAGTCATTACCATTTTATTACTAGACCAGTATATCCGTTTTGAGTAAAAATATATAAATACCCCTCCGTTCAAAATTTTAAATAAACGATTTATTTAATTTATAAAATTAAGAAAACCTGCTAATATTATAACTTATTCTTTTTAAGTATTGATAATTTTTTAAAAAAAAACCCAGAATCTATCTCAGGTTTATCCAAATTTATCCATTTAACCTTAAAATTTTGATCTCAATATTTTGAGAAATCTATTTTGTTTTACCAATCGGTAATAAGAACTTGTTTATTAAAAATTTAAGAATTCTGATATTAAGAAAGTTTTTACCATAACTCTCCTGAAGCGTTAAGTTTATTTTTTTTGAAAACGAATATTATTATGAAACTCAAACCAGTATTATTATTATTATAAATTTTCCCTAGAAAGTTTTTATATGAAAAACTACGGCCGTATTATTTTTGATCGAACGTATTCCACTTCATAGTTAGTATCACTTTTATAAACAATCTTTAATCAAATCTATATCCGTATATAAGTTAAAAGTATTTCCGACACGATTTTATAACTATATTCGATTGTATAATTTCTTTGATATTTTATCTCGATGTAACAATGATTATTATATATTACGTTAATATTACGAATCTATCTTTGTGTATAAATAAAAATTTCCGATAGGTATTATTATCAATCCTTCCCAAAATTAAATAATATTTGGAACGGAAATATTATTATCCCGAATTTATGCAACGAAAATAATTGGAATCTACCTAAAGAAACCGAATCCTTACTCGCTCGATTATGCGACAATATAAGTCCTGTCTTAATTCTATGACTTGAACAAGTCAATGATATTAAAAAGATTGGATGGTTATATTGAATATCTTTAGACACGAACTAATTCTTGAACGATTGACAGTCTACTTCGTTAGACTTATATCAATATGTTTCTTTCCAGAATATATAATTCGAATCTAAAAGAAAATAAAGAACAGAATAGCAGAATAATATGAGAAGGACACATACCTATTGTGATTAAAATAAACGAATACTGGAATGTTAGGTGAGGTGGAATAATAATTATGGTTGCAAACATAATTATGAATGCCACAGGCACAGGAACATTCGAGTAGGAGTTTATTAAGATCATAATATGTTGGGTCACGAACATATTAAAAAAGGAACTATAAGAAATAATAAGAGGAAGAAATATAAATTCGAATTATCAGCGTATCGTATCTGGAAATACAACTAAATCATTGGCAATCTAGTTGAAATTTCCTTTGTGTAATACGACTAAGAATATGTTTGCAGAATAAAAACCATCGATTGATTAAATTCTATGAATCAATTTATTGATTTTTGACTGCCAACCAAAAATAGTGCATGTTCCCTGTGCAACCTCCGGGGCAGATGATATCCGGACCCTTACAGAAGGTATATCCGGACATTTGCCGCCAAGTCACAAGATTCTTTGTAAGAATATTTGACACTATGAAAGAATCTTCTCAGTCACTTCCGTATAAAAACTCGCGTGAGTTATTGTACAATCAAATTGGTAAAACGGTTAAGTGTTACCAAGTTGAAATTCATAAATAAGAAGTGATGAAAGATTTGTTAAATCCTTAAATATAACAGATATGAATTTATATGGATTCAGAAACCGGAACGGTAGAATCCACCAAAATTATCAAATATATCAAGAAATGATTAAATACCAAGCGGAATCGCGTAGAGATTCGCAAGGTATGATCAACGTGAAAACGAAAAATGAATAGAATTATGCTCATTTTTCCAGTGAAACTCTCTGGCCAAGGAATGACGAATTTCCTGTCCCGAATTAAGGTCGTAAGAGATAATTTGAGATATCACTGTTCTGGCAAGAATTATCTATACGAATATCCAGATGAAATAAGCCTTGCTTATAATAAGTTGGATTAAGAAAGATAGGATATATTGCCTATATATAAGTCTATCGGAACGGGTTTCCAGACACCAATAATATAGACTTTAATCGAATCTATATATAAGAAAGAATTATTCCAAGCAAATATATATTATAGAAATGACATATTTATAGTGTCTACTATAAATGATTATCCGTATTCGCTTGGATATAAAAGAATACAAATCGTGAAATAAAAAGAATTATAATTCGAAAAGACATCCGATATGTCTGGAAAACAATAAATAAGGCATTGGAAATGCCAGATAACACGAGAAGGCAAGCGAAATGCCAATTATTATCAGAAGGCATCCGATATGCCAACAGCAATTAATAAATAAATATATATATATATATATATATATATATATATATATAGAAAGAAATTAACAGAAAAGAATATAAGTCGTAAGAAGAACGACTAGAATTTATAAAGAATATTTTTATATAAGAAGAAATTATGGAATATTTTATCGAGAGTGTCAACGAATCCCGAAATAGAACTAAGAAAGAATTTTATAGAAATAGTTAATGCAATAAGTATTTGGAATCTCGAATGATAATCATGTTTTTGAGAAAGAATACTCGATGCATTGCCATAAAAATCTTAAGTCAAAGAATTGTAACAACGACTGTTACCAGTAGATTTCGAGACTATAAAGATAAGGTTACATATATTGACTGTAGAATTGTGAAAGACCTCATTCACGATAATACACTGAGAAAAGTCAAATAATATGTATTAGATACAATGCAGTTAATCATCAATGAAATAGTCAGTAAGATTATTATGGATGATTTAAGAGAAATCTCAATCATCAATGAATTAGTCTTTTTCGGTACCTTTAGACTCCGGAAGATACGTTTAATAATCCGAGAGTTCCAGAAAATATTCCTACTCTTTAAAAATCGGAATTACAATGATGATAAATTCTAACGTTCGAATAAGGGAGGTAGTAGCTCGGATCCTATTCAAGTCATTATAATGATGGGACTTCCGTATCTATCTCCTGAGAACTAAATAGAATCCATCATTGTAATTGAATCCGAATATTAAACGAGAGGAATATTGTATCGATTTGAGACTCTAGAAATGTTTACTGAAAGTTTATAAATCTTTCAGAAGAAAAACGATTAGAATCTCAAAATCTTTATATAGAAATAATATTCAGTCTACTTCTTATCCTAATAAGAAAAAGATAAAAAGAATATTATAGAAAATATCAATCTATACTGAGAGCCTTTAATAGTCATATCGAAACAATACAGATAGTCCATATATCTGAATTAATATGACTATAGCAAGAAAGGTTAAAACGTAATTAGAAATCGGATCAAGATGTAGTCTTACGGATTGACGTTTCTAATAAGTTATAATCTTGGATTGATATAAAATCAAGTTAACCACAACCCACGAAAACTGATCATGTCTCGTTGATAAGTGTTCAAGTCTAAATTATAACCTCCTTATAGATTAAGGATGTAAAGGACAAGATCACTCAAATTTCGGGGACGAAATTTCCTAAGGGGGGGAGAATTGTAACACCCCAACGTGTTACGGGTCTCTCAAACGGATCGGGTCGGACCTGACCACCCGATTATGGAATAAAATATTCCAGTTCGAATCCCGCGACAAACCGGTTCAACCGAATATAGAGATAATAATTATTGGAGTTTTATTATCTCGGCTAAACGCTCCTTAACTGCTAATTAAAACGCCGTCAAACGTTTTTATTTAGCTTTTATACTCGTTGCCAAATACCCGCGTTTCAGTTATTATCCCTGTTACCAAACACCCTCTAATTTAATTTCCCTATTTAAAACACCCCTCTCTCTTAACTCTCGCATCTCTCTCTCTGTATCATATAAACACACACTGTGTGTGTGTATCATCAAGAAGCAGCCACCAGAGATCATGGCTGGCGTCCGCCGCCTTCATCTCCGGCAACACCGCCGCCTTCTTCCTCGATGATCTTCCTCCTTCTTCCGTCCCAGTATGTATCACGAAACCACCTACGGGGGTGGGTAAAAGCAGCAGCAATGACCGGTCACCATCCCCGGTGACCGGATAATCCATCCTTTCCGGCGAACCTCCTCCTCTCCCGATAATAACCCCACCTCGTCAACCACCGAATCACCACCGTATCTGTCACCAATAACCCTCGTCAAAATATACATCCATCTATAGAACCCGATAACCATCGAGTCCCAATCAATAACTTTTATATTGTTCCATTGAGATACGAACCCCGAGAACCTAACTCCTGTTTCCGGGTTGAACTCGTGAACCATCCTTCAGTTTGGATCTGTCACCGGTAACCAACCCTTTGTTTTACTAATACCCGATAAACCATCACCCAAACCCTTCTTTTATCCTTGATTAATTATTCGATTATTGGTATTGACCGTTGTGTGTTGTTATATGTAGATAAAGACGAGGTCTGGTCAACCTTTGCTCGAGCTCCGATAACAATCCGGCAAGTGTTCGGATATGTTTTAGTTCATATACAAGAGGTTGTATGTGTGAGATTGGATACTGTTAACAGACCGAGTGTAACATCCGGCAAAAATCGATATGTTTCCGTACGTAATTAGTATATGTAATTAACGGTCTAAGTGCATGTTTAAATTAATTGGATTAATTTAACTGATGTCGTAGAGAATAGCAAATTCCCCATAAGATGCATGGGAATGCACACGTTTAATGATGAAGCATGATAGGATCATGTGCGAATAAACTTGTCCGGTACGGACGTTGGTGATTACCCGGTAAAAATTAAATAAACGAAAAGGATCCCGGACACCCAGGAAATAAAATAAAGGGGTATTTTCACAAAATATAATGCGTTTTGGAACTCCAAAACCATAAGTGAAAACTTTACATACAAATCTCCCGGTAACGAATAAAGTGCGCGTACCGCACTCGGTACGCGTATAACTTATAAATTTTACCCAATAAGAGCCTAATTAACCAACTAACACTTAAACTAGGCTATGTTTAAGGGTTATTAGAGGCTATTATAATGTCCAAATAACGCGTAGATAAAATCCGAATAATACCCGAACGAACTCGAAAACGCCGCCATTTAAAAATGTATAAATAATATATGAGATTTAGTGGCATGTGGAGTCTACCTAGCCACATGGTGCCGGCCACCCATACAAAAAAAAAATCTCAATAAAATCTTGAACATATCTTATGAATCTTTCAAGTAAAGATCATGTGTATGGGGTAATATATGATATGATTTCATATGATAGATTACATGTCCTTAAAGATTTATAAAATCCTTTCTTTTTCCTTGCAAAATCTCGGCTCAAGACATCCTCTAAAATCCACCAAAGATCATCCAAGATTACCTAGTACAAACATATCTATAATATACTAGATTTAAATCTAGTGTTAGATCCTTATAATCTTGGAAGATTGTGTGGAAGATATGAAAAGATTATATAAGAGATCATAGTTGTCCTTGAAAGATTTATAAACTCTTTTTCTTCTTCATAAATTCACGACAATATACACACACACAAGGATCATCCAAGATCATTTAGTACATTATAAATCTTCACAAATCCATGGTAGATTACATACAATCTATAGAAGATTTTGAAGAATTATAAAAGAAGCGTGTGAGTATACTTGATCATCAAAGCAAAAAAAAAAAAAACTCTTCTTTTTTTTTTTCTTTCTTTGAGCCGTGGGTTATTAAGACACACACACACACTCTTTCAAGTTTAAACACCTCCAAAATCACTCTTAAAAATCCATCTTTCAAACCCCCATTGTGTGATTCAAGCTTGGAGCTTAACCACATAGGAAGAACACACTAAACCCCATCAAAATCAAGCATTGTTAGCTTCCCTAGCCTTGTGCTAGTTGTAATTATTCTTGATCTTGTTTTGTCTTTAAAAGTTTTTGTTTAATAGCTTGAAGCAAGTTGTACAAGGGGTTAACTTGATTAAGCTTTTCATGATAAAACATATGATTTTAAAGACTAAAATGGTGTTAATATAGTGTGGATGGGCCAAAAATTTAGTGATGGATGTTAAGTATTCTTGTAGTTTTTACTAAGATCATGAATACTTGAAGAAAGATAGTGATTTGGGTAACACTTGTTAATGAAACTTGGATGAACTTGAAAGTGATTTTAATCATCTTAACTTAAGGATATAAGACTTGTTAAAGTGGTAACTACTAATGAACATACACATGTATTTTGTATAAAAGTGTATTTTTATAAAATGGAGTTTTATAAAAATATGGACTTTTTCTAACATATGGATTTATATAAAAACAAAGGTTTTTATAAAAATGTTAGACAAAACTTGGGAGAACTTATATAGAAATGAACACTTTTATATAAATGGGAATATAAAAGTGTTGGAACATTTTTGTATATAAGTTGTCAAGTTTTGTGTTAAAAATACGAAAGTGGTTATAAAACTTCCAAGTAATATGTGTAGGAAATTTAAGAGGTGAATAACTTTCCTAGAGTACACATATTGGGAAACTTGGGAAAAATTAACTATATATATATATATATATATATATATATATATATAAGTTAAGTAATCAGACTTGGACGTGTTAACGAACTAAGCCGTAAAAACGGACGGACGAGAAAAGTATCATTACGTCAAGATAAGTATATATATATTTTAAGGATTTAAAATATATGATTTGGGTGAAAAATACGTAACACTTTCCTAAGTGTTGGAAAAATATTCGTGGGAGAAAATATAACGTAAATAATCTAACGATTAAAAACGTTAAACGAACGTATGGACTTAACGATGAAAGTACAAGTATATATGTATATATATATGTTCGACTCGACGAAATTCTAGTATATCTACTTAATGGGAAAGTAGATATACGGGAAGGAAAACCGAGACGAGTAAATAATATACATATATATATGTGTATACCGAACCGACGAGATCCTAGTATATTTACTTAATGGGAAAGTAAATATACGGTGTGGTGAGTCGAGTCGGGCGTTAGGAATATACTACCGAATCGACGAGATCCTAGTATATTTACTTAATGGGAAAGTAAATATACGGTATGGTGAGTCGAGTCGAGCGTAGAAAACGTATTATCGAACGACAAGATCTTAGTATATTTATTTGAATGGGAAAATAAATATACGGTATAGTGAGTCGTGTCGAGCGTTAAAAATATTATATCGAACGATGCGATCTTAAGTATAATTATTTAATGGGAAAATAATTATACGTTAAGTGAAGTCGAGTCGAGGATAATATTATACAAGTTACAGAAATATTAACGCGAATATATATAACTTGTAACAAGGGTAATCCATCACCAACGGACCTAGGACATATGTTTTATTAAACGGGGAATTATATGTAAATGGTGGTGTTGGGAGTTGGGTGTACAACTTGCCGGAAAAGCACACGCTATAGACTTAGTGGCTTACATGCACTAGGACGTTTGTAGGTGCTTGACCACGGACTTGCTATTCTCTGCTATTTGAGTGTACGTTGTACATCAGGTGAGTCTCACGGCCCCATTTTAAACTGTTTTTACGTTCTTGGGGGAAAGATATGTTTTGTTAAATTGCTGTAACATGTGGAATATAATATTTAGCACGATGGGTACCTGGGTAACTGGAAACCACTTGGGGTAAGACCTCGCTGTTTACTGTAACCATTAATTCAGGGAATGAAACCAAAGGGATATCTGGGTAGTACTATCGGTGCCTGACAAGGCCCACCTCTGGTTGATAGCGTCAACCCGGTAAAGACAAGAGGTGCATGTATTCTGAACTGAGTTGTTGTCCAAGAAGCAACTCGCGGGGCAATCTGTTGTATAGTCTTGGTTTGGTTATGGGCCCGGGAGGGAGTCGCCATCGTCATGTAGGAGCTAGCTACTCCACATATATGACACTACTTATATTATATTTCCGTTACATGCCGGTATTGCAATGTTTTGCTTGTGAAAATGTTGTCATGAAACTAAATATCGATCGACAAGATCCTAGTATAATTATTTAATGGGAAAATAATTATACGGTAAAGTGAGTCGAGTCGATGGTTGTGAAAATGTTGTCATGAAACTAAATATCGATCGACAAGATCCTAGTATAATTATTTAATGGGAAAATAATTATACGGTAAAGTGAGTCGAGTCGATGGTTGTGAAAATGTTGTCATGAAACTAAATATCGATCGACAAGATCCTAGTATAATTATTTGAATGGGAAAATAATTATACGGTAAAGTGAGTCGAGTCGATGGTTGTGAAAATGTTGTCATGAAACTATATATCGATCGACAAGATCCTAGTATAATTATTTAATGGGAAAATAATTATACGGTAAAGTGAGTCGAGTCGATGGTTGTGAAAATGTTGTTGTTATGAAACTAAAACCTGTGAACTCACCAATATTTTATATATTGACGTCTTTTTAAACATATCTTTCAGGTAACTAAGTGCTGAATAGATATGGGGCTAGTGCGGTGGAATTCGGGATGTCGGATACTGGTCGGGGTTTCATCTATGGTTACCAATGGGTTGGAACATAAACGGAAATACCCCCACATTGAACCTTAATGTTCATTGTTTTATGTAACGCTTTGTGCAACATGGTAACGAGATACTCGTTTTCGACATCCAATTAAATTAATCTTTTATAATTAAATATAGTTTGTGTTAATCTTGACTTTGATATGCTTTCGAGCGTTGCGCCACGTGTTTCCGCCATTGGCGTGGTGTGACACCGAGTCAGCTCCGGGTTATACCCCGATGTACCTCCGGCGAGTGCTCCGGTTACCAAACCCATTAGATTATCCTTAATCAAAGGGCCGATTATCTTTGGTTATGTTTCGATAAGAACTCGGTAAGTATCCGGTTATAATTCTTATAAGTATAGTTATATTGGATTAATTGGTTACAATCTTATAATCTATTATTAATATAATGATTATGGTTGATTGCGAGGTACCATTAACCGTATTGGGAATACGAGTAGGTTACCGAGTCGACTCAGTGACTCGGTCAACACCCGGAATAGAACCCGGTTCTAAGGACTAGACAAGGATTATTATAATTATAAGAATTATATATATAATACGAATAACGTACGGACTTGATAATAATAATAAGAGAATAATAAACATATATAAAATATATATGTTTATATATACAAGATTCGATATATAAAACGATATACTAGACTCGGGTTAGAAGTGTCTAGAGTTCTTTAGGTTCGCGTGCCAAGCTGTAATGGCCAGCTTTATTTCTTTTTGCCTAGGAGGACCAAACCCCGAGTTTAGGACTATCTAATATATATTAGATTCTATATATATATATAAATTGTATATATGATATATATCCTAAGTATTACAATCTAACAAGTTCCACGCGTAAAACGTATCTATATGTATATGAAATATAATTGTAATAAGAATATTAGCTGAAGATATAACGCAAATCGGTGAGTATCGTGAACTCCCCACTTTTACTGTTTTATTAAGTGTTTTTGGGGGAATACATGTCATTTATTAAAACCCGAATTGCTTTACATAATAAACGATTATCAAAAGAAGTATGAACGGGGACATAGAAACAACGAGGACAGTACTGGACGGTATCCGCCATTTCCTTTCTTGCACCGACTAGAGGGCAGGAACCAGTCTTATCCAATTAGAGGGTAGGCATGTCCAAGTAGAGGACCAATCATCACAATCAGAGTGGTACCATCGATAGGAATGGCACGAACTATAATCGATATGATAGAATTGGGATATAATTGAATGGATGTATAATAGAGCTGGTTATATAGAAGTATATTTTCCCCTTCAAAATTATAAATGTAAAGCATGTTTTTAAAAGAATGTTTTATATAAAAGAATTATCAATAAATGAACTGGTCATTTACTTTATAAAATACACGACCTCACCAACTTTATGTTGACAGAAACTATTTTTGGCATGTGTTCAGGTAACCCAACAGATATGATGACGTGGATCCTGGAAGACTAAAGACTGTTATTGCCCTGGATTCCGCTGTGTAGCTCTGATACCAAGATGAGTGACCTATTTCTTGCTTGCTATTTGTTTGTGTTTCTCCAATCCATCGTTTGTCTTCTTATGTTGCTTCTTTGTCCTTCTTTTTACTCTTTTTCCTCATGCTAAGAATCATTAACATCATCCACGGTGGAACTACAATGCATCATCTCGTAGAGGAATCTGCTGAAGACTTTATTCCTAGGCTTGGAGCCTACATCCTTTGGTTATTAATTCTCTTCAAGGAAATAGAATCGATCCAAACAATTACTTGTCCTTTACACACTGAGTTTCATATTATTTTAGAAACCTTCGTTTCAACCTTACCCCCAATATTAAATCCTGAGTACAAATTCAATCCTCTACTTGATAACTTCATTAGTTTAAACTTCTTGGCCTTTGTGTTAATTCCTGAGTTACAAAATCTATTCCCCTGCTTGTTGATATCACCCAGTCTGAGATTCATGATCCTTATGACTATCACAAACCTGTTTTTTTTTTTTTTTTGTAAGGATCCCGTATGCCACATGTGTTCTACTATTTCTAGCCTTGTTCCAAACCTTGTTAATCTCCCTGTTACGTAAACATTTACCTATACATTATAACCTTATTATTTCTTGTGTCCTCTTATTTGAAAACTTATTGATTTAAAATGCAAATGTTTTTAACCCTATTGTTTTAAAAATATATTTATTTGACTACAAATATTGTTGCCCTAATCTTTGTATCGTATATACCCTGATTCCAAAGTCAATAATTACTGTTTTCATCGAAATCTTCACCAGTTCTTCAAACAACCATTATTTTAACAAAGATTTCATCCAAATCTTACTGTTGGATTATATTGAGACCACAGTTACCAGATTAGAGACGTTTGATAGTATATTGTATAACTTTATAGTTGAAGGACTTAATATGTAATTATAGCATAGTTTGGTTGCCTAAACCCTAATCTGCGCACTTAACTTAACGGGCTCTGCGCACTTAAGCTAAGTGCGCAGGCCCAGTGAGCTTCCTATATAAAGCTTGTGTGTGTGCAGCATTGGGGTTAGGGTTTTGGTTATTATCTTTTGCTAGCACAAGATAGGTGCGTACTTGCTGTAAATCCATGGTTCTTCAGTGTTAAATCATCAATGGAATTATCGTATTATTCATCTTGTGTGTCGGTTCTTACAATATTCATCTAGTTTCTTTTATTATAGAAGATTAGTCACTTAAACGCGTCCCTGACTAAAACGCGTCCATTCTCTCCCTTTATAATTGTAATATTTGAAAATTTTATTATTTTAACAATTGGTTACTTAATTAATTTATTAAGATAAAGTTGAGTTAAATATTAGATGATAGTAAAATTCTTTTCTTTTTTCCGGTTGATAATCTTAATTCTAATCATGCTTGCCATATTAAGCAATATCCAACATTTTAAAGATTATGTACCGATTCAAATATGCAAATTATAAAGCACCCTCAAGGTATTTCATGCTTAGTTTTTAAACTGTGAATGTAAAAAAAATAGAATTAAACATATACCAAACAAAAATGTTAGAATGAACAAGAATGAACAATTTCGGATAAAAGTGAGATAAATCATATTGAACTCATTTAAGCGGCATTGGAACCGTCTAGTCGAACCCTACGATGTTAGTTTATAGGTCTTCGTTTTTTGGGGTTTTAGCTTGTAGTTTTTAGAATACTACGTTATATCATTGTGTCTTTTATGTAACATTGTGTCTTTTTCTTATTTTCACCATTGTATCATTTTTTCAATTCATTGTCTTTTTTCTTCTGCATTGTGTTATATTTTTTGGCACTGTGTTATATTTTGTGACTCATTATGTCATATTTCATGATCTATTGTGTTTTTTGTATTCTTCTCACCCTTCTCATTTTTTGTTACACTGTGTAGAATAACTTGACCCGTAATACATAATAATAAATTTCTTTTTTTTTTGTTTTGGCTTTCAACTTGTCATATCTTCTGCTTCATCCATATCGCAAATTCAGTTTCAAAGCAAATTCTCATTTGTGTCAAACGAAACAACCAACGAATTTGGAACACAACACTTGTTTCTATCTTATTTATAAACCCTAGCAGGAACTTGTGTGTTGCGATGTGGTTGCACAACGTTTGGTTGTTACGTTTATAATTGTAATATTCAAAAATTTAAATAATAAAAAATATATATCTATACTATCTTATAAAGCATTTCAGAAGGACCTCTTAATTTTTAAGTAATACAATTATAAATGCTTAAACTACAACACATAATGCATGTAGTAACTACTTTTTAAGGGTATTTATGTCTTTTCAAACACAACTTGCACATATACCCCTTATTAGTTACAATTTCCCTCTCTTATCTATCTATATTATACTATAATTTTATACAATACTTACATATTTGCCCCCATCAACTTTACTCAATTTCTGTTTATTTAAATATTAATTACACTTTTGCACATTTATTTTAACCAACTACCCCACGATTTTTAAACGTTCATAACCTTTTCAGACGATAATATTTTCTTAATATTTTCTTAATATTATTACACCATATAAAAGAGCATTTTATTCTCTTTAATTCGAGTATAGTATTGCTATAGTTTTTTATTTTTTAGAAAATTATATGTTATGGTTAAGCAATAATCGAAACGAAAATAAAGAAAAAAAAACAAAAACAAACTGAAATCATCCAAACTTTATTATAATACATTTCCCAATGATCTCTTAAAATTCAAGTTTTAGAAGTATATTGCTTAGAGTACAAAATACAATGCAAATATTAACTACTTTTTGATGACAAGCATGTCTTTTAAAAAATACTTACACATGTGCCCCTTCATCTTTAATCAGCTTTTGTTTATTTAAATAGTAATTACACTTTTACACCCTTAATTTAACCAACTACCCCATGATTTTTAAACGTCTATAACTTTTTCGTGTGTAAATGTTTTCATAATATTATTACACCATATAAATGAGCATTTTATTCATTTTAATTTGAGTATAGTATTGGTGTAGTTTTTTTTATATAAAAACATTTTAATTTGAGTATAGTATTGGTGTAGTTTTTTTATATAAAAATGATATGATAGGTTTAAGTAATAACTGGAACGAAAACGGACTGAATTAGACGAAAAATAATAGTTACATGTTTTCCCTTGTTTTAAGGAAACTACCCCCACGATTTTTAAACGGCCTTAATTTTTTCATATGTTAATTTAAAAAAAAATTATCACAAAAACGAAAATTTTATTCTCTTTAATTTGAGTATAGTAATGCTAATATTTTTTTTCTTTAATTTTAAAAAGTTGATGTATCATGTGATTTACCAGGGCCGACTATACCATTTTAAGAGCCTAAAACAAATTTTAAATTTAAGGCACTTTTAGCATAACAGAGACCATAGTAAAAAATCATATCATTGAATGGATTAGGTAGCAAATCCTCACATGGATTGGCCTAACCCGTACAATGCGAGTCCCAAAAGTGACCACTTGGGAGAGCATAATCACACGTTTCTAAGGATGTCCCATGCCAGGAATCCCTGGGCACAAACATCCGGAAACATAACACAAGCCTTGTGCTTCTACAACCTAATGGCAGGGCGCGTAGTGTATTGTACGCGCGAAGCCAGAAAGTCACACGTGCAACAGGGATGCCTGTACACGTTCGCCAATGATAGATTGCATGTCACGTCATCAGATATCTCCACCAACTACCTTTCCACATGATTAGACTTAAGCTTAGGACACCTAGCAAATCAACAGATGGCACGTGTCCCTTCCAGGAATACATTCGGCAATTAAGGCGGTATTGATTTTATTTCCATATTTAAGTATTTATTTTCCTAATTATGATTTTTAACTCGCATTAGGGTAGGGAGAACCTAATCGGGCCTCAGCCCACTAGATTAGGGTTTAATGCTGTTAGCATATGTCACTTCTATATATGAGCGTCTTGATCACATTATGGATGACGCTTTTTGCTAACACGAGAAGCTATAACTGTAGTATACAACATCACCCATTTTTGTTATAAACGTCTACGATTGTAGCACACTCCCTACCCTACGCCTTATCTTTCAGGTTTATCTCATGTCACACCCTCAAATTCCACTTGCGGGGTTTTAGTGCGAGGAGCGTGACATACCAGGATCCAAGTCAACGATCACAATAAACAAACACTAAATATATAGATTGAAACCAATACATTATGCTTTGAGCCATAAACCAGCAGCGGAAGCATTTCTTGTTTACAACCAAAAGGCATATTGTAGTTTACAAAACATTGTTTAATATGCAACAAAACTCTAGACGCTGTGCAAGACTCTGTGCGCCTAGTCCCTTAACTACTACTTTAGCGACCTGAGAAAACATGCCAAAAATGTCAACATATAATGCTGGTGAGTTCACAGGTTTTCTTTCATAAAGAGTTGCAGTAAGTTTGAAAAGATCATATCCGTTACTACTAGGTTATGAGAACGTTAGCTAGACGTTAAGTGTTTTTACTACTACGGTTGGGAACCCATTACTAAACCTGTATCAATGTTGAAACCAGCCCAGACTGACTGGGTTACCGACGCCTCAGCAACCCCGAAGTTAGAGACAATATGCACCCGCCCGGCTCCCAGCCGACGAGTGGGGTTTGTAAGGCCCAATAGATCTATCCACATTTCCCTCGTTATGCCCCCGCACATTCATGGTTTCCCATGGGACTTTCCATAAAACGCCGTATAGTAATGTAAAGTAACCATACTATAACATGACCTTTAATAAGTAATAATGTAGCATGTTTCTCCCCCGAAAGCAAAACAGTAAAAGTGAGGCTGTGACACTCACCTTAGGTTGTGTTACTTGAAAACAGTTAATTCAGTAAGCTATGATAGCCCCAAATAGCGGCGACCTATCATAAGATCTATATGAGTATCCAGACTAATAACCCGCATGTTAACTAGTCCCCGAATGTCCAGACCACAACCATGTACGTTTGAAAACACCTTTGATTGTTAAACTGACTGTACCAGACAAGACCCAACATCCCATTGGTGACCCGACATCCCACGTGTTAGCCAAATACAAGATATCATGCAACATATGTAGTTAAACACTTAGTACGCGCAAGAGTTCGCCTAGTCTAGCATAACGCTCAATTAATGCATAAACGAGTCCGAACACGTGTTACTAAGTTGTTAGGCATGTCACGGAGTTCCTATCATGTTCCTAGGTGTCAAATCATGCTTCGGGATGTCAAAATACGCTTATAACAGCAGCACACGCGATTAGGCTATCATACATGCATTTAGGAAAGTCAACTTGTGATTAGGATGGTCAAACTAGCAATTAGGAGTGTAATTGCATGTAGTATACACGATTGGGAGCCCAATCGCCCCTAATGTCAGGCGATTGGCCCAATGCATGCTCCAACAGGAGATTGGGGCTCCCCAGTCGCCCCCTGCAGACCGGTTCCGCTTTTTCACGCGTTTAACCCTCCAAATCAGATCCGAAACATGTATAAACACCCAACATAAAACCTAAACTATTAACCAACCAATTCCAAGCAAAAACCCCCCCAATTTACCACTGCTCTAACACCCTTGGTGCAATTATTTCCAAAAATGGCAAAGTACTAGGTTTCATTAACTATGCATATCTTTCCTTAAATGGCAATAATCAGATTTCACAACCTACAACCTTGCAAATCATTATCCCTTTGTTATAACACCCTTCTAATGTGAATCCTAACAACAAACAATCATTGAATCATATCATAACATCCTAAATCTTCAAGAATCAATCAAATGGGTCAAAATGCATACTTTCATCAAAACACCATAATAATGGCTCAAATCCTTAGATAAACATCCTAATAACTCCTACACATCAGAAGTACATCAATTTCATGGTAACATTCATGTTTTAACCACAAAAAATCATTTCTTGCATGAATACTTCACATATAGCAAGTATAAAGGTTTAGACTTGTTTTAGAAACTCATTTCAAAGGTTTTTAAAGACACAAACTTAGTAAAACAAGGTTTGGACCTTTGGGAATCAAAACAATAACATTATAAAGGTTTGGGATGAAGAACACACCTTGGATTTTATCAAAGAAAGGTGTGTAAGCTTGGAAATGGTGAGTTTTGAAGCAAAACAAGTTGCAGAGGTGTTTTAAGGTGTGAGGGAGGCTTAGGATCAGTTAGGGTTGCACAAATGGTGTTTAGTGAGTCAAGGGTTGTATTTATAGGTGTTTCTAGTCGTCAAGACCAGAACTGGCGATTACAGAGCTGCAACAGGCGATTGGGCTCCCAATCGCCTATACTAACTAGTGATTGGGGCCTAATCGCCCCTAACAACTGGCGATTGGGCCAATTGCCCATCCCCAATCGCCTGGTCTTGTTCCTAATCGCCCTCAGCATCCCATTTTGGGGTTTCGGCGCGTTAAACACTATTTTAACACATATAAACACGTATTCACATACCGACAAGTCACGTAATGATTATCTATACTATCTTATAAAGCATTTCACAAGGACCTCTTAATTTTTAAGTAATACAATTATAAATGCTTAAAGTACAACACATAATGCATGTAGTAACTACTTTTTAAGGGTATTTATGTCTTTTCAAACCTAACTTGCACATATACCCCTTATTAGTTACAGTTTGCCCCCTTTATCTATCTATACTATATTATAATTTTATACAATACTTACATATTTGCCCCATCAACTTTACTCTTCAAATACTAATTACACTTTTGCATCTTTATTTTAACCAACTACCCCCACGATTTTTAAACGTTCATAACTTTTTCAGATGATAATATTTTCTTAATATTATTACACCGTATAAAAGAGCATTCTATTCTCTTTAATTTGAGTATAGTATTGCTATAGTTTTTTTAATTTTTTAAAAATTATATTTTAGGGTTATACAATAACCGAAACAAAAACAAAAGTAAAAAACAAAAATGAACTTAAATCATCTAAACTTTATTATAATACATTTTCCATTGATGTCTTAAAATTCAAGTTGTACATGTATAATTGCTTAAAATAAAACACACGATATACATGTTAACTACTTACACGATACTTACACATTTGTCTCCTCAAATATACTCAATTCATTTTATTTAAATTTTTTTTTGAACGGCCAACTAAACAACGTCGGGTACTTCATACGCGGCCCCCCAGTGACAAAGACAAGGGCATTGCCTGGCCCACCCCGGACGCACGAAGCCCCTAGCCCGCCCGACAGCCCGCTTCCAAGGAAAACCCGACCCATATACCCGCTCGAATGCACGACAGTAGTGAACCGGTAAAACCTGGCGAGATCAGGACTTGAACTCATGACCATAGGCCATGAGTCATACATCATTTCTCATTATGTCCTTCGTGGGAATCGAACCTGAGACCTCCAAGAGAGATCCCTGGTCCATTCACCAACTGAGCTACCCGTGAAGGAGAATAACTTTTTATTTAACTAATAATTACACTTTTCATCCTTATTTTAACCAACTACCACACGATTTTTAAATGTCCATAACTTTTTCACACGTTAATATTTTCTTAATATTATTACACTGTATAAACGAGCATTTTTTTTAAAATTGAGTATAGTATTGGTACAGTTTTTTTTTAATTTAAAAAATGATATGTTGGGTTTAAGTAATAACCAATCTATACTATCTATATTATATTATAATACATTTCCTAATTAACTCTTAATATTTAAGTTTTACAATTATAATTGCTTAGAGTACAACACACCATATGTTTTTTATACAATACTTACACATTTATCCCCTCAACTTTACTCAAATTTTATTTATTTAAATAGCAATTACATTTTCCCACCCTCATTTTAACCAACTACCCCCACGATTTTTAAACGTCCATAATTTTTTCATTCTTAATATTTTCTTAGTATTATTAAACCGTATAGCATTGCAGTCTCTTTAATTTGAATATAGTATTGTTATAGTGTTTTCAATTAAAAAAATATGTTAGGGTTAGGTAATAACTTAAACGAAAACGACCTAAAATCAACCAACGTATCTGTCTTTTATAAACGTTGAATTAACATTGTTTCACAATTTCAGGTTAGGTTATGTAGAACAATCACCAATGTGTTTACAATTAGGGTTTGTCGTTATGTGTGTAACTTCCTAGTTCCTCATGATAACCCTAATTTTTTTCTTAGCGTTTCTCACAATTATTGCTATGTATATATTCATGTGCTTGAACTTCCTCTAGCACATAGGATTTGAATGTTTTGATTGTGGTTAATGCAGTTCAAGCTCCGCTAATGATTTTGCAACACACCAAAACAAATATTTTGGTTAATTGATCATGGCTTAACGGAACCATTATAAATGTTGTTTCCCGCCGCAACGCGCGGGCACCCCACTAGTAAACACATAATGCATGATGACTAACACATTCATACCCGTTCACTAATTCCCGGGACTCGAGACTTGCGTGTGTGCGTTAAACCCGGTGATTGCATGAATCACCAATCCATGTACACATGGTTATGGACTGACTCCCAATGATCCCACGGATCATTGTAACGGCTCCCGATGATTCCCAGAACCATCGTAATGACTCAACCGACCCAGTTAAGTATGTAATATGCATGACTCGCTAAGGTAGACTTACTAGTTTAGTCAATGTTACTAACCTGAGTTAGCCGGGTGTCACATCTCACCCCTAGCTTCATCGTGATTTTACAAATTAGGTGTACGACCTTTCACCGTTACTACATGATTCGATTTCCATTCTTCACTTTCCCGCTTTCATTTTTAACCTAACCGTGTTGCCTCTTTTTGGAACGAGCTACGATTCAATATTACATAAACAATTTCGATACAAATATAAAATAACATCATAGAATAGGGCCCCAAAAAGATAGGGCACTAAGCCCATGCTTTAGTAGACTTATACTTTGAACAAAGTTTAGTTTTGGTTATTAACAAAATTAACTTAACCGGACTGAAAAATGACAATCTAATCAAATAAACCGAACCAATTAACCGATCGGTTAATAAGATTATTTAACCGTTGATTTTGGTTTTGGTTGAGGCTAATAACCGAATTGAACCGAATCATGCATACCCGTAAAACTAGTTGTGTTCCCCGCCGCATCACGCGGGCATACTACTAGTTAACTAAATATAAGTTTTATTTTTTTAAAAATTGATTACTTAATTAATTTATTTATTAAGATAAAGTTGAGTTTAATAATAGATAATAGTAAAATTCTTTTCTTTTTTCCGGTTGATAATCTTATTTCTAATCATGCTTGCCATATTAAGCAATATCCAACGTTTTAAAGATTATGTACCAATTCAAATACGCAAATTATAAAGCACCCTCAAGGTATTTCATGCTTAGTTTTTACGCTGTGAATGTAAAAAATAGAATTAAACATATACCAAACAAAAATGCCAGAATGAACAAGAATGAATAATTTCGAATAAAAGTGAGATAAATCATAAATGGAAAAGAAAAACATAATGAAACGTATACCAAACAAAAATGTCAGAATGTAGAATTGCAGATAAAAGTGAGATAGTGTAAAAAGTAAACAATGAAACGTAGAAATCAACTAAAAATATCAGACGTGAACATGCTTCAAAATGAATGTAAACATAAGCCAAACAAAAATGTCCCATATAACAATTGTGGACAATTACGGATGATAAAAGTGTGATGGTTAAAAAGGATAAAATTGAAAAGTAGACATCAACCAAACAAACATGAGATATGGCACTTTTGCATCATAAAATACACAAGTTTCAAAAGTAAAAATACTCAAAACTCAAAACCAGCAAACAAGCCACATACTGAATTACCTAAAACTCAGACAACTACTCAGTAGTTAGTTTAGTTGTTAATTTAGAGATAACAACAAAATTATTCAGTCCTTGCATTTTGTTGATAAAAGAAAGGGCTTGGTTCTTTCCAAGGTCACCTTCTGTGAAAATTAAATTACTAGATAAATCCCTTAACTCGACAACTACCACATTATACAATGTGACAGACTTCACACCAACAAGAATAACATTCTTTGTTGTAAAGTTCACATAAACAGATGAATTAATACAACATGACACAGCTAAGCATAAAAGTATATATAATACTATCTCTAATGATATACATCAACGATAAAAATCAATTTCAACGAGTGTGCATTCAAAAAAATAATCAGCACACATTTATAAAACTCAGTAGACTCATTAATTTCAGCACCAAGTCACTGCATCCCAAAGAATTTGATTGAGACTCCAGTCCCCCTCCATTCCTTATTTCCCACAATCACAAATAACCTTCAATTGATAACTTCCATAATACAATATACAAAAGTATAGTGCAAATGTGCAATAGAACAGTAGTCAGTACCTCAGCATATATATTCAGCTCCTCTCTACATAACCTCTAAATCATTGTTTCCTGATCAATGCATAGTCCTAAAGAGTATAAATTCAATAAACAAAGTGAAAAGTCTATTGATGCAAGTCTTATACATTACCTGATTGGATCAAATTTTCTATTAGGAATCAAATACAGAGATTTTCAAGAACACAAATGAAAGCAAAGTGAGAATAAATAAAAAGAAAGTAAATCAATAAGCAAGTAGATAGGCATGAAGATTCAAATGGAAAACATATAAGTGTAGAATTTAGCAGAACCAAAAAAGATTAAAACTTGCTACCTAACCAATTAATTAACACAAAGCACACAGTCAACAAGAATACTCATCAACCAAATCATATTTTGAAAAACAAACGAATTGAATCACAAATAGAAGCAAATCAAACATACGAAGAATAATCACTGAAGTCATACTAGGTTTCCCTAAATCAAAATCGTATTCAGTGTGCAGAACATATAATTCTTCAATCACCGACTTCAATCGGTTTCAATGATTACCGTTAAAACTGATTGGATGTAAGAATGATTTGATTGGATTAAAGATGGTTTTCGAAATATGTGGTGATCCTTAACAATGAAAGGCAGGGTGTTGACCAGAGACGGTTGGTGAGGGAGAAGCCAAAACATGGTAGGTATGAAGCAACGATGGGTACGTATTAAAATATATGGAAAGAAACGTAGACGATCCATATAAACAGAAGAGATGTAAGGTTTAATGTAATATGAAAGGATGTTCTCAAATTAAACACCAAATTAATTAAAATTAAATTAATTGTCATTAATAAAGTAGAAAAAGTTGTAATAAATTTGTCTTGAAAAGTAGATGAAATTACAATGTTACCCATTTATATGAATATGAAATGACTATCTTATCCATCTAGAATGCATTATATAGTAGTATAGATATAGATATAGATATATATATATATGTATATATATAAATATATTTATTAAATAGTACACATTTTAGTATGGTTTTCGCCTCTAACATGTTTTTTTCTAAAAACGCTCTCTTGTATATGAACATACATATACTCATGCCCGTTCGTTTCAGAACTAACATTATGTTAAGAATTGTGAAAATTGGATAAACAGGTTGTCACACCATCAAATTCCACATGCGGGGTTTTACCGCGAGGCGCGTGACATACCAGGATCCAAGTCAACGGTCACAATAAACGACAACTAAATGTAAAAGATACGTAAACTAAAAACCAAAAGTTAAAAGTATTAAACCAACAGCAAAAGCTTTAAAATCTTGATTACAAATCAACAAAAGTAAATGAAGTCTGAAATTATTAAAAGACATGAGACTAGAACCCTAGACTCCAAATGAGACTCCGTGTGCCTAAATCCGAAGCTGCTACCTTAGCGACCTGAGAAACCATGCCAAAAAGACGTCAACATATAATGCTGCTGAGTTCACAGGTTTTAAGTTTACAAAGTGTTTCCATGCGTTAAGAGTTTCATCACAAAGACACCAAGTTATGAATGCGTTTAACAAATCAACAAGCGTTTCTTACTACTACGATTGTGTTGCTGAAACCATTACTAACAAGCGTTTCTTACATTGTTGCCCGCATTTGTGTTGCCTGTGTTGCCCAAAGTAGAGACAATATGCACCCGCCCGGCTCCAAGCCGACGGGTGGGGTTTGTCAGGCCCAATAGATCTATCCATATTCCCCCGTTATGTATACCCACATATTCATGGTTTCCCCCGGGGACTTACGTGTTTCATCGTATAGTAAACAAAAGGTAAACAATGTATCATAAGTGTTGCATTTCCAAAAGTGTTGCGTGTTTATAACATAAGCGTTGCTTTTCCAAAAGAGTTGCGTTTTTATAACATAAACGTTGTATTGTTAAAACGTGTGGCATGTTTCTCCCCCGAGAGAAAAGTGTGTAAAAGAGGGGCCGTGAACTCACCTTAGGTTGCGGTACTCAAAACAATTAAATCAACAAGCTATGATAGCCCCAAATAGCGGCGACTTATCATAAGATGTGTGTGAGTACCCAGACTAATAACCCGTAGGTTATCTAGTCCCCAAATGTCTAGACCATAACCATTATATGTTTGAAAACATGTTTGACTGTTAAACTGACAACACAAGACAAGAACCGACATCCCATTGGTGACCCGACATCCCACGTGTTAGCCAAATACAAGATATCATGCAATCATATGCAATTATACACTTAACATGCGCAAAAGTTCACCCAGTCTAGCATACAACTCAAATAACGCATAAACGAATCCGAACACGTGTTACAAGGTTATTAGACATGTCACAAGGTTCCTATCATGTTTCTAAATGTTAAACCATGTTTCGGGATGTCAAAATACACTTACAACAGTAAAGCATACGATTAGGAATCAAACATGCAATTAGGAAAGTCAACTAGCAATTAGGATGGTCAAACAGCCGAGTAGGGGTGTAATCACTAGTTCCAACTGGCGAGTAGGCTTCCTACTCGCCCCCTGCAGACTTAAGCCACTTTTTCGCGCGTTTAACCCTCTAAATCAGATCCAAAACATGTAGAAACACCCAATACCAAACCCAAATCATTTATCAACCTATCCCAAGCAAAAACCACTAATTTATTATCATTCTATCAACCCAAATTGAGAGCATCTCCCTATATAGCATATTATTATGTAAACATCACATCAACACATACAAAACTTACCCTAAACGGCAAATATCCAGATTTCATCACGTAACGGCATTGTCCAACATCATCCTACTGTTGTAGCATCATCCTAGATCAAACCCTAACCTTATGAAATCAACAAAACACATTATAACATCCTAAATCTTCCTAAATCATTCAAAGGGGCCAAAGCGCATAATAACATCAATACTCAACTATGAACCTCCAAGCTCAAAGACAAGCATGATAGCAACTCATTCAAATCATAAATACATTAAACACCTAATAATCCTCATGTTTTTAAACATAAAAATCATTTCTTGCATGAATACACCGCATAGAACACATAATGATAGACTATACTTGTTTAACAACTTGTTTCAAAGGTTTTCAAAGACACAACCACCACAAAACCAGGTCTGGACCTTTAGGGATCAATAAAATGACATTACAAAGGTTTTGGATGGATAACACACCTTAGGTTTGCAAGATGATGAGGTGTAAAGCTTGGAAAGGTGGATTCTTGGGCAAAAACGTGTTTCAGAGGGTGTTTATAGGTTGAGAGAGGTTATGGGACGACCATGGTTGCACAAATGATGTTTTACAAGTCAAGGGTGGTATTTATAGGTGTTTCTAGTCGTTCCAGCTGCAACAGGCGATTACGTGCAGTAACGGGCGAGTAGAGGCTGTAATCGCCTATAGCAACTAGCTGTAACACCCCAACCGATGGCGGAAACATCGGGATGTCACGTATTGATGATTGTTCAGTAGTTCATGGTGAATAATAAATTTCATTAAATGATTTAAATAAATTACATACAATTGTTCTACAAGAATTCGTACATCAAAATGAATAATACTATGCACACATCTTCAAGCATTAATTCAAATCTTCAAGCAAGTAGAACCTGAAACATGTTAAGTTTGAAAATATTTTGGGTCAACAAAAGTTGGTGAGAATACATAGGTTTTTGAATATAATTGATAACAATAGTTTGTACAACAATCACAGTTTTATGATGATAGAGTATGATTCCGACATGTAACAATGCGTCTTTGTACAATCAAACCTTGTGTCGACTGATGACTAACTCGTAAGTTAGTTAAATGTTGTTACTGTTATCGATCATCCCTGAATTTATGCGGGGGGATGGGTTTGTCAGACCTATAGCGCTATAATCTAAACATGCGGCTTGATCAATGTTAATGATTGTACTGTGTCTTTTTGTTACAAGTCAAAATGAATTAACAAGTTTCAACATAATGAGAATGGGTAATTGCTATTGAGTTTAAAATATTTAAACATGTTTCACCCCAAAAATGTAAAACAGTAAAAAAGGGGCTATGTAAACTCACATTGGCTAAGGTGAATTATCCTCTAAGTGTTGTGAATGTATGCGAGGCGAATCCCAAAGACTCAACAACGTAGCTAGTCGAAAAAGAAAGAATATCAAGCTTCCAATTCGCCAATTACAAGAGCTTATAATCAAAGCTTCAATTGTAGAAGTAATAGACTATAGAAGAAGGGTATGAGGGAAAGTTTAATCGGATTGAAACAATCGATTTAGATGTGCAAAGTATAATGGGTCATAGGTGGGTTTTTATACTAGTTTTGGATTCAATTAGCCATTAAAATTGGTCAACACCATAAAGTAAGGTTTTTATGATGAATTGACTATTTGACTAAGACTTTGACTGTTTGACTAAGACTTTGACTAAGACTTTGACCAGGACTTTGACTGATCAATTTAAGGAGTGTGTTAAGTTTATTTTCTTCTGAAATACTACACAAGATGATAGTTGGCTCAGTTGGTTGTCACTGTGTGTTGGTTGGCTGTGGACGCGGGTTCGAGTCCCGGTCCACACAAATCTTTTTTTTGGCAATTATTTCCCTAAAACTATATTATTCTAAATTCATAATATGATTATATGCCCGAAAGTGACTCGAAATATTTTTAAAACGTACAAAAGTGTCGAGATACAAATAATTATTAGTTTAAGGTATTTAAAACATATATTGTTTAAAACAATACATTCTTTTTATCATAAAAAAAATTAGGGGAAATTCGCGATGTTACAGAGTAGGCCTAAATGCATGTTGTAATCGCCTATAAACTAGTGAGTAGGGTAAATGTATGTGGTAATCACCTATAAACTAGTGAGTAGGGTAAATGCATGTTGTAATCACCTATAAGCTAGTGAGTAGGGTAAATGCATGTTGTAATCACCTATAAACTAGTGAGTAGGGTAAATGCATGTTTTTGGGTTTTCGGCGCGTTAAACACTATTTTAACACATATAAGCACGTATCCACATACCGACAAGTCATATAATGATTAAAAACACATAATGCATGATAACTAACACGTTCACGTTCGTTCACCAATTCCCGGGACTCGAGACTTGCGTGTGTGCGTTAAACCCGGCGATTCTACAAATCACCAATCCTTGTACACATGGTTATGGACCGACTCCTAGTGATCCCGTGGATCACTGTAACGACTCCCGATGATTCCCGGAACCATCATAACGACCTAACTGGCCCCGTTAAGTGTGATGTATGCGTGACTCGCTAAGGTAGACTTACTAGATTTACAAAAGTTATTAACCGGAGTTTGCCGGGTGTCACACAGGTATACATTAGCATCAATGAAAATTTAAAAAAAAAAATCTCTCATCACTCTTTGTTTGATTTTAAAATTTAAAATATAAAGATATACATATACATGTGTGCATATGGTATGTGTATATGTGCATTATGGCAATACTCTATATTTTTAAAAGATATATATATATATTATATATATATATATATATTAAACGCAGGTAACTAAGTTCAAGTACTTAGGATCGTTTGTTCAAAGAGATGGGGAGATAGATAGTGATGTAACCCATCGCATACAGGCAGGATGGTGTAAGTGGCGAGCAGCCACTGGGGTTTTGTGCGACAAAAGGTTCCCAACTAAATTAAAGGGGAAGCTTTATGGAGTAGCAGTTAGACCTGCTATGCTGTATGGGACAGACTGTTGGGCCATCAGAAAAACGCAAGAACGCAAGATGGATGTAACAGAGATGAGGATGTTGAGATGGATGTGCGGACACACAAGGTTAGACCGAATAAGAAATGAAGTTTTTAGGGAAAGGTTAGGAGTGGCTAGTATATCAGATAAGATACAAGAGGGGAGAATGAGATGGTTTGGGCATGTGAAGAGGTGGCATACGACAGTGCCAGTTAGAGTAGTAGAAACATTCATCGTAGAGGGCAGAAGAAGTAGAGGCAGACCCAAATTGACTTAGGATGACCGAATTAGGCAAGACATGCTAGAGTTGCACCACTCTGAGGACATGGTCCACGATAGGAGTTCGTGGAGACGTAGGATTAAGGTTATAGACTTTTAGGGGATGGTACAGTTTGTGTCGTAGCCAGGTTTTCGTGGTTTAGATTCTCCCTACGTCGTAGTTGGACCTTTCCATGTAACCACCGTGTTTTTATGTTTATGTGTTGCCTCTTGATGTGTTATCCCTTTCTGTTTCTTTATCAGTTTCTCTCACCCTCGGTAGTTATTTTATTTAAGTATTACTATCGTTGTTGTTGTTGTTGCTTTTAATGTTGGGTGGATGTTTATTTATATCTTTTAATAACCTTGGAGCCGAGGGTCTCTCTGGAAGCAGCCTCTCTTTTCCTAGGGATAGAGGTAATGCTTGCCTACATCCCACCCTCCCCAGACCTTCTAATAGCTTTGCTATTTGTAAGATTTTACCGGGTATGGTTGTTGTTGTTGTATATATATTAAACGAAAAGGGTATGACACGTGACGCATTGTGAGGCCTTCACCCCCTTGATTTCCCTCTAAATTTTTTTAATTATATTTTAAATAAAGATAATATTAACTATTATTTTAAAATTTTTAATCAAGATTTTTTTTGTTATCTTTTTCCTTATCTTTTACCCAAAAGTTTTAAACGATGGTAACTTTTATATAAGATATTTAAAAAAATTACACCATATTAACGAGTACCATAGTGCTATACAAAGAACAAAAAAAATGACTTTTTAGTGGGTTTTTGTTCATGCAGAAAAAAAAACACAATGTGTTTAGCTAATTCATTAATCATATCTAGGCAAGTCACTAATTATGTTAAGATAGTATATATGCTTTTGAACCTACTATTACATATAAGAATCAGCTGACTACATATATATTCACAGATGTAGTCAGTTTCGTAGGAATCTTTTTTTTTTTTTTGTATTTTGATGGGTGTTGCTAGAAACATTGATTACAAAGGCTGCTAAACCGGTTAGATGTAACCTATGATTCTTAGACACCAATTAAATCTCTAGCTGATAAGTGATAATTAATTATCACACCATGCACGCCTCTTAAATCAATCATTATCATGACATATCATTTGATACCAATTTGGTGGTTTTTTTTTTCTAGGTTCACATCACAACTTTAAAATGTCTTGAGAAAGTGACAGTTGTATAGAGCTTTCACTCGAGCAAGATGTGTAGACGTAGAATTAGAAGTAGGTTTTACAAGTTATCGAGTGTTGATCATTTAAAAAAAATCCTGAAAAAATGACTTATTCCTTTTACGGTACACACATTTTGTCACTTTATATTAAATTTGTCTATCCCGAGAAATACCTAGAAGATAATCTAGTTAGGTATATTGAAATCTACATGAATTCTCATCATTTATATAAATAAATATCATATGGATTAAAATGGTTCTTGTAGTTCTTAATATATTTTATTAGTTTTCAAAATAAACGCTTACTAAATATAGACTAGTGGGAAACTTGCGCGTTGCGGCGGGGCTAACAAATTACAGTGTTTTATTTTTTTTCTGTATCTTTATCAATTGTTTAGTTTTTTTAGGTTATGAAGATAAGTCTACGCTTCATGGTGGGTAATGATTTTTCCACAAAAGTGTATGTAAGCCATAACATGAAACATACTTAACAAAAGAACACCATGCATTTTCAATCTACTGTACACTTCTAGCCAGTCATACTGAAGAAAATATGTTAGAATCTTGGTCAGTATGTTACTCATTTGATTCTTACATCAAACATATAGATGTCAATGATATTAATACTCACGTCTATGTGTGCCTGGAGACGAAATGGATCGGTTGTGTATTCTAGTTGACCCTCTTAAAGGATCTTTGGTGTTGAATTATTGCTTATTTGTTGCAAAATAGAACATCCTAGCATGCATAAATATTAACAACTTCAAACTTAAATCATATCAAAACTGGCGAACATAATTACAATGATTGAACAAAACCTAAATTGGATTCATTCTAAACTTCGGATCTGATTCCCAAATAACATTCTATTTCTTGAGTCTAATTACTATATAATAATATATGTGATTTTATAAACATAGGCTTTAAAAAACTTGAAGTTTTGATTGATAATATAATAATTTAAGATTCTTTCAAAATTTAATAAATGACTTTATGAATATTGTTTAAAATACAGAATCCTTCGAAAAGTTGATAATTTTATATAAAAAACATTTAACCTTATTAATAATTTCTTTAACATGGAATAATGATTTACATAAATACACTACTAGAAAAATACCCCTATCTTGACACACATTTCATGACACGCGAGAATTCATGACACGCAAAAGCGTGTGTCATTAAAAAATCGTCATCTTTTAAAAAAATTGGTCAAACAATGACACTCTTTTTTGCGTGTCAAGAATATAATGTCAAGATTTTAAAAAACATGACACTACAAGAATTGAGTGTCATGTTTGGTGTCAAATACTTTACATTTTTCAATTCCCGCGCCCTCTCTCTCTTCCTCTATTATTGTGCACCCCCTCATCTATAAAATATAATAGAGCAATGGACATTCCTTGTAATTGTAGGGTTTCTTTTTGCTCTCCACTGACCCAAAACCCTATATTTCTATCGTCTCTCTGTTGTGAAAAAAATAGTGATTCAACTATGGCGGCTTGTGATTTTAGGGTTTCTGCTACATTAGGTCTTTCTCCTTCCAATCCTCTTCGCTTCAGTTCACCACCTAAGGTATGTGTTCTTGAATGTTAATCTCTAATACGTTCTGATAAATGGATCGGCCTTCATTTGTGGTTGATTTTAGTTCTTTTTTTTGTTGTTGATAATTGGATCCTCGCATCAGTTGTTGTTGATAATTGGACTTGCGTTATGAAACTGAAGCATTAGTATTGTCACCATTATTAGGGCTTTTTGGCATCATTATAATAATTCTTTTATTTTAAAATTTTTAGTACACTATCAGTAACTATAGTAACTATCATAGGAAATAATATTAGTACTGTCAGCACACATGTGAAAGATGCAGATTGTGTAGAATATTTGGTAGGAAGGAATTAAGAGATAGCCTAGCATGTGTTTTAATTTGATTTCTATAATTAATAATCTGAAAGGAAGTTTTGGGAATATGATTATTGGAAGTGCAGTCACAGATGAAGTCTGGTGGACTTATTTTGACTTTTTAGTCAACCTTTGTGTTAATTGGAGTGTATGCGCAGTACGTTATCAACGGAATTTTCGACGCCAAAATTTGGATACGTGTGTCTTTATCTTTTTGTTGTGCTAATATCTGGTGAAATATTTTGGTGGCAGCTAAAATATTTCCAGTTGTGAAGAACCAACATCTGCTGCTTTGTACGCTTTTAATCGGGAACTCTTTAGCAATGGAGGTCTGTGTAACTGGTTGCAGTATCTTGATAACGTTTAAAAATGGTATCTAGTGGTTGTTAATTTGTTTCTTTCTACTGTAGTCGCTTCCTATATTCCTGGATAAACTTGTTCCACCATGGGCTGCGGTTCTGATATCTGTAACACTAATTCT
The DNA here is from genome assembly GCA_028751855.1 of Ambrosia trifida. Lineage (NCBI taxonomy): Eukaryota > Viridiplantae > Streptophyta > Magnoliopsida > Asterales > Asteraceae > Ambrosia > Ambrosia trifida. Next base: position 21,601,889 of record CM054129.1, on the reverse strand, counting down.
GATGTTTGGAGAGGTTGGTGGTTATTGAAATAGAGAGAGACTTGTTCCACCTAATCTTGTTTTTTATCTGATCGGCTCTGCGTGTATGCGTTTTTGGTTATTATAGATATTACCACAAGCGGTTTGTACGCGCTATGGCTTGACAGTTGGAGCAACAGTAGCACCATTTGTCCGTCTTCTGCTATGGTTTTTCTTCCCTATAGCTTATCCTATTAGCAAGGTAATTTACTAGTTCTTTATTCTATTATTGAGTAGTTGTGTGTAGTTGTATTATCTCTTTATGAGTAATTCAATATTAATTTTGTTTAGGTTCTAGATTGGATGTTGGGAAAGGGGCATGCCGCCCTTCTACGCAGGGCAGAGTTAAAAACTTTTGTGGATTTTCATGGCAATGAGGTAATCTGAAGTCTAAACAACTAATTCCGATTAAGATTTAAACCTCTAAGAAAGAAATTACTAACGTGGTAAGATTACGTGCTGATAGGCTGGGAAAGGAGGAGATTTGACCCATGACGAGACTACTATAATAGCTGGAGCACTTGAGTTGACCGAAAAGACCGCAAAAGATGCCATGACCCCTATATCAAAGGCATTTTCCCTTGATCTGGATGGAACTCTTACTTTGTGAGTTTATTTCCTATTTTTCGTATTGCATAAGTTCCACACATTTTTTTTTGTGAATTAACTCGCTTTCTTGTGTCTGCATAGGGATACCTTAAATGCAATTATGACCATGGGTCACAGCAGAGTTCCTGTTTATTCTGGGGACCGAACAAATATTATTGGAATCATCCTGGTATACTATTATATGTTAAGTTATTACTCGTTACTCATGTTCCATATAGGCATATACCAAAATCTGATAAAGTTAATTGGCCCAGCTTTGCTAATAATACTTACCATAGAAGCATGTATTGAGTTATGAAAAATAATATACAAACTAAACATTGATTTTGGAAGAAATTATTTGAATATTAATAAGGGCGATTAACTTTCATAATGGTATTACTGTATACAGGTTAAGAATCTCTTGGCGGTTGACCCAGATGATGCGGTCCCTCTTAGAAAGATGTTATTAAGGAAAGTTCCAAGGTAAGCCAATCTTAATTATCATATATTGGTAGCATGTGAGATCAGACTTGTGTTCATGTTATCAAGTATGTGTACAATTTCAGAGTTGAAGACAATATGCCTCTTTATGATATCTTAAATGAATTCCAAAAAGGACATAGTCATATAGCTGTTGTGTACAAAGATCTGAACAAGAAGGCAAACATGCTTGAAAAGTCCATGGATACAGAAAGTGAGAGACTATATATTAACTCACATATATACATACATATATATTTAATATTTCAGAATTAAGTTGGTTCAACTTTTTATTTCAGAAACACAAAATGTAGCAAACAAATCACCTTTTCATGATGCGGATGGTGCTTTGATGAAGAGTGATGGGGATGAACAGGCGAAGAGAAGCCCACCTTCATCTTATTAATTTAATTGTGTCTCAGGTTGGGGGAGGAGTGGAGGCTTACTCGGATGCGGATATTGATTATGTTCGTGAAGAATGGTCGAGTTATGCCTCGACCTTCATTTTCAAGTTATGATCCGTATGTTTAGGCTTGCTCATTGACTAATGTAATGTATTGATACAATGTTTTTGTAACCCTTTGTGGTAGAATTCGACATAATTGTAATGGGTTTTTTGGTGGTATAATATATGCAGCTTTATTATTAAATTTATTGTTTTTGTAATTATAAATAAAAAATAATTCCAGGATATTATTGGTTTTACATAAAAAAAAATTAGGTAAAAAAACATGACACGCAAAATGACTGTCATAAAGGTGTCATAAATGCTGTAAAAAAATTCGTAAATGAGTGTCAAGAATGTTTGTCATTAAAGAGTGTGTCATAAATGCGTGTCAAAAAAAGCATGTCATAAAGGAGTGTCATAAACGCGTGTCATTAAAAGATGACACGCGCCTGCATGTCATAAACTTTTCTTGACATGTTCTTCCTTGACACTTTTTTGTGTGTCATAAACACCCTTTTATGACGCGCAATGCGCGTCAAGAAAGGGGTATTTTTCTAGTAGTGATAGCAAGGTGTAGGCAACCTTTAGAGCTTTTCTACATTCATAGCTAGGTGCAATCAACCATTTCATTCAATATCATAAAAAATGTACAAGTTGCTTTTGCAAATAGGCAACCTTTAGAGCAAGGTGTAGGCAACCTTTAGAGTTTTTCTACATTCATATTAATAATTTCTTTAACAAGGAATAATGATTTACATAAATAGTAAGGTGTAGGCAACATTTAGAGCTTTTCTACATTCATAGCTAGGTGCAATCAACAATTTCATTCAATATCATAAAAAATATACAAGTTGCTTTTGCAAATGGGAGTAGTATTAAAAGAATTTTTATGACATCTTTGAACATATTTGTCCATGCCTTTTTTTTTTTATAATGTAGTATAAATATAGATATAGATAAAGGTTTGAATTACACTCATATATATTTATGACCTTGTCCCAACAAGTCAACAACCCTTGAAGTATGAAGGAAACTTCTCTTCGTTTCCATTCTTTTCTATTTTTCCCTTTTAAACTCAAAACATAAGGCAAGTGAGGGACATCCAGTGGCGGATTTACATGTACCTGAGGGTGGGCATATGCCCACCGTACACTCCGGCAATCGACAATAACCTTGCTGAACCTGTGGAATTAACTTTATCAGAAAAAATCTATCGGTTCTGTGCGTAAATATTATAGGTTATAAATTGGTTATAGTGAGGAAGATAATGGCATAGTTTGTAAATATGAAAAGGGTGATTGGGTATTTTAGTCATGAAATAGAAAAAAAAAAAGTAAACGATGGTGAAGACTGAAGCATATCAATTAGTCATTGTCATCCCTATTTTTTTTTTTTTTTTGTTAGATAAATAATAATAAAGCCAATGATCCTTTTGGTTCAGTGGTGGAAAGAATTGATGGTCCCAATGTGGACTTCGATTCGATTCCCATTGGATGCAAGGTGAGGTGAGAGGGTTTTACCACCTTAGGTGGGTTCTCGCTCGTTTGAGGTCACCGGTTTGACTCCTGGCAGCCCCCAGCAACCTTGGCCGGCCTGGGTGGTTAGGTTATCTTTCGGGGTAACAAACCAGTTTGACGCCATGGCGCCGCTTCGAACCGGGTCCGCATCAGTTGTCAGTGGCGCCTCAAAAACAAAAAAAGAGACCACTGTACTAGCCGATAAAAAAAAGATAAATAATAATAAAAAATTAAGTGATCCCTTTATTGTACTAAATTTTACTTTATTTATTTTTAATAGTTTATTTCATTAAGTGTTTAAAAGAAATCTAGATATTAATTTTGTTTATTATTTTAAACTATTATATACAGTCCGGTTCTTAAATTCAATCTAAGTAAGAAGACTATTTCTACATTCCGTCCGGGTGTAGAAATATTGAAAAAACAAGGTGCATGTATTGTACCCTTGGATATATAGCATTTTTTATATTATATCCAAAATATTATCTATGAACTATGTTGTTTTTTCATTTTTTTTTAGCTCATTTTTAGCTGAGTGATATTGTGCCTCCTATATAAGAAAATTTTGTATCCGCCAAAGATCACCATCTTCTACAATGTATGTAGGCATATATACACAGTTGATTTATTTATTGATAAAAGTAAATTGACGTGACTACCTTCCACTAGCTAACTTTACTATTAGTATAGGTATTCAAATTGTTTATAACCTCTAAGATCATGTGTAGTGTGAGGCTTTATTTATAAATCCCCTCTTTCTAATTGGTTCATGTGACTGCTGAGTCAGCATGGAGAGAGAAACTAAAAAAGAGGTGTAGTGGTAGGGGCTTTATTTATAAAGCCCCTATTGATATTATATTGTATCTTTTAAATTAAAAAAGATAATAAAGTTATAATAAAGAGAGAGAGATGAGATGGAATGATATGATTGGAGGGGGGAAATGGTGACCGGCGCTATATTTCTCACGCCAAAAGCAGTTTTGCAAAAATAGAGCCCCTTTGTAATGGTGTTTGGGGCTCTATTTTACAAAAAGAACGCCCCTTCAAGCCTATTACGGTAGGTCTAAAAATAATGACTCATCGATTAAAATGTTTTTATTTCATAACTAGACTAGATATACAATAAAAAAAAGTTTCATTTGGTTGCTTCAAAAAATATCTTGTTCTTACGCTGTTCAATTGTGATACGTTTCTAGTCGTATACGGTTTTGTATCATTGTTAATGTTGCAATAAATATCCTTCCTAACTCCATACCCTATAGATCTTTATATAAGATGATGATGGTACCTGAAAATTTTATACATAGATAGGATGTGTTAGAAACTCACTTTAATTAAGAAAACCGAGAATAGCATAGACACTTTGTGCAACATAATGCAACACAACATATTTTTTTTCTTGCTAGTGAAAAAAACAAAAACAAAAACCGCCAAATGGATATGTAAGAAAATACAAACTAGTTTTTTTTTTTTTTTTTTTTTTTTTTTTTTTTTTTTTTTACAAACTAGTGAAATCAAGAAACTCAAATTTTTTTCCTATTGATGGAGGTCGGAAGATCAAATTGGTGGCGGCCAAATCACAAACTTCCACCGTTGAACCAATAAAACAAAGGGGTCGTGGCACCCCCCTCGCCCCAATTATCCTTCGCCATTGGAAACGGGTTTCCAAAATAATTATATTGTATGTGTGTATATGTGTGTGTATATATATATATATAGAGAGAGAGAGAGAGAAGGGGGGAAGAGGAGAATAACTTTTTTAGAACGTCAATTTCTTTAGTCGTGTCATCAGCATGACTTAAACTCTAGACCTCAAGACCTAGGTATTCTTTTTTTTTTTTTTTGAACGGCAATCACTTTTTATATAAATAAAAAGAGTTAGCAAGCGGCTGGGAATACACCACCAACAACAAACGACACTTACAAGAGACTCACAACATCAAAAACAATCCAATTTATTTACTTTTTTTTCAATATAAAATTATTATATAAAATTTTAGGTTATTTGTAAATTGTAAGGGCAGACTGAGCACTACCCGTAAGTTTTTTAAACTTCAATGATTTTAACCAATCCTACACTTCCACGTCACTTCACTGATTTCCTTCACTGAAACATTTTTTTGAAGGCAATGCTTCACTGATTATTTACCAACAATCAATTAGAGAGAAATAGAGACAAAGAGGATAGAGAAAGAGAAAAATCACGGGTACCAGCCCGTTAACTAGAACCAGAATTTGGCTCACGGGACCACTACCAGCATGGGTGGCGCCGGTGTTACCGTGCTGGTAGTGAGGTACTCGTGCCCAATTCTTGTAGCGCCCCGTCTGCCCTAATGAAGTAATGATTCAACACATGCAATACGCCAGTACATCCATGTTCGATTGAGATGTTCACGTCCACGGTTCATTTAATTGTTCCTTGTCGTGACTCTTTTAAAGTTGGCAATAAGTCAATAAGGTTTCAATGGGGCCGATTTCAAAATAAATGATAAAAATGTGATGGTTTTCGGTTGTATATCATTTAACATGTTTACACGGAAGAAATTAAACAAAAGAAAACTACAGTGGTAAAAATCTAAAGGTAAACAATATTACCTTACCCTTCAATTTTTCGCTCAAAAGTTTCGACTATATTGTATATGTATATATTTTTTTGGGTATTTACGGTTTCGACCCCCTCATTTTTTAAATAGTTATATTATATAAACCAAAACGAACGATACATCGGATGATACAAGGTTTCGAAATATTGGTTGTTTTACCAATTTTATCATTTTGCTTTTTTCTTAGGCACATTTTGATAGGTACAACTTGATTTTTTTTGTTTTGCCTATTTTTTTCTTTAGGGATAACCCAATTAAAACCTTAAAAGCCTAACTAATTTTGAATCAAAACAATTGAACGATTGAATGAACTCCAGAAACATCTTCTCTCCACAACTCAACCTTTTACCTCTCTCTCGATCTCGCCCTCTAAGTTTATTATTAATTTTGCATATGTTCTGTGACACCCGGCATGTTCGGCTTAAACATAATAGTAACATCTAAGTCTACCTTAGCGAGAAACGTTTATAAACAAACTTAACTGGGTTAGTTGAGTCGGGTCAGATTAGGATTGTCCAGGGTTCAATGATCTGGAGGATCATTGGGAGTCGTTTTGGGAATACATTAGTACCGGGTTCCGTTGTTGGTGACATTACATGAACTAATTAAGTATATGTGTAGATTATGGGTCGTGCGGTGGATTGTATGCTTATACTTGCTTAAACGATGTACAAATGATTATACGTGCCTAAATATGCTAAACATAGACTATGGGTGCATGCTTATGTGTTAAGATGTGTTAGAATGCGTTAAACACGACAAACTGGGAAAAGGTTAACATGTGTTAAAAAGTGCTGTTGACATGTGTTAAAAAGTGCTGATGACCTGAATGTGGAAATAGTGGGCGAACGTGGAAATGGAACTTGAAAAATGGGCGAACGTAGAAACAAAGTGGGCGAATGTGGAAAAGTTCCACATTCGACCATTACAAATGGGCGAATGTGGAAAAGTTCCACATTCGACCACATAAAAGGGGCGAACCTGGACTGGGTATAAATACCATCTTTAGCCATTTTTCACCATTTCACAAACCCTAAACGCCTCCAAACACTCTCTATCAGCTATTATCATTGGGGAAGGAGTTTTTGAGCTTGTTTTTCATAACCTAACTCTCTAAATCATTACAAGTGAAGATCTAAGGTGTGTTCTTCATTTCAAATCCTTTTTAAACAATTTTGACTTGTTTTAATCTAAACCCCAAGGGTCCAGATCTGATATCAACCTATTTTATGAATAAAAACCTTTCCTAACCAAAACCTATTCATAAACAATGAGTTTTTATGCAAATTAACATGTGTTAATGTGATATTATGCATTGTTTGATGATTTCTTGTTGTATAGAGGATATGGCAACAACCTAGGGCTGTTATTAATGATGGGTTCTGATTGAAACATGTTACAATTGATTGTTGATGGTGTTTTGTCGATTAAAGGAATCTTTGTTAGATTTAGGGCTTGTTTTTGGATAATAATGATAGAGTTAGGATAAGGGTTTCTTGTTCATGATGATTTGATGATGATGAGCTGATTATTGATTGATTTCAGAAGTTTCCTAATTGGGTAATATTTTCATGCATGATGATGTGACATCTCCATAATTTACTATTTTAGGAAACTTGTAAAAACGGATAGATTTTGGGGTAAAATTGGTAGGGTTTCGTAGGAATATATTAATGATGCTTGACTGCTGTAACTCATGATGTTTCGTGATGTTTTCGGATGTTTTTGGACGCGTTTTTGAGTAAACAACACAGCAGGGTCGAACCTGGAACACCTTCGGCCAGTCGAATGGGCGAAGGTGGGTTCCAGGGGTCGAACCTGGAAACTTGAGGGGCGAATGAACCACAAGTGGGCGAAGGTGGAAGAAAAAGGGGCGAAGGTGGAAGTTTGAACCCACATTCGACCAATCCAAGTCACCTTCGACCACTTACCACTACATTCGACCCTATGTTAACAGAAATGAGATTTTTGATACAAACTAAGTGTTTTATGCTTGGACCTTGCATGTAATCTATGTGTACTTGATTAGTTAGGGTAATGGGTCACCAACGGGATGTCGGGTCGGTCTAGTGTGTCGGTTGAACATTTAAACACGTTTTAAAACATACTTGGTTATGATCTGGACAATCGAGGACTAGATAACCTTATGGTTATTAGTCGGAACACTTATGTGAACATTTTGATAGATCTCCGGTAGAGGGATTGTCAAGGGCTAAACATCTTTACACATATTTGAGGAACGCTATCTAAGGTGAGTTCACGGCCCCACATTTTACAGTTTTTGCTTTCGGGGTGAGAAACATGCTTACAAACTCTTTTATGACTTATGACTTGTTAAACTCTTATGGCTCATGACTCTTTATCACGTTATACTATGGCTTACTTATCTTACTATACGGTTCATCGAAAATCCCTTGAAACCACTAACATGGGTATATGGCGGGGAAATATGGATAGCGCTATTGGGGACTGACAAACCCCACTCGACGGCTGGAGGCCGGGCGGGTGCATATTGTCTCTAACAAAACAAGGTCTACCGGCGATGACGGTAGCCCATAGGAAACAAAGGGTAACACACGGCTCAGTCAGTAATGGTTTCACCCGTATGAGTATCTCATTCTGCGCCTAGCTAGCGTTCTCATAAGCATAGTAGTAACTGTGATGGTAACGGTTTTCGAAGGATCACTTTAAACGTTTAATTAAAACCTGTGAACTCACCAGCATATATGTTGACTCTTTTAGCATGTTTTTCTCAGGTCGCTAAGGTAGCAGCTGTCGGATAGGCGCACGAGGTCGCACTGGAGTCGTCTCGCGTCTAGGGTCTCATCTGCATGTTTGGATTTATGAACTTTTAAACTTATGTTTTGTTTCTGCATGACGTTTGTAAACTTTAAATGCTTCCGCACTGTTTGAATGTTGGTTTTAAACTTATGCATGGTTTTTGTTTACGTATGTTTTTACATTTAGACGTCGTTTATTGTGACCGTTGACTTGGATCCTGGTGTGTCACACGCCTCGCGGTAGAACTCCGCAGGTGGAAATTTGAGGGTGTGTGTGACATCCGTCACTTTTTCATTATATATATAAATATATATATTTTTTTTATAATAATAATAATGAAAAATAATAATAATAATAATAATAATAATGATAATAATAATAAAAATGGTAATAGATAATAATACTAGTCTAAGCCTTGAGCCCAAACCTAACCACCCTTCCCCTTCCTTGTTTTCAGAAATGGGCCTGCTGAGCCCAAGGAAGCCGGCCCACTAACAGGCCCAATCCCAATCCCCTCCTTGCTGTTTAACAAAAAAAAAAGATATAATTATCTGCTTATGGCGGGTTTCGAACCCGAGCAGCCTTGGACAAACACACCCGCCCTCACCACTGAGCTACAAGCTCATTCCTGATTTAACCCCAACCTTAAATATATTTAACCCTTTTTGTCTCCCTTTCCTTCTTCCTTGTGGACGAGCAGCAGCAGACATGGATATGGAATTCTTTTTTTTTCAACAACTTGATTTCCTTATTTCCCGCATCTTGACTAGAATTAACACGGAATCAAAGTTTTCGGCCCTTTAATGACTAGGAAGCACATTGATTGTCGAATGATTGATAATCAATCAACCATTTACGCGAATTACATTCAAACGGGTCAAAACTTTAAACGTTTAATTAAAACCTGTGAACTCACCAGCATATATGTTGACTCTTTTAGCATGTTTTTCTCAGGTCGCTAAGGTAGCAGCTGTCGGATAGGCGCACGAGGTCGCACTGGAGTCGTCTCGCGTCTAGGGTCTCATCTGCATGTTTGGATTTATGAACTTTTAAACTTATGTTTTGTTTCTGCATGACGTTTGTAAACTTTAAATGCTTCCGCACTGTTTGAATGTTGGTTTTAAACTTATGCATGGTTTTTGTTTACGTATGTTTTTACATTTAGACGTCGTTTATTGTGACCGTTGACTTGGATCCTGGTGTGTCACACGCCTCGCGGTAGAACTCCGCAGGTGGAAATTTGAGGGTGTGTGTGACATCCGTCACTTTTTCATTATATATATAAATATATATATTTTTTTTATAATAATAATAATGAAAAATAATAATAATAATAATAATAATAATAATGATAATAATAATAATAAAAATGGTAATAGATAATAATACTAGTCTAAGCCTTGAGCCCAAACCTAACCACCCTTCCCCTTCCTTGTTTTCAGAAATGGGCCTGCTGAGCCCAAGGAAGCCGGCCCACTAACAGGCCCAATCCCAATCCCCTCCTTGCTGTTTAACAAAAAAAAAGATATAATTATCTGCTTATGGCGGGTTTCGAACCCGAGCAGCCTTGGACAAACACACCCGCCCTCACCACTAAGCTACAAGCTCATTCCTGATTTAACCCCAACCTTAAATATATTTAACCCTTTTTGTCTCCCTTTCCTTCTTCCTTGTGGACGAGCAACAGCAGACATGGATATGGAATTCTTTTTTTTTCAACAACTTGATTTCCTTATTTCCCGCATCTTGACTAGAATTAACACGGAATCAAAGTTTTCGGCCCTTTAATGACTAGGAAGCACATTGATTGTCGAATGATTAATAATCAATCAACCATTTACGCGAATTACATTCAAACGGGTCAAAACTTGCCATATCGATCAAACAGACCTTCACCCTATAAATTGAGCATTCAGGAACAATCACAACTCGCTCACACTCTCTTCTTCACCTCCAATTATTCTAAAACATCTCTGATAATTATCAAACTATACGCTGTTTGACTTTTGGCTTGACCGGGCAAACGAACACGATTCTACACTGTGAGTCCAATTATTTATGTGGGTTTTGTTAGTCGGCAAACATACAACAAAAGCCCCAACATTAATCGGGTTCAATATGTATGATTTGTCTGATTGTAGAAACTAGGGTTCATGGCATATTGAATTGGGGATAAACTGATTTCGTGTAATATATTTAATTTTTATAGAACAGAACATATCACAACCACAGGCCTAGGCCAAGTGGTTGTGACTGTTGCTTGTAACCATGACCACCCGGGTTCGAGTCCCAGCTTGGACGCCCATTTTTCTTTTGTTTTCATTTTTTTACACAAACCATATATATATATATATATATATATTACATTTAAACTTATAAATTCATTTTAAAATACCAAAACCCTTTTATAAGTTCTACAAAAATTATATTATGTTAATCTGATGAAAAAGTTCAACACCCAATTTTTAGTTTTCAAAAATTTATTTATTTAATATATATAATAAATAAATCAAGTTTATTCTATTTTATTTATAAAAAATCCATTAAAATATCAAAACGATCTCACAAATTTCCACAAAAATTATCCTAAGTTTTTATGACATTAATCTTTTCATAAATGATTTTTATTTCTGAAAAATCATTTATATAATATTTTTAATCAATTTTTGTTAGTTTTAATCATAAATAAATCATAAGAAATTCATTTTTCAATATTTTTGTACCAAAATTTTACATAAATTATTTCTATTCATTTGGAACAGAAATACAATTTTTAATTCAAGAATTCTTTGATTTTAATATTTTTAGATATTAAAGTCGTATTTTGACAATTTGAAATAATTAGATTAAATATTCTATTTTCAAGAAAATAATTTTATAAAAATTATTTTCATACTCAAAACCTTATGTTATGATTATATTCAACTTAAGATTTTACAAAGAGACTTTTATTTATTTATTTATTAAATTTCATATATTTAATAAACAATTCATTAATTAATCAGATAAACATTTATCCCCAATTCGAAGCCCTAGAAATACATGTATCCTAGAGTTATTTCCCTTACACATTATCAAATTCTTTAGGTTGATACTTTGAGATAGTTCCAACACATATTTCGTTGTCCAAGTCCAAATTCAAGTTATTACGAGAACTGTGAGTATTTCCTATCCCCTTTTTGCTTTTATACATTTTTGGGGTGTTACATGTACCCTATTACAATTTCAAATACAAGTTTACATTTTTACAATACAATTCTAGTACTATGTGCATTGCTTACAACGTGCTTTATGCTTAGACAATACATGTGGATTACATTTGTACTTAGTGAAATCATTAACATGGTACAAGCCGACCTTAACATTGGATAGCGCTATTTGGATTGACAACCCGCCTAGATTGATTCTCCCCCTTTTTCATCGGAGAATCCGTGGCCAGTGTTAAGTTATCATCCATTTATTGGTTGAGTACACTACAGTTCATACAGTACATTATACAGTCATAGGGTTGATTTCGCTCATTTGTTTGATACATGGTTTACATATTTGCACTGTAGCTTGCACTTGAATTGTATAAATTTTTAACCTACTATATATATCAAAACTAGGAATGCTCACCAACATTTCATATGTTGACCAAATCTATTTTGTACATGTTTCAGGTGCTGTTTGATCTAGTGCTTTAGCAAGGAACATTTAGTGCCTTATTTTAATTCAGTTACTTCAATATTTACATTTCATTTAGACAATGTATTTTCATTTCCATGTAAGACAAATTTTGATTATTCAATAATATTTACATTTTAGTACCATGAGCTTTTGAACAATCGTCACTACGTGGCACCTCGATGATTCCGCCATCGGTTGGGGTGTTACAGATTGGTATCAGAGCCATGGTTATAGGGAACTAGGTTATTAGATAAAATGGCCTAGACTATAACCGAACTTTCATGCATAATATTTTCTGAATTACTTTACCCTCATTTCCCCTCTACTTTTCCTTCTTCCATCTTTCCCTTCTTCTCTTTCTCCATCCTTTTCATCTTTCATCATGGTGCATAGAGATGGTGTCCTACAGGGAGTGGAAAGTTTACATCATCATAGAACGAAAGCAGTACCTTTCATGAAGACACTCTTAGGCATAATGCCTACTCTTACTTTTGTTCCTTCAAAGTTGTTGAACTTTAATGAGTGTGATAAGGACACGTGCAATCTGGAAGGGTGGACGCCTGTACACTGGGTTTTCTGGCATAGGCAAGCATAGCGCATAAATCCATTTACGGACCTGTTATGCTTACCTGGGGATTCCTGGAGTGAGTGTCCACTTATAGGCTAAAGCACGTCTTCTTTGATCACCATTGGGTTCAATTCCTTTGAAAAGTCAACGTTCTTGTTGGGCTTTACAGCTAGACAAGGGCACTCCAAGCATTTTATGCAAGCTTTTTTTAATAATACTCTCTCGGTTCATATACAATATTTTGTATTTCACGATTTTCATATATTGCTTACAAGTTCATACTTTCATAACCATCTATGGATTTCACAATCACACTTCACCTTACCCTCTTAGCCACTTTTTAAATATTCAACACCCTACCCAAATCATATTATTTCTTTTCTCCACATGTTATTTATTTTAAAAAAATATAACCTCATACTTTAGCACAAATTAAAGATTTCTAAAACTAGTTGTATTACCTAGCAACTTTACAAGTGCATATTTTCCTCGAACTTAAATTCGATTGATTATTTATTGACGTAACAAACGATTTTCTATATAATGTTTTAAACTATTACAAAGCCTACTTAGCTTGTACTATTTAACAACTTTTGCCTTATGTACAAAACCAAATTTTGAAAATATTTATTTTTTTTGGAATAATATCTAGTCTCTAGATTCTACATCAACAATCACTCATTTTCAACTTGTTCAAATTTTTACAATATTTGGCATACACCACAATCATGTTTTCTTATACACTTGATTATAACCTTTGATCCAAACCCCAAAATTTACACTGCTATATAATCTCCCTACTATAAAATAAACTCTTTATCAACTATCTTCACATTCACCATCTCTCACAACCTTGATTCTGCTTCAAGATTTTTCATCATCCTCTCAAGAACTAAATTCATATCCTTCACCTTCTCACACGTGAGCTAGTTACCCATGATAATTAAACTACTAAAAACCTGATACTTGATTCTACAGGAATTTTTTTCAAAACATCATTGTTTATGAAACTTGATTTTCCCTTAATTTGATTATTCACTGGACATTTAATTATTCATGATACTCGTGTTTTCATTTTCTTTTTGTACCCAATTATGTCATTAGCATACAACATCTAGAAACCTCCTTGCATACTATTGTGTACGAACACAGATTGGAAATTTATCAATTTCGGTAACGTTTATTTTATCATATAAGTTTCAGACCCTACTTTACATTTTATTGAAACATTTGGTCTTGACTTCCATGAAAATCAAAATACTTATTTAATCCTACTTTACATCATTGTTTGCCATATGAAACTTGATTTTTCCCTTAGTTGGACTATCTATTGAACATCTCATGATACTCGTAAACATTTAATTATTCATGATAACACTTACACTTAATGGTTGTAGTACTTACAAACTTGCTTGCATAAACATGCTATCAATTTACAATTTATGTGAATAATAATTGTTGCACTTAATAGAAGTCATCATGCCTTTTTCAACAGTCGGGAGAGGCCCTACAACCTGCTCCACGACTGGTGGAGGCTATCGAACATACTCAACGATTGGTAGAGGTCACTATGCCTTTTCAAACAGTCGGGAGAGGCCCTACAACCTACTCCACGGCTGGTGGAGGCTATCGAACCTGCGCAACAATCGGTGGGGTCATAGAAGGACGCAAAACCTTAATGTAAGGTAAATTGATGATTCCGGTCCGGAACGTAATCATGAATTTACAGGTACATTAGAGTAGTGTGAAATTCTATTAGAGTTTCTGGGAAGATGTCCAGTACGTTTTCAAGGTATCAAAGGTGTGGTGGGTTAGCTGCGGTACACCCTGTATACAAACACTAATGATGCATTGAAAGTGAGACTAGAGGTCGGATCAGGAACAAACTCTGTTTACTTGGTAGTTCATCTAGTCTTTTTATAGTCAATCAACTCATGCATTTATTTTGGGAGTCCTAAAACTTGAAGTAGTGATTTACTAGATTCTTACTCTCTTTACCCTTTCGAGACGAACCTAATCCAATCCTTGACTCACACCTATCAAACCTTTTACCCAAATCATTCGAAATTTTTCAAACCACAGTTATCTTAATTTTTACCCAAGCATCCATAACCCTATGTTTCTAATAACTTCGGGACGAAGTTTCTAAAAGTAGGGGATGCTGTGACATCCGTCACTTATTCATTATATATATAAATATATATATTTTTTTATAATAATAATAATGAAAAATAATAAGAATAATAATAATAATAATAATGATGATAATAATAATAAAAATGGTAATAGATAATAATACTAGTCTAAGCCTTGAGCCCAAACCTAACCACCCTTCCCCTTCCTTGTTTTCAGAAATGGGCCTGCTGAGCCCAAGGAAGCCGGCCCACTAACAGGCCCAATCCCAATCCCCTCCTTGCTGTTTAACAAAAAAAAAAAGATATAATTATCTGCTTATGGCGGGTTTCGAACCCGAGCAGCCTTGGACAAACACACCCGCCCTCACCACTGAGCTACAAGCTCATTCCTGATTTAACCCCAACCTTAAATATATTTAACCCTTTTTGTCTCCCTTTCCTTCTTCCTTGTGGACGAGCAGCAGCAGACATGGATATGGAATTATTTTTTTTTTTCAACAACTTGATTTCCTTATTTCCCGCATCTTGACTAGAATTAACACGGAATCAAAGTTTTCGGCCCTTTAATGACTAGGAAGCACATTGATTGTCGAATGATTGATAATCAATCAACCATTTACGCGAATTACATTCAAACAGGTCAAAACTTGCCATATCGATCAAACAGACCTTCACCCTATAAATTGAGCATTCGGGAACAATCACAACTCGCTCACACTCTCTTCTTCACCTCCAATTATTCTAAAACATCTCTGATAATTATCAAACTATACGCTGTTTGACTTTTGGCTTGACCGGGCAAACGAACACGATTCTACACTGTGAGTCCAATTATTTATGTGGGTTTTGTTAGTCGGCAAACATACAACAAAAGCCCCAACATTAATCGGGTTCAATATGTATGATTTGTCTGATTGTAGAAACTAGGGTTCATGGCATATTGAATTGGGGATAAACTGATTTCGTGTAATATATTTAATTTTTATAGAACAGAACATATCACAACTACAGGCCTAGGCCAAGTGGTTGTGACTGTTGCTTGTAACCATGACCACCCGGGTTCGAGTCCCGGCTTGGACGCCCATTTTTCTTTTGTTTTCATTTTTTTACACAAACCATATATATATATATATATATTACATTTAAACTTATAAATTCATTTTAAAATACCAAAACCCTTTTATAAGTTCTACAAAAATTATATTATGTTAATCTGATGAAAAAGTTCAACACCCAATTTTTAGTTTTCAAAAATTTATTTATTTAATATATATAATAAATAAATCAAGTTTATTCTATTTTATTTATAAAAAATCCATTAAAATATCAAAACGATCTCACAAATTTCCACAAAAATTATCCTAAGTTTTTATGACATTAATCTTTTCAGAAATGATTTTTATTTCTGAAAAATCATTTATATAATATTTTTAATCAATTTTTGTTAGTTTTAATCATAAATAAATCATAAGAAATTCATTTTTCAATATTTTTGTACCAAAATTTTACATAAATTATTTCTATTCATTTGGAACAGAAATACAATTTTTAATTCAAGAATTCTTTGATTTTAATATTTTTAGATATTAAAGTCGTATTTTGACAATTTGAAATAATTAGATTAAATATTCTATTTTCAAGAAAATAATTTTATAAAAATTATTTTCATACTCAAAACCTTATGTTATGATTATATTCAACTTAAGATTTTACAAAGAGACTTTTATTTATTTATTTATTAAATTTCATATATTTAATAAACAATTCATTAATTAATCAGATAAACATTTATCCCCAATTCGAAGCCCTAGAAATACATGTATCCTAGAGTTATTTCCCTTACACATTATCAAATTCTTTAGGTTGATACTTTGAGATAGTTCCAACACATATTTCGTTGTCCAAGTCCAAATTCAAGTTATTACGAGAACTGTGAGTATTTCCTATCCCCTTTTTGCTTTTATACATTTTTGGGGTGTTACATGTACCCTATTACAATTTCAAATACAAGTTTACATTTTTACAATACAATTCTAGTACTATGTGCATTGCTTACAACGTGCTTTATGCTTAGACAATACATGTGGATTACATTTGTACTTAGTGAAATCATTAACATGGTACAAGCCGACCTTAACATTGGATAGCGCTATTTGGATTGACAACCCGCCTAGATTGATTCTCCCCCTTTTTCATCGGAGAATCCGTGGCCAGTG
Source organism: Ambrosia trifida (assembly GCA_028751855.1). NCBI lineage: Eukaryota > Viridiplantae > Streptophyta > Magnoliopsida > Asterales > Asteraceae > Ambrosia > Ambrosia trifida. Next base: position 21,584,863 of record CM054129.1, on the reverse strand, counting down.
TTAAGTTATCATCCATTTATTGGTTGAGTACACTACAGTTCATACAGTACATTATACAGTCACAGGGTTGATTTCGCTCATTTGTTTGATACATGGTTTACATATTTGCACTGTAGCTTGCACTTGAATTGTATAACTTTTTAACCTACTATATATATCAAAACTAGGAATGCTCACCAACATTTCATATGTTGACCAAATCTATTTTGTACATGTTTCAGGTGCTGTTTGATCTAGTGCTTTAGCAAGGAACATTTAGTGCCTTATTTTAATTCAGTTACTTCAATATTTACATTTCATTTAGACAATGTATTTTCATTTCCATGTAAGACAAATTTTGATTATTCAATAATATTTACATTTTAGTACCATGAGCTTTTGAACAATCGTCACTACGTGGCACCTCGATGATTCCGCCATCGGTTGGGGTGTTACAGTGTGACATGTTCTCAAGGTACGACTTAACTAATTATGTATAGTTTTGGTTGGTTATTATTTTATTAAGTGATCCAAACGCAAAAGATTAAATTATGTTATGTGGAGTTTCTGTTCACAGTTGATTATTAATCTTTTTGAACCATTCAAGTTTAGGATTGTTGTATATTAGCTAATAATCATTGATGTCCTGTTATGTGAGAGAACCTCTCACATAATTTGGTGGACGGGTTGTAGATGCTCTAACCTAGTTAAAATATATGTAAACATAATTGACATTGACAATATATATAAATTAAAGGGAAAATCACGAAAATGACCCCTTGACCAAGTGACTTACCAAAATGGCCCTCTTCCGTCTCTTTGGATAGACGGGTTACCAATTTTGAGGCACCCAAGGCCTCTCTAAAGAGGCTTCACGTAAGGACCAATACAAAACCGACACCTCATCACATGCACTCTCCCTCCTCACTTTATCTCTCCTTAGTCTCTCCCTCCTCACTTTATGTAAGAAGCTTGGTCCTTACAGTGCCCACACCAATTTCAACAGCCGTCTTCCTTGCTTTTCATATTTTCCTTTTTAGCGCATGTTTGGATAAACTTATTTAAGTCAAAAATGACTTTTGGTTAAAAGGAACTATTAACTTACGACTTTTTAAAAATGAGTTTTTAGAAAAGTGTTTGGATTAGCTTACGTGGTGAGGAAAAATAATAAGTTGAAAAGTTATTTTGTAAAAAAGTGTTTGGTTTAACTTATTTAGGTAAAATGACAAAAAATAGTATAAGGAGAGCATGTATAAGGATATAAGAAGGGCATATATGTAAATAACCATCAATAAGTTATAAGGAAATTCAAAAAGACACTCTTCTGTTACTTTTCCAAAACAACTTATCATAGACAAACAAAAAGTTAAAAGATTAAGTCCTTTTCTATTATCCAAATACTTTTTTAACTTATTAACCTTTTGAAAAAGTTATAAGTTATAAGGAGGTGGAAATAAGGAGAGCCAGACATGCTCTTAACCTATTTTTCGATTATTTCTTCACTTTTCAATAAGCCATAAAGGGACAATGAACGAGGACACATCACTCAAAGACGTCACACCAGAGACGGAGACGTCTCAAACCTCACACCGGAGACGTCACCGGAGCATCTAAAACAGTTAAACAGGTCATGTGTTGTCTTATCTTCAGGTTTGGGCACTGTAAGAAGCTTGCTCCTGAACGGAAGACGGCTGCAAAGAACTTGCAGGGAAGGTGAAGCTTGGTCATGGTAAATGTGACAACGAGAAGGTAGTTGTGAATTTGAATTCTTGGTGACTAAAATTCTATCGCATTATCACCATTGTAACACTCTTATCTTTTACTGGTGATTATGGTTTTCAATCTTTAATGAGCAGATGTAAGAGCATTCACATCTCCTTCATCAAATTTTCTTCATCAAATTAAACTAAAAATTAATATTCTACCCCAAATTTTTCTATTTCATTTTAAAATAATAATATTTTTTCATACTTTTTTTCATTATATTTTCTCTTTCCTCACTCACAACCACTTTCAAAAATATTAAAATATTTTTAGAGGTGAACAGTAGTTTTTCAAACATAGGGGTGAACAGTGCTTCCACCAAATTTTTTATCTCCCCTCCACTCACAACCACTTACACCCACCCCATATAATTTGGTGGACACATTCACATAAATTTGGTTCTCCAAATGTGAAAGCTCTATGGAACAAGGTTTCCCCCCTATTTTGGTGTTTGTTGCGGACAAAGAGAGAGAGAGAGAGAGAGAGAGAGAGAGAGAGAGGAGAGATGAGAGAGACTGAGGAAAGAGAAAGTGTTTGTGATGAAGTGTTGGTTTTGTATTGGTCTTTACGGAAAGCTCTTTGGAGAGGCCTTGGGTGCCTCGAAATCGGTGACCCGAGAGATAGGAAAGGGCCATTTTGGTAAGTCACTTAGAGCACTCACATCCCATCCACCAAATGTATGTGAGTGTGTCCACCAAATTATATGGGGTGAGTGTAAGTGGTTGTGAGTGAATGAGAGAGAAAATATTTGGTGGAAACACTGTTTCACCCTAAATATAAAAAGCTACTATTCACCCCTATATATTTTTTAATATTTTTGTAAGTAGTTGTGAGTGAGTGAGGAGACAAAAAATGTAATGATAAAAGTATGATTATTTTAATTAGGAGAGAGAAAATTTAAGGGTGAAATAGTGATTTTTAGTGTAATTTGATGGAGGAGATTTGATGGATGGGTTATGAATGCTCTTAGTCAAGGGGCAATTTTCATGATTTTCCCTGAATTAAAATTAACTATTAATAAATAGGGGAAAGATCCGGTACAAAGTGTTTTTTTGGTAAGAAGTGTGAGAATCAAAGGAGGGTATTTTTTTTTTAATTTTTTTTTTCAAATTTTTTTTCCCATATTGTTAAACATGTATTATAGTATTGAAAACTAAAAAAAAAAAAAATTGGTGTAGAGTAATTACATAATTACTTTAGTGTAAACTAATGTATTTACTTTAATGACGTAATTACACTAAAAAAAATTAATTTTTTTTGTATTATTAATCTAGAAAAAATGTTTAAGCACATGGGAAAAAAAAATCTAAAAAAAAAAATAAATTTTTTTACCCCATTTGATTCTCACAGTTCTTACCGAAAAACACTTTGTATTTGATCCTTACTCTTAATAAATAACTAGATTATATCCCGGGAGCATCCCGGGTTAAGAAATCTAATTTGAAATATCAATTTTACACCTGAAATAGACTGATGCGTTTTACAGTTACATGCAGGAAAGCTTCGAATGGCACTTAACCTAAAACAATTAACAATGTATCTCCAATGTTAGTGCATAACCTTAAACAATGTATAACTCTAATATTAAAACCAACCACACAAAAAAAATAGTCATTTTTTTTCTCCGTTTTTTATATAGCACTATGGTACCCGTTGGAAAGATAATAAAACACTCGTTAATTTGTTGTAATTTTTTTCTTTAAAAAATCTCGTGTATAAAAGATATTAATGTTTAAAAGTTATAAGAGTAAACATTAGAGATAAAAATCTAATTTTGTTTTTAAATTATTATTTTCCTAAAATAAAGGCTTTACTACATGGGATGACACATGACACACTCAATAGAGAGAATACCCTCTTTGAATGTCATGTCATTAAAATGGCTTTGATTTATTATATGTATACATAGATATAGATAATGACCCAAGTTTTAACTTGAAAAACTATGTCCATATCACTCAACTTTAGGCGATCTGACTCAGCTCATTTTAGGAGCTTGTAAAAACTAACTGTCGAGTTTAGAGAATTCTTGCTTGGCTTGACTCGTTTACTCGTACGACCATGCCTGACCCCCACATCATCGACGTCTTAACTTTTTAAGTCGGCTTGTCACCCACACCTCACAAACTACCACCGTCCACTTGTTTACACCATAACCGTTGCTTCAACTACTTATTATTATTATTCATTTCCTCCAAATTCTTTTTAAAAACACACACACACTTCTCTCATCTTCCTGTAATAACAAACTCAAACACTCAACTCAAATTACACTATAAACACACACACACACCAACAAACATATTATTATTATTATTATTAAGGAACAGAAGAAGGATCTAGAACAATGAGTTTCAGAGAAGACAATGAAGAAGGAAGAACAGCAAGTGACAGTCATCTTAAAAAACCGTTTCTTCATACTGGCAGTTGGTATCGTATGGGTTCCAGACACTCCAGTACCATGACGTCATCTCAGACTATCACAGACCGTTCTGTTTCTGTCCTTGCCTGTGTTCTTATTGTTGCACTTGGTCCTATCCAGTTTGGTTTCACTGTAAGCATTATCTTTATTATTATTATTATTATTATTATTATTATTATTATTATTATTATTATTATTAAGGAAACTTTCTTTTTATAATTTTTTGTACAATAAATAAAGTGACAAGGAAACAAGCAACAAGTAACGACACTATCTATTTCTAGTAAATTATACAAAATAACATAAGATAATATTAATTAATATCATAAAGACGAGTACAATAAATAAAGTGATAGGTAAACCGGCAACAAGCAATGACACACTCTCTAGTTGATGGTAAATTATACCAAAGGGATAGGGTACCACATCCTTGCGTTTTGAGTACATTGAACGTGATGTGAACGTGAATGTGAACGAAATAGCATAAGATAATATTAATTAATATTAGGACACAGGTAAACAGACAACAAGCTAAGCCGAGCCGAGCCGTAACGTCTTTCGTTGATTGATTAGTAAATTATATGAAATAACATAAGATCTTGTGATTAGTTGAGTTTGATGTTTGTTGTGGTTTCAGGGAGGTTATTCTTCGCCTACACAAGCTGCTATTACTAGAGATCTTAAACTATCTGTCTCTGAGGTATGGTTGTTAATCATATTATAAGCGGTGGATAAGAGAGATGTTGGGTTCATAAGGAATGCCTGAACTCAAATATTACCAATGTGTTTTGGGTACATTGATTGTGAATGAGTGAAGAACTTCACAGTTAAACGTACTAGTGTACAATGGTTTTTGGGAGGGAAGGACCGGCTCAGTTTCCATTCGGTTTGGGTTTGAAACCAGGTTTTAACCTGAGTGGTTTTAAAGTATATGTTTACAAACCGATTACAACCTACGGGTTTGGGTCGGTTCCCAACCGATTTTTGCCAAACTGGTTTCAATACCGGTTCTGGTTCGGTTTTTAATGGGGGGATCAGCTCGGCTTCGGTTTGAAACCAGGTTTTGACCGTTCGGTTCAGTTTGACCCGTTTTTATGTAGGTTTACAAACCAACTGCAAAATCTTTGATTCCGGTCAGACCTAACCGGTCCTTGTCAAACTGGTTCGGGTTCTGGGTTACAAACCTGTTATGGTTCCCGAACCGATTTTTTTTTGTGCACTTCTACATGAAATTTGTGGAAATATTGGTTGGTATGAGAGGCCGAATGTTGTGAAATTTGATGTGTTTCAATGAATATAAAGTGATTTGAAGTGTTGACTGTTGGATTTCAGTTCTCTTTGTTTGGGTCATTGTCAAATGTGGGTGCCATGGTTGGGGCCATAGCTAGTGGTCAAATTGCAGAGTATATTGGCAGAAAAGGGGTATGTATGCCTTTTTTTTTTTTTTTAATCTGAGAAAATATATATTTGCTTGTGCTGGATTAGAGTTGTACAGATGAAATTCTATAAATATTTTTGATATAAATTGTGTGGTCAAATTTGCAGTCTTTGATGATTGCAGCTATTCCTAATATCATTGGATGGCTTATTATATCATTTGCCAAAGTAAGTTCTTATGACTTTTGTTTAATTTTTCTTTTTCGCTTGGTTTTAAAAAAGCAAGCCTCATGTGTGCGCGCGAGGTGGTTAGGAAAACGCCCGAGGGCTTTGAGGTGGCGCTTCGTGCACATATTGGTCAAAGTTAGGGTCTGTAAAAGATATTAGGCAGATGCAACTTTTGGTTATATATAGAGCAATGCCTGACGCCTCGGCTTTTGGTAGCTAAATGCCTCGGAGCGCCTCACATTTTTTAAAATCCAACCTTTTCTACTGTAGTTTTCCTGGAATCCTAACCATGTAGTTACAATGGTTGCGCTGTTTGTAGGACATGTCATTTCTTTATTTGGGAAGATTGTTGGAAGGATTTGGTGTTGGTGTTGTATCATACACGGTAGCTTTTATTTATTTAAAGTTTGTTTTAGATAGAGATTGTTAATGAAATTCTTTTTCTTTTTTTTTTTTTTTCTGGATTCTATTACAAAGGTTCCTGTCTATATAGCCGAAATAGCACCTCAAAACATGAGAGGGGGACTAGGTTCTGTCAATCAGGTAACTCTATGCCGAAATTCATTGTGTTAATTGGTGGTGCTATGAGTCAAGGTTTATACTTTCTTGTTTGTGATTTGTTTTGTGTTTGTAGCTATCTGTCACAATTGGGATAATGCTTGTTTATTTGCTGGGACTTTTTGTTAATTGGCGAATGCTTGCGATTTTGGGTAAGTATCACAATACGATTTCCAAAAGATAACACACTTTAATGGTCTTATTTTGCTACATTTGATCTTCATGAGTTACTTATAGACCCTAGTCAACGTGAAATAGTTAAGGTGTATGTTTGAGGCTAAGTTGCCAACCGTAGCTCAAATGAAGCCAGACCAAACGTCTTGGTGGCAATGCCGATAATCTAAATACAGTCAACTGGGGGTGGTGTTGGAATCACAGGATCGAAAAAACAACACTAGATGATAACAATAAAGATAACTGAGATTGTATTATGAACGAATAGAACAATAAATCAATCGAGTTCAGAGAAACAAGAATAATACAATAAACTTTTAGGATTCATCATCATACTCAGTTAATCCCACCTATAGCAAAGCTAAGGTAGGGTCTGAGGAGGGTAAGATGTAGACAGCTTTACCTCTACCCCTAAGAATAGAGAGGCTGCTTCCAGTGAGACCCCCGGCTCGATGTGGTTTGGTATCAAGCCTTGGACATAAGGCACATAACACTTAGCAATCGGGACAAACCCGATCGGTGCATGTACCCCTTGTCTTTTGGCTATCCACGCCACCACATGATGCATGATTAACCGTCCGTCGTTTTTAACGTTATTTTCACATTATTAGTAAAATAACGTTAAAACTAGTGCAACTTTACTTTTGCCCCCAAGGGCCACACATATATACATTATATGCGCACACCGTAAGTGGGGCGTAAATAAACTTTTAGGATTGTGTTTTGTAAAACAATCTTGATAACTATAATTCTAACCGATACATCATATTTATATGAGTGAACCGTTGTGTTTCGAAGCAATGTGTCGGTTGATGAATAATCAGTTGTGTCCCTCCATGATTTCCCGCCAAATAAGTCAATAACTGTCAACTAACTGCAGGGGTATTATTGTCCTTTCACAGCCATTTGATCTTTGAGGCGCGCCTTTTGTAATGGGTCACAATATTGCTGCAGTCTTGAACATAGTTTGTGTCTTCCAGCAGCCTATTTGATGATCAATCTTGTTCTTTAACCTAGTAATATTACTACTAAACTATTCTAAGACTACTAACTTATGTACATACATATTTACTATACAAATTAACATATCAAGTTCGAAAATATACATACATACAAGTATTCTAATATAGTTATAAGTTTATATTTACTCTTAACAGGTGGCACAATGGGCTGGTGGGCGGGTTGGGTAACAAGTCAAAACGGGTTTGCGTTGAAACGTGTCGTTTCTAGTTTCTAGGTACGGATAGAAACATATATAGTCCATGAATACCTTTTTGTCTATTTTTTAAAATATAAATAATGACACGTTAATAATGATTACAAAACAATAATTAATCAAAATATTTGAATAAAATGATTTGTAGGTGACTAGTGATTTTCAACCCTTTTTAATGTATCAACCCATTTGACATGTTACACTGTTAGTTAAATATTTTGATTTAACCCAGTTGACCCATTTGGTTTATAACTGAACCCAGATCAACCCACTCATAATTCATGAGTACACATGTCAACATTGTCACCTTTATTTGAAGGATCATATTTATTTTTGCAGGAACTTTGCCCTGCTCAGTTTTGATTCCTGCCCTATTTTTTATTCCCGAATCTCCTCGGTGGCTGGTAAGATTAATGATTTTTATTTATTTATTCATTTATTTGCTTTGGAGTTCTTTTAATAGTTGTAATGTTTGAGCAAATTTTCTTAAAATCTTCCAGGCGAAGATGGGCATGACCGATGATTTTGAAGCTTCATTACAAGTTCTTCGTGGGTTTGACACTGATATTACCGTTGAAGTAAATGAAATTAAGGTAAATAATGCATATTGATGCTGAAAAGTATTTTATGAACTTTTTTTAAAATCTTTTTGAAAACTCGTCTTCATTGGCTGGCCAAATTTAAATTTTTTCAGAGGGCTGTAGCATCATCAAACAGAAGAGCTACAATTCGCTTTTCAGACCTTAAACAAAGAAGATATTGGTTCCCTTTGATGGTATATAATTTTATTATCTGTTCTTTTATTTTCTGTTTTCTTGCGACATGAAAGTGATCTTTTTGAAACTAATTTCTTCAGATAGGAATTGGATTACTTGTTCTTCAACAGATAAGCGGAATCAATGGCGTTCTCTTCTATGCCAGTAACATCTTTCGATCTGCAGGTTAGTAACTACTAAAAACATCTATTTCATATTTTCATAGTTGCTAAGGGATCTATCCATGTAGCATCAGTATCTATTTTGAGAAAATAATAAAACGAACCGAAGGATGGAAATGTTGTTTGGATATGCTTTTGTTCAAGGGTTGATACTCTATTTACTTCAGAAATTAAAACATGAATGACCAAAAAATCATAATTTTGTGAATAAGAAGCTACATCTTGTGTTATGTTAGTAAAAGTGTCACAACTAAAGAATGTGTAATTTTTTTTTTAATAGTTAGCCAAAATTGATGATTTTACCTCCAAAAGTAGTGAAAAATTCAGAAGCAAAATCTGTTTATCCTAACATGAAAAATTGATTATGAATTCTCAAATATTAGTCATCTTTAACTTGATCCTCTAAATGGGCAGGAATTTCTAATAGTGATGCTGCTACATTAGCACTTGGGGCTATCCAAGTAAGCATCACTACCTATTTATAACTAATTTTTATCTACAACTTTGTTTTGTAATTTAAATCACTTTCTAACAAAATAAACGCACGATGTAGGTTATTGCGACTGGGATTTCCACATGGTTGGTTGACAAAACAGGCCGTAGGATTCTGCTAACTGTAAGGGAATTAATGATACTTATAGCAAGAACTTATAATATAGTGGTGGCAAAATGGGTGGTAGGGGGTGCTAATTGGCCATGCGCGTGGGCTGGGGTTAAGTTGACATTATGACTGATGCTCATTTTGAACTTCTGCATAAAATACCCAATTGGATTAAGTTGACATAATACACTATACATGTAGCTAACCCAATTGGATTAGTTTTAAAAAAATGCAAATAAACGAGCGAAACAGGTCAACCTGTGAAGCCGTCGGGTCGACCCAAACCCCACCCATGTAGCTAAATATGTCTGTGGGTCGACCCAAAGTGATCCAAACGCATTTAGACTAACTTCAAACCCGTGAATTTTGTGTCGTGTCATAAGTTCACCCCCTTTATCTGGGTAAGTTGGGTAATGCGTCAAAACGGGTAAACTTTTGGTACAGGTCTGAACGCTTTTTGCCCAAAACATTTCTTTTAAATAATTTGTGGTTTTAAATATGATTTCAAAAATAAAATAGTAAGTTTTACGCATTAAAAATGCACTTTGGGTGCCTTTTGACCTGTTTACTTTTTAGCCTGCCGTACTGGTTTGAGCCATCAGAGATAAAACATAACCCAGGTCGACCCATTCATAAGTATACGGGTCGAAGTTTACACCTCTAAATTACTTACCTAGACTCATTATTTGTTTTAGGTTTCCTCTGCTGGAATGACTCTCAGTCTCGCAGTCGTTGCGGCTTCCTTCTTCGTTAAGGTGATCATCTATGTCCTTTCTTTTTCTCCTTACAATTTGGATAAACCTGTATCATAACCGTTGTAAATTTGTGGAAAACATCTCAGAGTTTTGTGAAAGACAGTTCTTCGTTGTATACTGCAATGGGTGTCTTATCAGTGGTTGGAGTCGTCGTACGCATTTTCTTTCTGTCAAATACAGTAATATGCTGATTATGTATATGTTTACCAATCAAGTTCTTATATTGCTTAACCAACTTCTTCAAATAGGGTATGGTAATTGGATTTTCACTTGGAATGGGGCCCATCCCATGGATTATAATGTCCGAGGTAATTATATTTAATCCGTTATTATTTTATTTTTTTTACAGAGTCATTGCTTCATGTACTTGAAATTGTGTTCCAGATTCTTCCTGTGAATATAAAAGGACTTGCAGGGAGTATAGCAACTTTAGCCAATTGGCTTACTGCTTGGGTGATTACGCTGACTGCACCTTTGCTTCTATCATGGAGTGGTGGAGGTACATACACAACCCCCCCCCCCCCCCCCCCCCCCAAACAACAATATTTGACAAAAAAAATAAAGTTAGGTTGTGTCGTTATATGCGGTTTTGGGAAAACTGCAAACAAAACAGGCCGGATTGGTTGGGTCAGCCGGACAGGTTAAAACAGTTAGGTTTGGCGGTTAGGACTTAGGACCATCCTTTTTTTGTTTTCTTGTCTGTTTGTTAAACTTGGTTTTTCAAACTGCAAAATGGGGACGAAACCAGTTGAACTGGTGGTTTGGGCGGTTTGGTCAGTTTCAACGGTTTATGAAATATGAACACTTGATAAATTGTTGAATGCTTGTAGTTGGTATCTTATGGGTGACTTCATTTTGACAGGAACTTTTACTTTGTACATGCTACTGTGTGCTGCTACCGTCGCATTTACGTTCATTTTGGTGCCAGAAACAAAGGGAAAGACATTGGAGGAGATACAGTTATCCCTGAGATAATATGATCTTCATCCTTGTTTCTGCACTAGGTGTATACTTATTCTTTTTTCCCCCTTGGTGTAATAATATATAACCGACGAAACTAGAAAATAAGTGATTTTGCATCCCTGCATGAGGTTGAGCATCAAAAGAACTAGCGAAAGTACTCTTACATCTGAAACGAAAAAATTTAACAGAGAACATACTTCGTTTTCTATCTGCTATACTAGAACGTAACCTGAGAACATTATTCGCTTATGTTAAAAGCTTTAGGTTCAACAACCCCTTCGAATAGCATCATGTGATGCATTGGCCTCTTTTGTAAAGTTTTAAACTAGTATGCCAGTGCATTTTTTTAACAACGTTTTACACCTAAATATGATCTGAATTTAGGTTGCTTTTGTAAGGATTTGAATTTTCGTGAGTAGTAATCACCAAACCACTGTCAGTGTATACTTTTCTACCTTTAGCAAGGTTCATAGTTCACTGTTTTGAACTTTTGTTGGCAAATCAGTTTAGGTAAAAACTTATCTTGATGCGCGCTATTTGCGGTTCAGAACTCCTCTTTCGATTAAGTAAATGACCGAGCAATTACTTCGATCATAATGTCTGTTATGGTTGTTTAAGAAACCGTAAGAGTGTTTCGTGGGATTTTGTGGGCTCTTATTGGACCAACCATCTTTAAGACCATCCGTTGTGGGCCGCGAGTGAACAGACGCGAGTCACCGACTTCACTCTCAAGTAACCCCCTCGCTTGTGCTCACTTGACCCTGTTGTGGCTGGGGTGAGCGCCGGCGCGACCTGTGCTCACTTTCTCCCCTTAACGAACGTGTTCGCGCCGGAGCTGTTCGCGTGTGCTTGCGCCAGGGCTGTTGTGGCTGGAGGTGAGCACTGGACTAAAACCTCGCTCGCGCTGGAGCTCGCTTGCGGCTCACAACAGACAGTCTAAGATCTATTCATAATTCGAACAAGTCTTCAATTAAATCATTTAAGTGTTTTTTTAAGATATTTATTAAATTGCATAACTACCTTTTATTTGGCAACATTAAGGGACCCATAATTAGTTGATACGGTTATGATTTAAAAGCTAATAAACTTATAAAACATCATAGATGGATAATCAACATTGGGACTTTATATGATTACTCAATAATAACTATTTATATATTATTACTTTTTGGCAATTGTGTATTATTTAGTTGATACGGTTATGATTTAAAAGCTAATAAACTTATAGAACATCATAGATGGATAATCAACATTGGGACTTTATATGATTACTCAATAATAACTATTTATACAATCCGTCCCATGTAATCATTCTTGAGGTTTATTAGACTATGTGGTGTGGGGCGTCATAGGGCCGTCCAGCCCGTCTAGGGGCGGTCAACACCACCCCCGCCGTGTTTGGGGCGTCCAATTCGTCCAACTTTGCACATTTCAGACGGGCCATGTGATTGGTTGTTTGATTTTGGTGGGACCTTCTAACTCACATAATAACATAATATAATATAAATGATAGACCAATAGGAATGGAGCACTACCCAATGAGGACTACCCCACACCCTTGGGTAGTCCTAAAAAGGACTAAGCTCTTGTGGGACCCGCTTTTTGATGACGTGGCGGCAAGGCTTCCCAAGCCTTGCCTCCACCACACCACATAGTCTTAGTGCAATATTTTTATATGTTCAAAACTTCTTAAATCTTCCATTTTATAATAGGCCCTATACACTTGTTATATGTTCAAGTTTCGGGTTCAAGTGATCTCTTACTTGATCAAATTTTAACACAATGTGGTGATGGGGAATATACACTTGTTGGATCGATGTTACATCTGCATGGAGATTTCATTATATTGAAGAGGTAGTGCTTTCACCTGGACAATGTGCAGGTTTTTTTAGAGTTATTGGTGGTTACATGTGGCACCACACCCCAACCGATGGCGGAATCATCGAGGTGCCACGTAGTGACGATTGTTCAAAAGCTCATGGTACTAAAATGTAAATATATGATTATTGAATATTGTTTTACAACATGTGAAATTAAATACAAGACAGCAAAAATAAAGATGATTGATTGTTCTAATCTAAGTCCAAAGTCCTATGTGAAGCGTCAAGCAGCTTATCCTGAAACATGCACGAAATTAATTTTGTCAACATATGATGCTGGTGAGTACTACTTAGTTTTGTACGTATAGTATAAGTTTTGAAAAGTAGTACAATTCATGTGTCTAGTATCACCAAGGCATTATGTAAACACGCAAGTAACCAAACAAGACAAAGATCACATGTAAAGTTGTACAATGAAATTGATAATGAGCACCTTAACACGTGTGAGTCTAAAAGAGCACCATAACACAAAGTTATGTCTAAATGAGCACCGTAACATAAGTTACGTCTAAATGAGCACCGTAACATAAGTTACGTCTGAGTGTAAAGAGCACCATAACATAAGTTATGTCTAAATGTATGATTTTGTATGTAAGCTACGTTCATGTTCAAGCATAAGCACAAAGATAAACAAGACACGTATATGAATTGTAAATGAATAAAATGTATGTGTAAATGAATACGAAAGTTTTGTATACTTGTGCATGAATCACCCCAAAAGTTGTAAAAGCGGAAAAAGAGGATAAGTAATACCCACCTTAGCAATGTGGTAAGTCTTGTGTAATTGAATAAGTGAAATTTGACGTTGCCAAGTATCACCCTATGTATAATGTAACAAATAAGTCTAAGTCTATTTGGTCTATAAGTATTTTCTAAGGCTTCGAATTGGGGATAAACGTTTATTTGATTAATAAACAAATTGTTTATTAAATATAAGAAATTTAATAATTAAATAAATAAAAGTCTCTTTGTAAAATTTTAAGTTGAATATAGTCACAACATAAGGTTTTGAGTATGAAAATAATTTTTATAAAATTATTTTCTTGAAAATAGAATACTTAATCTAATTATTTTAAATTGTCAAAATACGACTTTAATATCTAAAAATATTAAAGTTAAAGAATTTCTGAATTAAAAATTGTATTTCAGTTCTAGATAGTTAGAAATAATTTATATAAAATTTTGGTGCAAAAATACTGAAAAATGAATTTATTATGATTTATTTATGATTAAAACTAACAAAAATTGATTAAAAATATTAAATAAATAATTTTTCAGAAATAAAAATCATTTCAGAAAAGTTTATTGTTATATAAACTTAGAATAATTTTTGTGGAAATTAATAAGATCGTTTTGATATTTTTATAGATTTTTATAAATAAAATAGAATAAACTTGATTTATTTATTATATATATTAAATAAATAAATTTTTGAAAACTAAAAATTGTAAGTTTAACTTTTATATCAAATTAATATAAGATAATTTTTGTAGAATTTTTAAAAGAGTTTTGGTATTTAAAATGAATTTTTAAAAAAATAAGGAAATATATTTGTTTGTTAAAGAAAACAAAACAAATAAAAATAAAAAAAAAGAGTTGTGGTTGCAGGGAATTGAACCCGCGTCTGCTGGGTAACAAACCAACAACACAACCACTTGATCAGGATCAGTGGTTGTGTTGAGTTGCATCTGTTTAAAATAAATATGATAAATGTTCTTAGTGTTCTTCCCCAAATAAGTCTTATTCGAACCCTAGATTTCTAATCAAACAAATTACCAAGCAATAACCCCGAACATCATAGGGTTATTGCTCGTATGATGTAGATGGATCAAAACAAGGTAAGAATTAAAACTTACAATATGTAATCGGCCGTGAATCGACAAGTCAAAACAGAAAGTCAAAGGTAAGTGGTTCTGGATTATAACGAGGATTTTAACATAATTTGAGAGTAGGGGTTTGTATTTCGGCATTGTTAGACAAGTTCCAAAAGGTCAATTTATACTATCAGACTCGCGTGAATGTATTTGGAAGTTGGACTCTTAATAGCGTGAATTTTGTTTAAATTGGTCAAACCTCGAGCTGAATTCACGCAATAAAACATGGATTGAGATGCGAAAATGAGGTGTAAATCATTAGGCGAATTTAATCGGTCAATTGTTTCCATATGAAGGGCCAATTCATGGTCAAATAAGAGGTAATGGTGGTGGTTGTTTGCTGAAATAACAGCGAACAGCAGCAGCAGATGCGTTCCCTTTTTTTGTTTTTAGGAGGCCATTTATACAATTATAATTGAGTTTAATTCAAAAACCAAGTGTAGCCTGGTTGGTTTGTTCGCGTGTGGTTTATGCTGAGCCGGCCTTCTGCTCCGGTTCGAATCCGGGCAGAGGCGTTTTTTTTTTTATTAAAAAAACTGATAAGGGAAAGGGGATGGGCCTGGTTGATGGGCCTGACTTCTGGGCTCCGGTTTTCAAAGAAGAAAAAAGGATTTGGTTTATGTCTTGGGCTATGGTTTGGTTGAAATTATGTGTGGGTTTAGTTAGTCTAAAAATATGATTATTATTATTATTATTATTATTATTATTATCATTATTATTATTATTATCATTATTATTATTATTATTATTATTATTATTATTATGCAAAAAAATAAAAACATAATGAAAAGAAAAGTGACGGATGTCACAGCATCCCCTACTTTTAGAAACTTCGTCCCGAAGTTATTTGAAACATAGGGTTATGGATGTTTGGGTAGAAATAAAGGTAGCAGTGGTTTGGAAAATTTGAATGATTTTGGATAAAAGGTTTGATAGGTGTGAGTTAGGGATTGGATTAGGTTCGTCTCGAATAAGAAGGAGAATAAGAATCTAGTGAATCACTAAATTTCAAGTTTTAAGAATCCTAGAATAAATGTACGAGTTGATTGACTATAGAAAGACTAATTGAACTACCAAGTAAACAGAGTTTGTTCCTGGTCCGACTTCCAGTCTCACTTTCAATGCATCATTAGTGTTTGTATACAGGGTGTACCGCAGCTAACCCACCACACCTTTGATACCTTGAAAACGTACTGGACGCCTACCAAAAACTCTAATAGAATTTCACACTACCCTAATGCACCTGTAAATTCATGATTACGTTCCGGACCGGAATCATCAATTTACCTTACATTAGGGTTTTATGCCCTTCTATGATCCTAATCTAACACACATTAAAGCAAATAAGTTTCACAAGAAGATGACACAACAACACGTTTATCAATGAAATGAGGCCATGTAGTAATGAGGTCAATTGAGTTGATTTGTAATGACTTGTAAGCATAACAGTTTTTAAGTATGGGCTACCACTCGTCCGAGGAGCCCATTAAATGAAATGTTTATCTGAGTTGCGTGGATAATACACACATGCAAGCAAGTTTGTAAGTACTACAACCATTAAGTGTAAGTGTTATCATGAATAATTAAATGTTTTACGAGTATCATGAATAATTAGATGTTCAATGAATAGTCAAATTAAGGGAAGAATCAAGTTTCATGTAATAACCAATGATGTTTTTAGAAAAGCTCTGTATGATCAAGTATCGAGTTTTTAGTAGTTTGGTTTTCATGAAAATCAAGTCCAAATATTTCAATACGATGTAAGGTGGAGTCTGAAACTTATACGATTTAAGATAAACGTAACCGAATTTGATAAATTTCCAATCTGTGTACGTACACAATAGTATGCAAGAAAATTTCTAGATGTTATATGCCTATGAGTATGACATAATTGGGTACAAAATGATAATAAGATCAAGAAAATGAAAACACGAGTATCATGAATAATTAAATGTCCAGTGAATAGTCAAATTAAGGGGAAATCAAGTTTCACAAACAATGATGTCTTAAAAAAAATCATGTAGAATCAAGTATCAGGTTTTTAGTAGTTTGATTATCATGGGTAACTAGTTCATGTGTGAGAAGGTGAAGGATATGAATTTAGTTTTTAAGAGGATGATGAAAAAAAAAAATCTTGAAGCAGGATCAAGGTTGTGAGCGATAGTGAATGTGAAGATAGTTGATAAAGAGTTTATTTTATAGTAAGGGGATTATGTAGCAGTGTAAATTTTGGGGTTTGGATCAAAGGTTATAATCAAGTGTATAGGAAAACATGATTGTGGTATATGCCAAATATTGTAAAAAATTTGAACAAGTTGAAAATGAGTGAGTGTCGATGAAGAATCTAGAGACTAGATATTATTCCTATGAAAGAATTTTTTTTTTTTTTTTAAATTGGTTTTGTACATAAGGCAAAAGTTGTTAAATAGTACGAGCTAAGTAGGTTTGAAAAATATTCCTATTAGTTGGAGATTTCAAACATGACATTAGGTTTTGAAGATCAAGGTTTTATTAGTGATTTTTTTTTATAGTTTAAAGCATTATATAGAAAATCGTTTGTTACGTCAATAAATAAACAATTGAATTTAAGTTCGAGGAAAATATGTACTTTGTAAAGTTACTAGGTAATACAACAAGTTTTAGAAATCTTTAGTTTGCGCTAAAGTATGAGGTTATAGTTTAAATAATATGTGGAGAAATGAAATAATATGATTTGGGTAGGGTGTTGAATATTTTTAAAAAAAAATGGCTAAGATGGTAAGGTGAAGTGCGATTGTGAAATCCATAGATGGTTATGAAAGTATGAACTTGTAAGCAATATATGAAAATCGTGAAATACAAAATATTGTATATGAATCGAGAGAGTATTTTTGAAAAAGCTTGCATAAAATGCTTGAAGTGCCCTTGTCTAGCTGTAAAGCCCAACAAGAACGTTGACTTTTCAAAGGAATTGAACCCAATGGTGATCAAAGAAGACATGCTTTAGCCTATAAGTGGACACTCACCCCAGGAATCCCCAGGTAAGCATAACAGGTCCGTAAATGGATTTATGCGCTATGCTTGCCTATGCCAGAAAACCCAGTGTACAGGCATCCACCCTTCCAGATTGCACGTGTCCTTATCACACTCATTAAAGTTCAACAACTTCGAAGGAACAAAAATAAGAGTAGGCATTATGCCTAAGAGTGTCTTCATGAAAGGTACTGTCCCTGTTCCATAATGATGTAGACTTTCCACTCCTTGTAGGACACCATCTCTATGCACCATGATGAAAGATGAGAAAAATGGAGAGAGAGGAGAAGGGAAAGATAGAAGAAGGTAAGTAGAGGGAAATGAGGGGAATGGAAATTTAAGGAATATTATGCATGAAAGTTCGGTTATAGTCTAGGCCATTTTATCTAATAACCTAATTCCCTATAACCATGGCTCTGATACCAATCTGTAACACCCCAACCGATGGCGGAATCATCGAGGTGCCACGTAGTGACGATTGTTCAAAAGCTCATGGTACTAAAATGTAAATATATGATTATTGAATATTGTTTTACAACATGTGAAATTAAATACAAGACAGCAAAAATAAAGATGATTGATTGTTCTAATCTAAGTCCAAAGTCCTATGTGAAGCGTCAAGCAGCTTATCCTGAAACATGCACGAAAATAATTTTGTCAACATATGATGTTGGTGAGTACTACTTAGTTTTGTACGTATAGTATAAGTTTTGAAAAGTAGTACAATTCATGTGTCTAGTATCACCAAGGCATTATGTAAACACGCAAGTAACCAAACAAGACAAAGATCACATGTAAAGTTGTACAATGAAATTGATAATGAGCACCTCAACACGTGTGAGTCTAAAAGAGCACCATAACACAAAGTTATGTCTAAATGAGCACCGTAACATAAGTTACGTCTAAATGAGCACCGTAACATAAGTTACGTCTGAGTGTAAAGAGCACCATAACATAAGTTATGTCTAAATGTATGATTTTGTATGTAAGCTACGTTCATGTTCAAGCATAAGCACAAAGATAAACAAGACACGTATATGAATTGTAAATGAATAAAATGTATGTGTAAATGAATACGAAAGTTTTGTATACTTGTGCATGAATCACCCCAAAAGTTGTAAAAGCGGAAAAAGGGGATAAGTAATACTCACCTTAGCAAGGTGGTAAGTCTTGTGTAATTGAATAAGTGAAATTTGACGTTGCCAAGTATCACCCTATGTATAATGTAACAAATAAGTCTAAGTCTATTTGGTCTATAAGTATTTTCTAAGGCTTCGAATTGGGGATAAACGTTTATTTGATTAATAAACAAATTGTTTATTAAATATAATAAATTTAATAATTAAATAAATAAAAGTCTCTTTGTAAAATTTTAAGTTGAATATAGTCACAACATAAGGTTTTGAGTATGAAAATAATTTTTATAAAATTATTTTCTTGAAAATAGAATACTTAATCTAATTATTTCAAATTGTCAAAATACGACTTTAATATCTAAAAATATTAAAGTTAAAGAATTTCTGAATTAAAAATTGTATTTCAGTTCTAGATAGTTAGAAATAATTTATATAAAATTTTGGTGCAAAAATACTGAAAAATGAATTTATTATGATTTATTTATGATTAAAACTAACAAAAATTGATTAAAAATATTAAATAAATAACTTTTCAGAAATAAAAATCATTTCAGAAAAGTTTATTGTTATATAAACTTAGAATAATTTTTGTGGAAATTAATAAGATCATTTTGATATTTTTATAGATTTTTATAAATAAAATAGAATAAACTTGATTTATTTATTATATATATTAAATAAATAAATTTTTGAAAACTAAAAATTGTAAGTTTAACTTTTACATCAGATTAATATAAGATAATTTTTGTAGAATTTTTAAAAGAGTTTTGGTATTTAAAATGAATTTTTTAAAAAATAAGGAAATATATTTGTTTGTTAAAGAAAACAAAACAAATAAAAATAAAAAACAAAAGAGTTGTGGTTGCAGGGAATTGAACCCGCGTCTGCTGGGTAACAAACCAACAACACAACTACTTGATCAGGATCAGTGGTTGTGTTGAGTTGCATCTGTTTAAAATAAATATGATAAATGTTCTTAGTGTTCTTCCCCAAATAAGTCTTATTCGAACCCTAGATTTCTAATCAAACAAATTACCAAGCAATAACCCCGAACATCATAGGGTTATTGCTCGTATGATGTAGATGGATCAAAATAAGGTAAGAATTAAAACTTACAATATGTAATTGGCCGTGAATCGACAAGTCAAAACAGAAAGTCAAAGGTGAGTGGTTCTGGATTATAACGAGGATTTTAACATAATTTGAGAGTAGGGGTTTGTATTTCGGCATTGTTAGACAAGTTCCAAAAGGTCAATTTATACTATCAGACTCGCGTGAATGTATTTGGAAGTTGGACTCTTAATAGCGTGAATTTTGTTTAAATTGGTCAAACCTCGAGCTGAATTCACGCAATAAAACATGGATTGAGATGCGAAAATGAGGTGTAAATCATTAGGCGAATTTAATCGGTCAATTGTTTCCATATGAAGGGCCAATTCATGGTCAAATAAGAGGTAATGGTGGTGGTTGTTTGCTGAAATAACAGCGAACAGCAGCAGCAGATGCGTTCCCTTTTTTTGTTTTTAGGAGGCCATTTATACAATTATAATTGAGTTTAATTCAAAAACCAAGTGTAGCCTGGTTGGTTTGTTCGCGTGTGGTTTATGCTGAGCCGGCCTTCTGCTCCGGTTCGAATCCGGGCAGAGGCGTTTTTTTTTTTTTTTTTTTTTTTTTTTTTTTTAAACTGATAAGGGAAAGGGGATGGGCCTGACTTCTGGGCTCCGGTTTTCAAAGAAGAAAAAAGGATTTGGTTTATGTCTTGGGCTATGGTTTGGTTGAAATTATGTGTGGGTTTAGTTAGTCTAAAAATATGATTATTATTATTATTATTATTATTATTATTATTATTATCATTATTATTATTATTATTATTATTATTATTATTATTATTTTTATTATGCAAAAAAATAAAAACATAATGAAAAGAAAAGTGACGGATGTCACATTACAATTGCTGGTGGCGCAAACATATTGTAAGACCCTAAACACGTAACATGTGATTAACATTTAATTTCCTAGTTTAGGCCTTAATTAAAATCCTTCCCGATTAAAACTTTGATAATTATGAAAAACTCAACTCCATGAATCCCATACTTGTTTGATCCCAACAAATTTTACATTTTCATCTACTAAAAACATGTATAAAAGTGTTTGTTTTAAAAAAGGATATTCTATCGCGGGAGCTTTTCAATGTTCGGGTGCGTTCGGTTCTCCTCGCGACTTGATCCTTGCTCCGGATCTTCCATCATACTTAAACCTAGCACCATTACATAATAGAATGGTTAGTTATATTGTTAATAACAATTTAGAATGATTAGAACATTGTTACATATCGAAAGCAAAACGAACTAAACAAAAATTACAAAAACTATGGTTTTGTTCTGAAGCCGCCGTAAGCTACGGTCACTAGATCGTAGCTTACGGTCTACCCTGCCTGTCCATTTTGCTTCAGTGAGTCGTAGCTTACGGCTCTGGGCCGTAGGCTACAACCAGTAGCTGCTGAATTTAAGTTTTTCCCCTTCTTTTGTCTCACTTATCTAACCCATTTCATGAGCATCACAAGTTAAAGTCATAACGCAACCAATGCATTTTATTTCCTAACTATTCAATATTTCATGAATGGAGAACTGGGTTTCTAGAGTTTTTGTTTTTCCATGACTTCGATTTGGAACATTTAACCCAAATCGACCTGATAAGGGCCATAGGTTATGCAAACCTTATTCTACTTATTCAAAGCTATAACATCCATATAAACAACTCATTTGACACTTGTTAAACATGGAATCATGAGCCAGTTTGTTTATCATGACCCGGTCTTTAGATTTAACCTTTAATAAACATTATAATTCCCAAAATACCCTTGAAGGTAATATTTCAATCTAGTCACCCATAGGCGACATTACTTAGTTAAGATCCAACGCTTTTGGTGGACTGTTGACTCGCAATTCCATGAGCACTTTAACGTCCTCTAAGGTCACCGTCATTTCACCAAACGGTAGGTGAAACGTGTGAATCTCTGGACGCCATCTTTCTACCAGTGCGGTTATCAAACCACGGTCAAGGAGTAGGTATCTGCAATCAAGAACCACACCAAAACCAGCCATTCGGACCATACCTTCAACAGTGCGGTTTAACTGATGTTTTCTAACGGCAGACCATAATGACTGGTCCCCCTACCTAATATCAAGCTATGTGGCGTGGCCAACATTATCTTTGAACAAATAAGCCGAAGATGTTGTGGCTGGAGCCATAGAAGCTTAATGTTTCTTGGACCCGGGTTTAAATGTTCCATTGTTTTTTTAAGATAATGGTTGCAAGATAAAAAAAAAAAAAATTCTGCTTTGATCATTTGAATGTGATAAATGGTTCGTGTATATGTTTTAGTTGGTTTCATTCATGCATTCTTACTTTGTTCATTTATAAAGTTCAAGCCATTCAAATAATAAGCATATGATTTTGATGTATCTACATTCTTACTATTCCATGCAGAGTATCCCACAAGTTTTCCTTTTCACAAGTTCAAAATTAAAATGTTGCAATGCTACTATTCCACTTGACGCATGCAATCTCAAATTGTGAATGTATATATTATAATCTATAAAACAAACACATGCAAACGAAAACCCATGAAGAGAGTCTGACACACTCCCGCAATTTGAGATTGTGGGAGTTCCACCTAATCCACCACCGTCCAAAAGCCATGCCAGGTTGTCTCCCTTATCGTTCCACCTTATCCAGGTTGCCCAGTCATCATTCCACATAGCCGACTCCCCCAATCTAAGATTACGGGACTACCATTTTTATAAAATCAATTCTGACACAAACTAAAAACACAAAAAAAGATGCTACACCAAAAAAAAAAAAAAAAAAAAAACCGTAACAAACCGAACCAATAACTTTTCCATCATCATACAGTGACACTTTCTCTCCCCCTTTTTTTTTTTTTTTCAGAGTTATTATTTTAACCCACTAGTTACAAGAATATTTAAAAAAAAAAAAAGTGGGCCATTCATTCTCAATTGTTTATTGTTTAATCCCTTATATTCCCTTTCGTCCACTTTGGTGTCTCTCACTCCCAATCATCTTCACTTCCACACATTTCCTATTATTCTATTCTATTCCAAATCCCATTTCATCATTCAAACCTTTCACTCCAAATAATAATATTAGGGAAAATGACCAATATAGCCCGTTGACCGGGCATTTTGCACAAATAGCCCCCTCCACCGTCTTTGGAGAGACGGGACACGGCTCCCAACCCGCCTGAACCGTCTCCCGAGAGGCTTCCCATTTCAGCCAACAGAGGACCGCCACGTGGCGTCTCTGATCCCGAGGCTGTACCGTCTCTCTCCAGACGGGTCAGAAATCTCTCCCAGACGGTTCCCGTTTACCAAGACGGCTAACCCTTCGGTTCAACCGTCTCCAAAGACGGTTCACGTCTATCAATGCCGGCTGTCCCTTCGGGTCAACCGTCTCAAACAGACGGGTCACCTTTCCCAATACGTCTTAACGAAATTTTTGAACCGTCTGAACCGTCTGAACCGTCTCACGAGTGTATATAAATACCCTAATTAACTTAACGAAATTTGCACCCACCGCTCTCCTCTAACCTTTCATCTTCCATGCACCACCTAACCGTCTCCTCTAAGCTTTCATCTTCCATGCACCCACCCGTCTCCTCTAAGCTTTCATCTTCCAATCCAATGACGTTTTTTTACTTTCCCAGCCGAAGCCCCAGCCGAAGCCTACCGGCTTCGGAAAATATGTCCCGGTTACTTGGATTGTTGTTTCATCTGCGTACGGCTACTTGGATTGTTGTTCCATCTGCGCGTGGTTTGCAACCCGTCTACGCGTGGTTTGCAACCGGTGTAATGGATCGATGATGTGGTGGTCTACATTTTAGGCAAGTTCGCTCGGTTTCCGAATTTATGTCTCGATGTTCGACGTGTGCTCACTGAGAACTATTGTTACATAAAACGAGGAAATGTTTCGGACTTGTCTGTGTAGAGCACATACACCATTCGAAACAACGTCTATGTAGACCACTGCTACTACCGCCGCTGTGGAGGACAAAACATCTAACACTAAGATGTAGTCTTCAATAGTTGGTTAGACACTACGATTACTTCAAACAAAGTTCTTAGTTCTGAAAGTAAATTTGGGAAGTTTGTTGTAATAGTGTAGTTTTTTACTTGTTGCTTCTTAATTTTCTCTTGTTGCTTCTTTATTCTCGGGAAGTAAATTTGGAAAGTTTGTTGTAATAGTGTAGTTTTTTAATTGTTATTGTAATAATATTTATTGTTTATTTGTGATTGTAATAGTATAGTACGTTTAAATATAAAAACAAAACGACAAATTAAAAATATAACCAACTGTTTAAATATAAAAACAAAACGACAAATTAAAAATATAACCAACTATTGCATTAAAAATAAAACCATTACAAATAAAAACAAAACGACAAATTAAAAAAAATTACATAAGACGATGTTTAATCATTTGCCACACGGACACATGTTTAAACTCTTTACCCTCCCTATTTTTGTACTGCCTTAGACTGTGTCTAATGGCCGCGTCTTCAGGAAAGTTTGCGGGTACGTCGTAAAGGGTCCGGTTATGGTGGCTGTTGAATATTTGACACTTTGTCGTCAAATCATTCAACTTGCGGCTAAGCGACTCGGTGGTACGTTGTGAGCCCCCAACGAGCCGGTTGTACTCATTCAGGATCCGGAACCACTTGTTGTTGAGGTGTGTACTCTCCTCAACATGCAGCCATGCCGCAATCAACGCGATCTCTTGTTCTTCCGTCCATCTTTGGGGTGCCATTGGTTTTGGACGGTGGTTTGGACGGTGTTGGACGGTGGTTTGGACGGTGTTGGATGGTGTTGGACGGTGGTTTGGACGGTGTTAGACGGTGGTTTGGACGGTGTTGGAAGGTGGTTTGGACGGTGTTGGACGGTGGTCGTCGGGTAGTAGATGGTGTTTGGACGGAGTTGTACGGTGGTTGATATGTTCAGACGGTTTGGATGACGGGAAATGGACGGGAGACGGGTATTTATAGGGCTGAGCCGGACAACCGAAGCGTCGCCGCTCATCGGGAACCACCGCGTCGGTAAATGTGTACCGTCTCTCAAGACGGTTCAACCGAAGGGTCAGCCGTCTTGGGAAAGCTGACCCGTCTGTTTGAGACGGTTGACCCGAGGTGTCAGCCGGCATTGATAGACGTGAACCGTCTTTGGAGACGGTTGAACCAAGGGTTAGCCGTCTTGGGAAACGGGAACCGTCTGGGAGAGGGTTCTGACCCGTCTGGAGAGAGACGGTACATCTCGGGATCAGAGACGCCACGTGGCGGTTGGGGGTGTCAACAACGTGTCCCGTCTATCCAAAGACGGTTCAGGCGGGTTGGGAGCCGTGTCCCGTCTCTCCAAAGACGGTTGAGGGGGCTATTTGTGCAAAATGCCCGGTCAACGGGCTATATTGGTCATTTTCCCATAATATTATTACACTCCCAATGTCACCTTCTCTTTTTTATAAATTTTCCTAATCTTCATTTCATCTAAACCCTTGATCTCATTCCCCCCATACCCCCTATTACCCCCCCCCCCCCCCCCCCCCCCCCCCCCCCCCACCACCACCACCACCACCATGGCCGGAGATCCCCCCACCACCACCGCCGCCGTCCAGATCAACCACCACCGCCGCCTCCCAGACTTCCTCCAAAGCGTAAACCTAAAACACGTGAAACTAGGCTACCATTACCTCATCTCTCACTTACTAACCCTATGCTTAATCCCCATTATGATAATATTATTAATCCAAGCCTCCCAAACCAACCCATCAGACCTCCATCTCTTATGGGCCCACCTCCAATACAACCTCGTCAGCGTCCTCATCTGCTCCACCGTCCTAGTCTTCGGATCCACTGTCTACATCTTGACCCGACCCAAACCCGTTTACCTTATCGACTACTCCTGTTACCGTCCCCCTGACCATTTGAAAGCCCCTTACAATCGGTTCATTAAACACTCTGAATTAACCGGTGACTTTGATGATAGCTCGTTAGAGTTTCAGAAAAAGATATTATTAAGATCGGGTTTGGGTGAGGAAACTTATGTTCCTGATGCTATGCATCAGATTCCCCCGCGGCCGTCTATGGCGGCCGCGAGGGAAGAAGCGGAACAGGTTATGTTTGGGGCGTTGGATAACCTGTTCCGCTCCACCGGGATCAAGCCCAAGGATATCGGGATCCTGGTGGTGAATTGTAGTTTGTTTAACCCGACGCCTTCGTTGAGTTCCATGATTGTTAATAAGTATAAGTTGAGAGGGAATGTCAAGAGTTTTAACTTGGGGGGGATGGGGTGTAGCGCGGGTGTGATCGCCATAGATCTAGCGAAAGATATGTTGCAAGTCAATAGGAATAGTTACGCCGTGGTTGTGAGTACGGAGAATATTACGCAGAATTGGTATTTTGGGAATAAGAAGTCCATGTTGATTCCCAATTGTTTGTTTAGGGTTGGGGGGTCTGCGGTTTTGTTGTCGAATAAGGGTAGGGATAGAGCGAGGGCCAAGTATCAGTTGGTTCATGTGGTTAGGACGCATCGTGGGGCGGATGAGAAGGCGTTTAGGTGTGTGTATCAGGAGCAGGACGAGAATGGGAAGACTGGGGTGTCGTTGTCCAAGGATTTGATGGCGATTGCTGGTGGGGCGTTGAAGACTAATATTACGACGTTAGGGCCGCTTGTGCTTCCGATTAGTGAGCAGCTTTTGTTCTTTTGTACTTTGATTGTTAAGAAGTTTTTTAACAAGGATATTAAGCCTTACATACCGGATTTTAAACTGGCGTTTGATCATTTCTGTATACACGCGGGTGGGAGGGCTGTGATTGATGAGCTCGAGAAGAATTTGCAGCTGTCGCCGGTGCATGTTGAGGCGTCGAGAATGACGCTGCATAGGTTTGGGAACACGTCTTCGAGTTCGATTTGGTATGAGTTGGGGTATATCGAAGGGAAAGGGAGGGTACGAAAGGGGCATAGGGTGTGGCAGATTGCGTTTGGGAGCGGTTTTAAGTGCAATAGCGCTGTTTGGAAGGCGTTAAGGAATGTGAAATCATCTGATAATAATCCTTGGGCTGATTGTATTGATAAGTATCCTGTTGAATTAGTTATGTAGTAGGCTTATTATATGCTTATTTTGTTTTCCTGCAGTTCATTGTACTGGATTTGATCATTGAAGTGGAATCTGTTTTTGGTTTTTTTGTGTTTGTGTTTTCTGTTTGTTTTGGTAAAGTTTTGTTATATAATTGAATTGGTTCATCGTTGCCAGATGTGTTTATCGTTTATGATAAACACACCTGGCAACATTTACTTACAAGTTACAACCAACTCAACCCGTTTACTTACAAAACCCAACCGGAACACACCCCATTTATAAACGGGATACATAGGCCAACTATTTTTTCAGCCAAAACTCGTTCAACCAAAGTCACCCAACCCACAACCCAGTTTTTGTGTGTGTCGGGTCAAGAATCACCACCCTTAAATTAGCATAGTGTAACATCCCAAGTTGTTTTGTGATTTTAATGGGTTCATGATGGATGTTATAAGATGAAATTCTAGAAATATGTAGGTTAAAAACATCTCACACTTAAGTATGTAATCAAGTTAGGAATAATCATAAAAATCCTAATTTGTGATGTATAAATATGGTTTGGGGGAAATGTGAAGTACAAATTTTTGGTAATAATGTAAGAGCTATAGTGTGGATAAGTCAAAACATCATATCATATTATTGGGTGTTAAACAAAATTGGAGTCTTTTATCATCATGTTCAAAGAAGGGTGAATAATGATCAAACAACACCATGAGACTAAATCTTGAAGTAAGAAAACACACAATTGTTGGTTTTTGTAAAAAACCACCTTACAAATTATCATATTTGGCTTGATGCGCCAAATGACAAGTACATCAAATCAAACCAAATGTGTATGCATTGTCATAGGTGTTTTTTGAATTCATCGATGACAAGTCCCTTCAAGTTTGGCTTCTAACGAATCATCAAATCAAATCATTGCAAAACAAACCCAACATTTGCTGTAGTAGTGGATGATGTTCTTTTAATTTTATCTATTTTAACTTCTGTATCCAATATCTATTCAAATAATAGGGACTGGACTATTGTAGAGCTTTTCACAGTTATGAAGTTGAACAGATGCTGTGGTTATAGAGTTTGCACTTTGTATTCGAGCCTTTGATTGGAAAGTTGTAATGAATGACAGTTGTTTTGAGAGCATCTGTTGACAGGTCATCAGATATTGTATACCTTTCAACTTAGCATAGGCTTGAATACGAAAGTTTATTATTACGACTTTTAAATTATGGAATTTCAATAATAAGTTTTATTGCTATCTACATTTGTTTGCAATATATGTTGACAAGTCAATAGATGTTGATAAAGAGTATGAAACAGATGGTTATAACAACTTAAGTGAGTTATATGTAAATATTCAATTTAGTTTCTTTAAAATATTAGTTACAATGAGTAAATTTCATGTCATTGCTTAAAAAATGTGTCATGGAAATATTATTAATTTAAAACATAATACATCGTGAATAAAAACTATAATTACACATTTTATAGATGCAGATATTTTTTTTAGAATTTTTATTGCTATAAAATATATGTTCATTTTTTAAAGTTATAGGAACAATAAAAGAGTTCAAATCATTTGTAGATTCATTTTCTAAAATTAAATAATTTTAATTGTTTAATTAAAAGAAAAATGATAATATGTATATTTATCGTAACATTTTTTAGTTGTTTAATAATAGCAAATATAAGTACATTTAGCATTAATTACCGCTGTATTTTTTGTAAGTTTCTATCTAGATCGTCCATCTGTACAGTGGCCATCATAGACTTTTAGGGCTCTGGACTGTTTGTAATTATGAATTTGAAAAGACTAATATAATTTAAATTTATAGTTATTTCGTTAGATATTGATTACAAGTTAAGTATTACAAAGTCTGTATAAATATTTGGTTATATCATCATTTAGTGGAAAATTGTAATGGATCACAGTTGTTTGAGAACATTTGTTGAAAGTCATCAGATATTGTATACCTTCAAACTTAGAATAGGCTTGAATACGAAAGTTTATTATTGCCACATTGAAACTTAGTTTATTCAACTTTGTTTTCTTTGAATGTTAATTATAATAGTTAACAAATTATTAAAAAAATATTTTATTTTATTTTTTGGTGTTTGTAGTTGTTTTTCACTTTATATAAGGACCAAAAAACCTATTATAGTACGTATAAATATCTTTTTCACTCTATAAGAATCGAAGAAGTTCTCATTTCAGTTTTCAACTTTATACGAATGAGATGAAAATTTATTAGCAACAATCCATTTGTAATGAAATTAGAATGGTGATATTTCACAAGGCTTATTTCTTGATGTAGTTTGTTAAATCGTATATTTTCAGTGAAATTATGGAATTTTAATAATAAGTTTTATTGCTATCTACAAGTTTTTGCAATATCTATTGACAACTCAATAGGTGTTGATAAACAGGGTATGAAACAGATGGTTATGACAACTCAAGTGAGTTATATGTAAATATTCAATTTATTTTCTTTAAACTATTAATTAAAATGAGTAAATTTCTTGTCTTTGCTTAAAAAAGTGAGTTATGGAAATATTATTAATTTAAAACATAATAAATCGTGAATAAAAACTATAATTACACATTTTATAGATGTTGATATTTTTTAAGAATTTTTATTGCTATAAAATATATGTTTATTTTTTAAAGTTATAGGAACAATAAAAGAGTTCAAATCATTTGTAGATTCATTTTCAAAAATGAAATAATTTTAATTGTTTAATTAAAATAAAAATGATAATATGTAAATTTATGATAACATATTTTAGTTGTTTAATAATAGTAAAAATGAGCTCATCTACCATTAATAACTGTCGTATTTTGTAAGTTTCTATTTAAATCGTTCATCTGTACAGTGGCCATCATAGACTTTTAAGGCTCTGGACTGTTTGTAATTATGAATTTGAAAAGACTGATATAATTTAAATTTATAGTTATTACGTTAGATATTGATTACAAGTTAAATATTACAAAGTCTGTATAAAGATCTGGTTATATCATCCTTTAGTGAAAAATTGTAATAGATCACAGTTGTTTAAGAACATCTGTTGAAAGCCATTAAATATTGTATACCTTTGAACTTATAATAGGCTTGAATACGAAAGTTTATTATTGCGACATTTAAACTTAGTTTATTGAACTTTATATTCTTTGAATGTTAATTATAATAGTGACAAAGTTATTAAAAATATTATTTTATTTATTTTATTTTTTGTGTTTGTTGTTGTTTTTCACTTTATATAAGGGCCCAAAAAACCTATTATAGTACGTAACTACGTATAGATATTTTTTCACTCTATAAGACTTGAAGAAGTTCTCATTTCAGTTTTCAACTTTATATGAATGAAATCAAAATTTATTAGCAACAATCCATTTCTAATGAAATTAGAATGGTGATCTTTCACAAGGCTTATTTGTTGATGTAGTTTGTTAAGTCGCATATTTTTAGTGAAATTATTGAATTTTAATAATAAGTTTTATTGCTATCTACATTTTTTTGCAATATCTATTGACAAGTCAATAGATGTTGATAAACAGAGTATTAAACAGATGGCTATAACAACTCAAGTGAGTTATATGTAAATATTCAATTTAGTTTCTTTAAAATATTAGTTAAAATGAGTAAATTTCATGTCATTGGTTAAAAAGTTTGTTAGGAAATATTATTAATTTAAAACATAATACATTTTGAATAAAAACTATAATTACACATTTTATAGACATTGATATTTTTTAAGAATTTTTATTGCTATAAAATATATGTTCATTTTTTAAAGTTATAGTAACAATAAAAGAATTCAAATCATTCGTAGATTCATTTTCTAAAATGAAATAATTTTAATTGTTTAATTAAAATAAAAATCATAATATGTAAATTTATGGTAACATTTTTTATTTGTTTAATAATAGTAAAAATGAGTTCATCTATCATTAATAATCGTCATATTTTGTAAGTGTCTATCCAGATCGTTCATCTGTACAGTAGCCATGATACACTTTTCGGGCTCTAGATTGTTTGTAATTATGAATTTGAAAAGACTTATATAATTTAAATTTATAGTTATTTTGTTAGATATTGATTACAAGTTAAGTATTACAAAGGCTGTATAAACATCTGGTTACATCATCCTTCAGTGAAAAATTGTAATGGATTACAGTGGAAAACGTTTACTTACAAGTTACAACCAATTCAACCCGTTTACTTAAAAAACCCAACCAGAACACACCCCATTTGTAAACGGGATGCATAGGCCAACTATTTTTCAGCCAAAACTCGTTCAACCAAAGTCACCCAACCCACAACCCAGTTTTTGTGTGTGTGTGTGTCAGGTCAAAAATCACCACCCTTAAGTGTAAGATCCCAAAGTTTCTAATGGGTTGAACCATGGCTTGAACCCAAGTTGTTTTGTGATTTTAATGGGTTAATGATGTTACAAGATGAAATTCTAGAAATATGTAGGTTAAAAACATCTCACATTTAAGTATGTAATCAAGTTAGGAATAATCATATAAATCCATTTGTCATCATATTTGGCTTGATCAAATGGTGTTTTAAGTTTTAACGAGTCAAGCTAGAATGGATTTGCCCCACCCTTATAGTGTGATGGTAAAGGTGTTGAGGTTGTAAAGGGGAGGTTGGGAGTTCAAGCATCATATGAGGCAAAAGGAGTGTGAAAATGAGAGAGGAAATTAGCAAAAAAAAAAAAAAAAAAAAAAAAAAAGCTAGAATGGATCTGTTTTGCCCAAATGACAAGTACATCAAATCAAATCAAATGTGTGTGAATTGTAATAGGTGTTTTTTGAATGCATCAATGACAAGTCCGTTCAAGTTTGGGTTCTAACGGATCATTCAGTCAAAATCAAGGTTTTCAGAACCGGACCGGACGTCAAACCGGACCCCCGGCCGGTTCACTGGTTTGACCGGTCCGACCGGTTTGACGAACCAGCCCAAAAAACAAAAAAAATTAAAAAAAAATAAAAAATCCGGTCCGACCGGTTCACCGGTTCAACCCCGGTTCGCTGCAAAAACGGTCCGACTACCCGAACCGGACCGGTCCAGGCCCCGGAGCCCGGTCCGACCGGTCCGACCGGCCGGTCCGGTCCGGTTTTCAAAACAATGGTCAAAATGTTTTTTTTTTTGAACGGCGTTAACAACGAAAGTTGGTGAAATACTTCATCTGGCCCAATAATGAGACCTTTTGCAAGAAAATGCGTAAATAAACATATAACATCATTGACTTGTTGAACATATATGATCATTTAGACAGTTCAAGATATGACCGAACTACAGAAAGTTTAGTAGTAGTTGGAGTGTGATCAGATAAAGGTGTCAGATTCAGGCAACTAATTTAGTTATTATTATTATTATTATTATTATTTATTTATTTATTTTTATAAATAGCGATGAAAACAAAAGGACATCCATGACAGAGATACAAAGTATGCAAGATGAACCAATGTTTTAAAAACCGGTTTTTAAATCATACCGGATTTGGCCTAAAAATGGTTCAACCGGTTGAACCGGGTTGTGTCGGGTGGTTCAACCAGATTGGCTTGTTAACTCTACGAATTCATAAATTACAACATAAACTCAAAATATAATCTAAAAGTGAATGATTACATATTAAAAGATAATCCCAAATTATTCCACATAAAAAAATAATCTAAAAGTATTCAATTTTTTTAACAAAGTTCTTTTAAATGAAAGTGTACCATATATTTAAGCCATTGGAGTATTGAATACATCAAGTTCACAATTGCTTAAAACATGAAATTCACTATCATTGTCTTTCTCAAAATCTAAAGCATAACCATTTTCATCCTACATTATTACCTAAGTTTTAGTAGAAATAACAATCATAATATACTTAAATTACGAAAAATAAGTAACATATATAACAAGTAAAAGTGTGTTTGAGGAACCGATTCGTGCTCTTCCTCACCAAATATGTTATCTATATCATTATTATGAAGTTCTCCTTCTTGCTTTTCGTGAACCACAAAAAAATCAATAGTTCAAAACACAAAAATTTACCTTGTGCCGGTACCGGTATAAAGGTTCAAACCGGTATACCGTATTTTACCGGTGGTACGAACTTGATACCGTTTCGGGTTTATACCGGGGTGTTTCGTACCGGGCTCACCTTCGAAAATGGTATTACCGGTATAACCGGCCGGTACGTACCGGTTTTTAAAACATTGAGATGAACAAACACTAGTAGGACTGTAAACGAACTGAACTTTTAGCGAACAGTTCATGAACCGTTCGGCGGGAAGTTCGTTTGTATTCGTTTGTTTAATAAATGAACGAACACGAAAATTAAATTTTGTTCGTTTAGTTAAACGAACGAACATGAACAGAGGCCGCGTTCGTTCGTTTATGTTCGTGAACGTTCGGTAACCTGTTCGTTTATGTTCGATAGTTTGATAGGGTTTATAATATTTATTTTCTTTTATTTACCAAATAAATAATATATGTGAGGTAAATATGTTTGTATAATTTAGTTGTATTTTGGGTGGATATAGCTGATGTCTTAAGAATTATATCTTATTCCAAAGTTAATATATTTTCGTTTGTGTTTGTTTCTGTTCATGAACATTTATTTGCGTTCGTTTGTGTTCATGAACACTTGTTTGTGTTCATTAATGTTCGTTTGTGTTCATTAATGTTCGTTTGTGTTCGTGTGCGTTCATGAACAAAATTAACAAACGAACACAAACGAACACGAACACAAGTGTTTTCTTAACGAACGAACACGAACAAAAAATCTCGTTCGGCAAGCGTTCATGAACTGTTCGTGAACACATGATTTCCTTAACAAACGAACACGAATGTTCGTGTTCGTTCGGTTCGTTTGCAGCCCTAAACACTAGTCATTCTATCTTTAATTTCTCAGATCTTAAAGACAAAAATAAAATTGTAACATACCTTACCACAAACATCCACCTATTCTTCATAGGCTATGTCATCACCATATTGGATATATTTAGTGTAATTGGATTAACTGATTTGACCAATATGTTTATAATAATACATCATATAGGTAGGGTGGTGCGGAGTGCACGCCTATTTGAATTTATTATGAACTTAGGGGTGAAGCCCCTAAGGAATGGGGGTCCGGAGACAGCGCCCCTAGGAGCAGGGTCCAAGGGGCAGAGCCCCTGGCTGGTAAAAATTGCTCAGAAAATTAGTTTTCGAAAATAGAGGGACTAATTTTGGCAATGATGAAACTCTTGGAAAAACTGCCTAAAAGGCAGTTAATGGCCCTATTTGTTATATAACGTTTTCTTCTTCTTGGTTAGAATTCTCTGGTTCTTCATAATCTCAATCACAACATACAGAAAATTCTCAATCTCTGATTGTATCCGATTTAATATTCGATAGAACCATCGAATTGATTCAATCTGAAAGCGATCACGTGCCTTCAGAGATTTCTGTTATCCGTTTTTGTTCGTTTGTTACGGTTATTCCCCAACAAGCCATAGCTTAGTTTGTGGTAGTCAACTCGCATTTTATTATTGAGGTATCGGGTTCAAGGTAGCTCTTATTGTCTCCAAAGACTATGAGTTGTGGCCCGCGAGCGAGAAGCCGCAAGCCACACCTTGATCCACGTGACTAGCTTGATCCACAACAATCCCACGTGAATGCGAGCGCGAGCGATTGAACGTAACCATACTCGCGTGTGCTAGCGAGGACAATCTGACAGTTGGCAGCCAACTAGCCGTTGGCCAATGGCTAGTTTGGTTATTTATAAAAAAATTATTTTTTATTCATTTTAAACAAACAAATACACTCTTCAACCTACAAACACTAAACAGTCAAAAAGCAACCTTCAATCTTCAAAAAAATGGATCCGTCACAATGGGAAGAATGTTACCAACCCGCTATGGAGTTCTTAGATGAAGACTGGTTTGGTACGAATACCGAACTCGAAGATAATCTTAGCCAAATGCCACCACCGTCTCCGCTTTATCACCCTCCCATGTCAGCATTTACGTGGCTCAATATTAGAGGATAAAGTCATCGCTCACCTCTAGCCACAACACATAGTCTTTTGTTAAAAGCCCAATTCTTTGAATAGCATATATTTGTATTTAACTTGAGGGTGAGGGTGAGGGTGAGGGTGAGAGAGTTTAAACTTTATATACATGCCATCATGTTAACATTCACAATACGTTTCTCATTCACATATAACACTAAAAATCACTACAATGTTTCTTTCTTGTTTAATTAAATATTATTTTTTACAACTTTATCATTGTTTTTCTTTCTCCTGTACTCACAACCACTTTAAAAAATATTAAAATAAATGCAGGAAAACCGTTTTCCCTCAAATATTCCCAAATATATCATTGAACAGTAAGTTCATCATCTTCTCCACTCATAACCCCATCTTAAAATATGGGGTATCGCTCACAAAAATATGAGTAACCTAATGTGAGTGCTCTAACTTATAAGAGCATTCTCATCCCCTTCATCAAATCCCATCTATCAAATTACACTAAAAATCACTATTTCACCCCTAAATCTTCTCTCTCCTAATTAAAATAATAATACTTTTATCATTATATTTTCTCTCTCCCCACTCACAACTACTTACAAAAATATTAAAATATATATAGGGGTGAACAGTAGCTTTTCATATTTAGGGTGGAAACAGTGCTTCCACCAAATATTTTCTCTCTCCTTCACTCACAACCACTTACACTCACCCTATATAATTTGGTGGAAACACTCACATACATTTGGTGGACCGAATGTGAATGCTCTAAGACATGATGTTTCATAAAATTTCTAGCATATCTTTGTGGCGTGCTTATACTTATCTACTATTCGATAAATGTTTTACTCGAACGGGTCAAATATAGTTGGTTTTTTTGTTCTTATTCATGAAAACAGAATTGATACCATATGAACAACATCTATAACAATACTGTATTAGTTTTTAATAGTTGCCAAACAACATTGGTATCGGTATTCGTTTCGTTGTTTTCTAATCGATGTAAAATACGTGTTAGTAGTTACCCGATAGTTACCAAAAATTACTTATACTATTTGTTATATATGTCTCTGAGTGTTTTTATATGATTTAATTAGTTTATAGTTATACATTGTAATT
The DNA here is from genome assembly GCA_028751855.1 of Ambrosia trifida. Taxonomy (NCBI): domain Eukaryota; kingdom Viridiplantae; phylum Streptophyta; class Magnoliopsida; order Asterales; family Asteraceae; genus Ambrosia; species Ambrosia trifida. The sequence continues at coordinate 21,548,704 of CM054129.1, read as the reverse complement.
ATTTACATATATATTAAATTGGGAGGGATAATTTGAAAACCCCTCTCACTTAAGAAAACCAAGAAAACCACATTTATCACCATTGATCATCATGATCTAATGATTATGATTGATTCATTATTTTATTCAAAAAAATTTAGATGTAAAAGATACATATATTGAATAAAAAAATAAAGGAAGGTATTAGAACATTGGGTGTGGAGGAGACCCATCATCCATGATGGTCTTCCACCTCAGCGGCCACGTTATCGTTGGGTAGAAGCATCATGGTGATGATGGTTCAAGGGTGTGGTAGGAGTATCATCCCTCCCTTAAAAAAAAACCTAACACACCAATCAAGAGCCCCGTCATGCCCATCGTCTTGATGCATGCCTTGCCGTTGCCGGCATAGGGGGCGGTGTTTGCCGCCCCGGCATACCATTGCCGGCCCCTATGCCGGATTCACACCCTATAGTCTTATAGTAAAAAAAAAACAAGCTCTCTCCCTCTCTTACTTTTCAATATTCTCTCTTCCCTCTTCTCTGTTCTCTCTCCTCTCTCTAAAACCATCAATTCACTTTTCCAAAGAAAAACATAAGTTTTTTTTTTTTTTTTTTTTTTTTTTTTTTTTTTTTTAACAATTAGATATGTTTTTGCAACTTATTTCACTAAAAACATATAAATAAATTATAATTCACTAACAAAAACATATGTTTTCATGACTTATCTTACAAAAAAACATATAATAAATTATACCCAAACAACAAAAACATATGTTTTCACAAACTTATCTCACAAAAACATATAATAAATTATACACCCCCAACAAAAACATATGTTTTCACAAACTTATATCAATATAAAATCCAAATTATAAACCCAAACAACAAAAACATATGATAACTCGCTGAAGAACCGTCAACAATAATCTAAAAACATATGTTTTTAAATGAAACAAACATTGATAGACAAAAAAAAAAAAAAAAGATATGACCCAGATCTAGATCTTGGACCGTCTGATCTTGACTCTCCAAAACTGTTTCAAGCCACATCTAAAGGCTCCGGATATTTGCACAAGTCTAATTTTTATTCACACAACCCTCTACTACCCGTAGAGGCCTCTACGGGTTGTAGACCTCATTTTTTGCTTCTTCTACGAGCCGTAGAGGCCTCTACGGCCCGTAGGTAATCATTACCAATGATTGTATGATTGTCAATCATGGTAATGATTACCTACGGGTCGTAGGGGCCTTTACGGCCCGTAGAAGTAGTCTTATTAATTTTGACAATGAAGAAGGGAGGGATGGATGTTTATGTTTTGCCTACGGGCCGTAGAGACCTCTACGGGTCGTAGACAAAAAAAAACAAAAAACGTTTGGGACGAGGTTCGATCTTGGGCACATTATCACACAAACAAACACACAAGTCTTATTTCGTATATGGGGACCATCTGGGCTACCAGTTCGCTGGTTTCTTTGTTGGAAAAAATAAATATAACATAAACCAGTATTAGGCACCCTCTACGGCCCGTAGAGGCCTCTACGACCCGTAGAGGGGGTTTTTTTTAAACATTTTAATTATGTAATAATTAACCCCGAGCGTAGTGAATCATCAGAATAGTTACAAATTTATAAAATAAATTTTAATTGTTTAATTTTTAAAATTTTTTAATGTCGTCTCGATAAGCGTGTAAAACATTAACACAAGCGTTTATATAACCAAACGATAAAACTAAACGTTAACAGGAGCGTTCAAAATAAAGATTGTTTAAAACATTTACAGATCAGAAATCATAAATCAAACATCGTGTCATCAGGCGTCGGCGACGGATGCGGCTGCTGCGAGGAGGTCCCGGGCTGCTGCGAGGACCTCCCGGACTCATGCGGGGTTGATGTGTCGTAAAACACATCTATTCTCTTATGTATTTTTTGTTATAATTGAGTCTTTTGTATATAGTTTTTAGTAGTTTTAGGCGTGTATTCGTTTGTTGGCCTATTTTTATTATTGTATAGTTTTTGAGTCATTTTTAGTACTTATTTATTTATTTTATATTTTGGTAGGTGTTCGTGTGGACGTCGGAGCGTAAACGATGAACTTTGGTCAAGCCAAGAACACCCGAGTCAAGAGCATGGAGTTATAATAATAATAATAATAATAATAATAATAATAATAATAATAAATAGAAAAAAAAATAAAACAAAATGTGACTTTGGTCACATTGTCACGGCCCAAAAAAAAATAGTGGCCCAAACCTAAACAATTCTAAACAAAATAGAAGTCGGTCACGAACTAATGAATGGAAATATATATATATGACGGCAGCAAGGAATTAAGGGGGGATGAGACTTCAACAATTCATTCAACAAATTTCTTTCGCAAAAAGACAAAAAGGAACCGGCCATAAGCGGTGACGAGCGGAAGGGCACGGAAGGAGAAAAGGCCACGGGCACGTTAAAGATCAATAGCCAACGAGCCTTGAGTTAGGTTTAGTTTTCGCTCTATATTTTTATAGACATGATGAAATTGTTTTTTATAAACTTTGAATTTATGTTTCTAAATATTATGAGTAGCTAGACTTTTATGGTTGCTTAGGTTTATGAACTAGACACGTAATTTGCAGTATTTAATGATTTTTGGTTTTTAATTTGATGTGTAGAATTACATGATTTTAAGTTTATTGTTGGATTTGATATATGTGTGTTGGTGTTAATTTTATTTGAAGTTTGTTTATTGGTTTTGTGGAACTAGGCATGTAGAGATACCCCCTAGGTCTTGAAATCAATCTAGTTCGTCAACTTAGGTTAGCGTGCTAGTATTTGGAGTTGGAGTACGACACAAGTATAACAAACTAATATAATAAATTAACTAAGACGTGCAGTCCATTCTTGAGGGTGAGAAATCTAACTCGAGATTGCTAGGTGACTAACTAGGCATTGTTCGGTAGTTGGCAAGCACTAGGGCGGGAGTCGCTACTTGTCCGTGTTTAGAGTTTTCCTAGGTTTTCTTCAGTAGAGTTTAAGTCTGCTTCATAGTTTGAGGGTTTTAATCCAGGAGAGGTTTTAATCTGATTTCTATGGGATTTTGGTACGCTAGGGCGATCCAGGTCCATCTTAGCATTTCTACACTTGTCCCGCCTTAAGTCTAGTGAGCTATCTTTGACAGGAGGTTTATTAGATAAGAATAGGGTCTCAATTTAATTACCAGATTCAGGATTTATTGCTAGTGTCTAGGGATTTTACCTAAGTAACCAGCCTTCTTCCTATCTGATTTCTCCAAGCTCCTAGGTTCGTCTAAGTAGTTGAGGTTATTTTGTTTATATTTAGATCCTTCTAAGTTTATAATTAGTAAGTTTAAAATACCCCCAATTTAAGTATATATTTATTTAGGCTAGTATTCGGTAGAGGTTGTGATCTAGAGTTGCATTCGCGTCTTTGGGTTCGATACTCGGTCTTATCTGTTTACTGCTTTACGACCGGTACACTTTCCGTGCGTGTGTAGTTTTTAGGTGAGTCGTTTTAATTAGAACTTGTGTTATTTTTATATATACATTTACACACATCAGGGGTCTGCTGCGTGATGGGCCCTAAATTCGGTGGGAGACGAGTCTGCATGCCCAGCTGGCGATAGATATCCTGCTGGCAAGCAATCATCCAACACATCGCCTTGTCCTGCCGATCACACCACTGACGCATCTCGACCTCCTGCTGCTGACGCCAGGTGTCCATCTGCTGACGCCACACACGCATCTCGACAGCCTCCTCGGCAGCCGCACGTACGTCCGTCCTAACATCAGGAGGCAACCTGAGAGAGTGATAAACGCGCGCCGGAATCTGCACATCCTCAGGCTGCTGCTCAGGCATCTCGACGTCCCTCAGATCGCCCCCCTCCCGCTCAGCAACAAACTGCAACCCAACCTCCACAGCATCACCTGCAATGGATAACAATAAATAATTAATAAATAATAATAAAGAAGTAATAAAAATAATAATAATAATAATAATAATAATAATAATATTCCAGGATTTTATAAAAAATTGGGCAGAGTTTCCCCTGTTTTTACGCAAACCAGACAACACAAATTGTCTACAAGTTTCCCAAATAATAATAATAATAATAATAATAATACCTCTAAGGCCCTGATGTACCAACGGCTCATGCACAAACTCCACGCCACCCGGACCAATCAGATAGTGGAAGGCTGGATGATCCGGCGTCTTCGCCTTCCTCGCCGTACAACCCATAGCTTTCATCGTGGGTAGACCTATTGGGCTGAAACAAATAAACAAACTCATAAACATTAACATTAAATAATAATAATAATAATAATAATAATAATAATAATAATAATAATAATAATAATAATAATAATAATAATAAGAAGAAGAAGAAGAAGAAGAAGAAGAACAATACAAGGGCGGTAGTTGCGGAAACTGATTCCGGTTAATATAACCGAAATAATTCCCGGCATTGCAGCGCTCCGCAATCCTGCTGATAATCCCCCCGCATGAGATGCCTCCCCGCAACTGCTTATGGGGGAAGGAGGCAAAGAACTCGGCCATGCACCGATGCAAGGCAATCGGTGTGCCGGTGAGTATGCAATACAGGTACATCAGGTCCGTCTTCGTCACCCGCTTGTTACAAGTGCACCGTACCGTTAACGAATAGGTAATGCAACGGTGAATGTAACGAGCCACGGGGTGACGAATGTTAGATGCCCTGTCACACCTCTCCCCCCTACACAGGATAACAATAATAAGTATAATAATAATAATAAATAATAATAATAATAATAATAAGTATAATAATAATATTAATAATAATAAGAAGAAGAACAACAATACGTCTCATTCGGATTCCCGAACTCTGGACCACCAATGGTGGGCCACCACGCATAGAGCACGTCATCAGGAACACTAGTGACACCTCTAGTGTAGACATCCTGAACATTATCATTAACATTAACATTTAGAATAAGACCAAAAATAATAAGAATAAAAATAAAAATTATAGTAATACCTCTCCCAGCTCGTCGCTACTGTACCACTGGGTGTGCGTAGCCCACTCATCTTGGGAATAACCATACTCAACGCCGAGTATGGAAAACTCGACCTCCGGCGGTGGGCGTGTCGATGGTCCGGCGCCCGACTGATCGTCACCATCCTTTCGTGGCCGAAGGCGAAAGATGGATAGGAACTCTATCACCAACGGCCGATGGTACGGCGCGTTGCAGTCGCCAAAAAACCTGTCCAATGGGCTCCCTTCCGGGATCCACTGTCGGGCAATCTCCTCTGCACCCCCTAGTGGCCCGAAGCGTGTCCCAACAAATCCCCCTTGGCTTTTCGATCTTCTTTTTCTTCAACCTCTGAAATCTTGGATACGGGTAATCGAATCGTCGAAAAGTGCAATGCTCCCAGCCCTGTAAGTCACCCCCTGCCATGGGGCTAGGCCCCCCTGACCACGGGCTCCAGCTCCTCCTCCTCATTCACGAAGTCCTCGTCTTCAAAATTTTCCATAACTGCAAAACCAAAGAATTTATAGTTAGTTAGGGCGTTTCTATAATAAAGGCGTTTCAAAAGAATTGCCAAAACGCCAAAACTATATTAGTTTTGGCGATTCAAAAGAATCGCCAAAACTAATTTAGTTTTGGCATTTCAAAAGAATCGCCAAAACTATATTAGTTTTGGCGATTCAAAAAAACACCAAAACTAATATAGTTTAGGCGTTTCAAAAGAATCGCCAAAACCAATTTAGTTTTGGCGATTCAAAAGAAACGCCAAAACTAATATAGTTTAGGCGTTTCAAAATAATCGCCAAAACTAATATAGTTTAGGCGTTTCAAAAGAATCGCCAAAACTATATTAGTTTTGGTGATTCAAAAGAAACACCAAAACTATATTAGTTTAGGCGTTTCAAAAGAATCGCCAAAACTAATTTAGTTTTGGCGATTCAAAAGAAACGCCAAAACTAATATAGTTTAGGCGTTTCAAAAGAATCGCCAAAACTAATATAGTTTTGGCGTTTCAAAAGAATCTCCAAAACTATATTAGTTTTGGCGTTTCAAAAGAATCTCCAAAACTATATTAGTTTTGGCGATTCAAAAGAAACGCCAAAACTAATATAGTTTAGGCGTTTCAAAAGAATCGCCAAAACTAATAGTTTTGGCGATTCAAAAGAAACGCCAAAACTATATTAGTTTTGGCGATTCAATCGCCAAAACTAATACTACACTAATACCCCCCCCCCCCCACCACCACCACCACAGCCCACCACCACCACAGCCCATCCCCCCACCACAGCCTACCCACCACCATAGCCCACTCCACCACCACAGCCCACCCCACCACCCACCCCACCCCCCCACCACCACCACAGCCCACCCCACCACCACCACCACCCACCCCACCACCACCACCACTACAGCCCACCCCACCCCACCACCACAACAATCAAATACAAGTATAAAACAATCTAAATAGAAAAAAAAAAACAAAAAGAAAAAAAAAACAAAAAGAATTTTTTTTACCTATATTAGGGTTTCGTTCGGATCTCTTGGTGGAGAAGACAATGGTGGTGGTGGTGGTTGCAGTGGTGGAGAAGGCAGAGGTGGTGGTGGATTAGGGTCGAAGGTGGTGGTTTTGGTCGAAGGGGGCAGTGGGGGGGGGGGGGTTAGGGTTGGGGATTGGATTGTTTTGATACAAAAGGGGAAACTGCTCGTCTGGATCAGATTTTTTCTTTTTAAACTGTTTACCTACGGCCCGTAGAGAGCTCTACGGCCCGTAAGTAAATAAAATTTAAAAAAACGGTTGGGACGAGGATCGATCGTGGGCCTATCAGTTCTCACACACACACATACACACTTATAGAAACCATGGGGACCATCTGGGCTACCAGTTCGCTGGAATAATATCCAGAAAAATTATATATTATGTGCAACTGAAAACCCAATTTTTTTTAAAAAAAATCCTCGCCTACGGGCCGTAGACTCACAATTTTTTTTTTTAAAAAAAACTTATTTTGTTTATAAACTTCACAAAGTTTTAAGAAACTAAAAAGTTTTTGTCTACGGGTCGTAGAGCCCTCTACGGCCCGTAGACTCAATGGCCTCTACGACCCATAGATGGCCTCTACGAGCATCTTCCAGCCTCCTACGGGTCGTAGAGGTCTCTACGGCCCGTAGATAAATCCCTTCTACGGCCAATAGAGCCCTCTATGGCCCAGTAGAAGTTTTTTTTTTTTTTTTTAATTTTGTTAGTTTTAATTAGGTGGTATAGGTTTTTTTTTTATAAAAGAACGTTTTCATTTCACATTGTATATGTAAAATAATAATAAAAAATAAAAAATGTACTTAATAAATCATTATACATTATAAAAACAAATTTACACTGAACTATCAGAAGAATCAGGACAACCAGTTAGGTCAAACCACTCTAGAGATCTTTGAGATAGCCTGCGCCCCTCATCAAGACGATCCTTGTATAGTGCTAACCATGGGTTGTGATTTACATCTACCCAACCCGACCATGCTCCACTCGGATAAGGCATCAGAGCCTCATCTGTTAGCTTAAGCATGATGTAGTGGTTGCCGTTCATGTAGGCTATCGAAATGACCCGATGTTCTGGCACGCTTTCAGGATGACTTTGAATAGGGAAGAATGTGCTCGATCCATCAGCACTGAAGAATTGAAGGACCACACCAAATGCCTGAGCAATCAGTAATCCAGTCAAAGGCATCTCCATCCATTTTGAATTGGGTGCATCCTCGAGTCCCGTCCAATCTAAGGACGAGTATATGCGGGCGAACCCGCTTTTCTCGAATGCGTTCATAATCTCGAACCAATCCTCTTAGTAACGACCCGTCATCTCTTGTACAAGAAGGTGGCGGATCCAATGCCAGTCTTCCTCCTCCCTATCCAAAGCCACAGCTACAGATCGGAACCCACGGTTACCGTCTGGCTGAACATTTTGAATGTGCGTGACAAACCGTCGATAAAGGGGATCAATCTGATGCTTAAATTCTCTAATGTGACATCCGTCACTTTTCTTTTCATTATATTTTTTTATTCTTGTAATAATAATAATAAATAATAATAATACTAGTCCAAACCTTGAGCCCAAAACAACTACCAAACCATCTACTTTAACACACTAACCCAACACCATACAAGACCAACCCAACCTCCCTTTTATATTTTGAGCCCAGAATACGCGGCCCACAAACACTGGCCCATCACCTTAGTCCAGCCACTTCACCCCTCCTCTTCATCTGTTTAAAAAAAAAAAACGTTGCCTCTGCCCGGATTCGAACCGGAGCAGAGGGCCGGGTCACAACACACATACACGCACACCACTGAGCTACAAGCTCATTATTGATTTAATCCCAACTCTTAATATATATATACACACTCAAATTCTTTGTTTCTTTTCCCTTTGATCGCTGCACAAACAGCCGACCAAACACCCTCTTTTGTTTCATGCTTTGACCACATTATTGTGGTTGTTTTGGAAAGGAATCTCAAAATTGAAGGCTGTTGATTGACCGGGCTTAGTAAACGCATTAAACCAACTTCTAAAAACCGTGATTCCAGCTCGATTACAAGCGTGATTGACGCGTTGACCCGTCACAAGGTCAAACCCTTGAACCTTCCATAATCCTATCCATCGAAATCGTATTTATAGGCCGTATTATTCCAATTAAAATCACATCCATACTCTGACCATAGCGATTTGGAGATCCTCTTAAAAATCCCTCACGATCAACCTCTAGCGATCGAATTTTGAAGCTTTTAGCCGTAACCTCGTGCTCACGTTGCAGCCCCATTCGGTACACTTGAATCTCAATCTGTATGTTCATTAGAATCGATTTTTAGTAGGGATTAAAAGCCCCATATTTTCGTTTATAATCTGCAGCATTTTTATGCTTAATTTTATGGGTTAGATGGCTAGGGTTCATAAAGATTATAATTGGGGATTCTGGTTCAAATTAGATTGTGTATATAAATCAAACAGATCTAAAAAAAAAACACAAAAATACTCCCAGAGCAACTGGTCTGGGCGTCCCTTTCCATCCATCAGGTCTCGGGTTCGAGCCTTGGCACATGCAATTTTTTTTTTGAGATTCTTTTATACCTATATAATCAATATTATTTTTAAAAATAGATTTTAAATACTAAACATGGTTTATAAACTCTACAAAAATTGTTTTGAGTTATTCCTATGATAAAGTTTAATATCCAATTTTTAGTTTTTCAAAAATAATTTATTTAATATATATTATTAATAATACAAGTTTATTCATTTATAATTATAAAATTCAATAAAAATATCTAAACGATTTTATTAAATCTCACAAAAATTATTCTGAACTTGTATATCCTTAAACATTTCAGAAATTAATTTTATTTCAGAAAAACCGTGCATTTTATATTTTTGTTTAATTTTTGTTAGTTTTAATCATAAATAAATCATAATAAATTCATTTTTCAATATTTTTGTACCAAAATTTTACATAAATTATTTCTATTCATTTGGAACAGAAATACAATTTTTAATTTAAAAATTGTTTAATTTTAATATTTTTAAATATTAAAGTTACATTTTGACAATTTGAAATAAATAGATTTAATATTCTATTTATAAGAAAATAATTTTATAAAAATTATTTTCACACTTAAAACTTTATATTGTGACCATCTTTGATTTAAAAATTTACAAAAAGACTTTTGTTCATTTATTTATCGAATTTCTCATATTTATTAAACATTTTTACTTATTAATCAAACGAATACTTATCCCCAAATTCGAGACCCTAGAAAATACTTATAGACTAGATAGACTTAGACTTATTTGTTACCTTATATATAGGGTGATACTTGACAACATTGGATTACACTTGTTCAATTCCACAAGACTTACCACCTTGCTAAGGTGAGTATTACTTATCCCCTTTTTCCGCTTTTACAACTTTTGGGGTGATTCATGCACAAGTATACAAAACTTTCATATTCATTTACACATACATTTTATTCATTTACAATTCATATACGTGTCTTGTTTATCTTTGTGCTTATGTTTGAACATGAACGTAGCTTACATACAAAATCATACAACTAGACATAACTTATGTTATGGTGCTCATTACACTTAGACGTAACTTATGTTACGGTGCTCATATAGACGTAACTTATGTTACGGTGCTCATTTAGACATAACTTATGTTATGGTGCTCTTTTAGACTCACACGTGTTGAGGTGCTTATTATCAATTTCATTGTACAGCCTTTACATTTGATCTTTGTCTTGTTTGGTTACTTGCGTGTTTACATAATGCCTTGGTGATACTAGACACATGAATTGTACTACTTTTCAAACTTATACTATATGTACAAAACTAAGTAGTACTCACCAACATCATATGTTGACAAAATTATTTTCGTGCATGTTTCAGGATAAGCTGCTAGACGCTTCACATAGGACTTTGGACTTAGATTAAATCAATCAATTATCTTTATTTTTTTGTTGTCTTGTATTTAAATTTCACATGTTGTAAAACAATATTCTATATTCAAATATTTACATTTTAGTACCATGAGCTTTTGAACAATCGTCACTACGTGGCACCTCGATGATTCTGCCACCGGTTGGGGTGTTACATCTAAGCACAAATATATACTTGTCACCGCCAAACATTGGGAAATCATGATTAGGGGATGTGTACATATGTATATATGTATGTATGTATGTATGTATGTATGTATAAATAGTTATTTATGTACCTGTCCCCTACTAAGAGTGGATACTTTTTGCTACACACTCTCATTTTATCTTTACCCGGATCTGATGGCCTACGTCTTCTAACAGGCTCGTCTTCCTACAATGGATAACAATAAATAATAATAATAATAATAATAATAATAATAATAATAATAATAATAATACTAATAATAATACTAACATCTTCTTGCGCATCCTCCTGCTGTTTTTTTTCTTTGATTTTGTAGTTGGGCGCCCACGAGTATTCTTTTGTACCTCAGGAGGTTGAGTGTCAGTCATTCTTGGATTTACCACCGACTTTATTTTTGACAACATATTTCTTTGAACGCGTGGTGATTGAGACAGCAGTGTCTCTTTGACTATCTCCCACTCACTCGCAAGGTCACGTTCCCCCATACTACTTCCGGTTCGTAATCCAGTCGTGTCCAGAAGACGTCTATTTCAGACAACTGTATTTTTATTCCTGTATTCAATAATAATAATAATAATAATAATAATAATAATAATAATAATAATAATAATAATAATAATAATAATAATAATAAAGTAATGGTATTACCTTTATTTATATACGAATCTAATCGACATGCACACGGCAACCCAGAACTCGTGAAAACTGGTGACCACAACTCATTTTTCGTTCTCTCAACTTCTCTATATTTTTTTATCTCAGTTATCAACTTCTCGATCGCTGCATGGGAAACTTTACCGAGCAGGTCCTCAAAAAGAGGTATGTCATGGTGCACCTTTTTCACAGATAAACTCTCTTCAAACGAGTGGTTTATTGCCCTCTCTTGTGACGTTACCACATCGTCTGCAATCATCACAAGTTTGTGGAGTGAGTTGTTAGGCCCCTTAATGTGCATCTTAAACCTTGAATGTTGGCTCTCAATTCTGTTGGTCGTATACTGACCAAAGTTGTAGTTTGTGTCTGTCCATGCAGAAACAAACCTTTCTTTGTAGTCACGGAGCCAGACTCGGTCTATATATTCAAAAACATCTATAAAGATAGAACAAAGATATTTGTTAATGTGTGTATGCGTTTTAAACTAAATTAATAAAATATGTACCAGCTCGTTGGTCCTGACATAGTCGTTTGTAGAATCGGTCTAACCAGAGCCTATAAAATGCCGGAGATGAAGATCTACATAATCGCTTAAAAGATTTCACGAATATTTTCCAATCTGCATTTTCAAAGGCTTGTCTGCAGTGCTTCAATATATTTCGTTGAATGTGATACCTGAATGCATAATAATAATAATAATAATAATAATAATAATAATAATAATAATAATAAAAATAATAATAATAATAAAAATAATAAAATAATAATAATAAAAATAATAATAATAATAATAATAATAATAATAATAATAATAATAATAATAATAATAATATGTATACCTGCATAACAACTTCGAAGCTGCTGGAAATACAATGTCGCATGCATTCATCAAGGCTTTCTCACAATCAGTTACTATAGCACGGGGCTCCGTACTATCTTCTAGCAACTCTTTAAGCCTTTGTAGCACCCACAGGTAGTTATTCTTTTTTTCACGGGAGATGAATGCATGGGCGACACAAAACGACTTGGATGTTGATGTCATACCCACAACTTGAACAAACGGAAGTTTATACTCGTTCGTTTTGAAGGTCGCATCAATCATCAGCACATGCGGGAACGCACGCCATAACATGTGCGAGGTGGGATGGACAAACAAAATATCCTCGATCGCATTTGTCGAGGCATTCCTCCGGGTGAAGTAAACAATTTTTTTTCCACCAATGTGGCTTCGAGTACCTGCATAGCAATAATAATAATTAAAAAATAATAATAAAGAAATAATAATAATAATAATAATAAAAATAATAATAATAATAATACCTGCATTTGAGTCCTGCCGCCGTATAACAAATGCTTAACCTTGGTTACTGTGTTATGTATGTCTCTTAAAATGCAGGGACTATCCGGGTTTTGTTTTCTATCGGCCGAATGTATGTCGACTGGCGTAACATTTTGAAAATAAAGTGTATCCACCAATTTTAACTTGCCCGGACCCAGCCTCCTAGCATACGCGTGACCCTCGATGTGTTGGAAAGGTTTGTGATTATGTGTTTGGTTCTGGACCTCCAAAATATAACCATCGTGGCCGGAGTGGTATCTCCCTATTACTTCAAACGGGCAATTACATTTTTTACTGCCCGTCTTTCGAACTGTGGGTACACTATGATGTACGCCACTACGGTCACATCGTATCCATGCCGTTATTACCCTCCTATTCGGCCCCCTTCCTTGCGAAGCAGTACGTGAGTATACGGTAATGTAACCATTTTTTTTTTGCCCTTTGATAAACCCACTCTGTCAAGTCTTTAAGAGACCCGAATACCTGCAAAATTTATTTACGAGTTCAAATAACAACTAATATATACGAGTTCAAATCTCACAAACCCTACGAGTTCAAATAACAACTAATATATACGAGTTCAAATCTCACAAACCCTACGAGTTCAAATAACAACTAATATATACAAGTTCAAATCTCACAAACCCTAAAACAAATTTAGGTACGAGACTAAATATACGAGTCTAAATATGTACACTACTAAATATACACGGGTCTAAATTATAAACAAGTGCAAATACATAAACACACCTGATTTGTTTCGTACGAAACATCCGGGACAGGTTCCTCGCCACCGTTATCACCTCCCTCGTGCGAATGATAAGTCCCATATTCGTACTGTGGATGACTTGGCGGCGGCACGTAAAATGACTGCGGTTCTTCTACGTACTCCTGGTTCAAATCGGGCAGCAGATTCAAATCGGGTAGTGCCTTTCCGTCACCATAGTGAACAACGGATCTAACCTCCTCCTCACCACGTTCCACCACGGCTCCGAAAAGGCTTTCCGAGACGTGAGATATGCTAAACGAATGCTCCCATTCATCCGAAACATTACCGTAGTGGCCCGAAGACATCACGGTAGCTTGGAATCGATCGGATTTCTTGTGCACCCGTTTTTTTTTTTTAAAAATGTGTCATATACTGAAGAAAGAAGACAAGGAAGAAGAATATATTTGGACCTCTACGGGTCGTAGAGGCTTCTACGGCCCGTAGAGGGTTTAATGCTCCCAACAACCAGCTTCTCTACGGCCCGTAGAGGCCTCTACGGCTCGTAGAAGAAGTGCTTTTTCAGACTGACACACTGCAAGTCAGTCTGTTCATTGAATGACCTCGTACCTCGTATTCCCTACGGGCCGTAGAGGGTGTCCTCATTAATTACACTAACACCCTCTACGACCCGTAGAGGCCTCTACGGGCCGTAGAGGGCTGTGCAAACCTAATCTTTGTTATTGTGTAAATAACATGGCTCCATCTAAAACATTAGTTTACCCAAGTTGCAATAGTGCATCTTATCATCGTCGTACACATCATCACTACCGTCATCTCGTCACCATTACAGATCCGATGTACCACCCCCGTTTCAAAGACAACCAGACCAAAATCGGCATCATGTCACCCTCGTTAATGGCCTCTCTAGCCTTATGTCACGCTAACATGCGCCTCCACATTTTATATGGCATATTTGTAATTTTAATGTGTTTTAGGGTTATTTTTTTTGCCTTATCCTGTGCACTTGCTAAAGAGAAGACAGTAGAGAGAGAAACAAAGGTCCATGTTTTGGAACCAGCCACCACCAACCTCTCGGCACCACCTTCTACGCCAACTCAGCCAGCATTATCAACCGTATTTTATGCTTTAGTATCAACCATCTGTTCCACACCATGACAGAAAAGGTGGGTTGCTGGCTCTTCACGCCGGAGCAGCGGCAGAGGCAACGTGGTGACCTTACTATGTTACAATGACGACTATGTGTTGTTGTTTTTGGTGTCCTGCGACAAAAGAGGCGGATGGCTGGCAAGATCTTGGTGGCGGCGGCCATAAACGAAATCCACCAAAGTGCACGAAGTAGTTATGGAGTTTGGCGTGCTGGTAGGGTAGTTATGGCGGTCGTCGTGGTAGGCGTGAAGGTGGCGGCTATGGAGGTGGAAGGTGACTATTTGGGTGCTGCAGAAGCTGCTTAACGACAAGATGGTGGTGTGTTGGTGGTGCCTGACAGACGGTTTGGCAGTGCTGGTTGCAGGTTGACGGTTTTCTTGTAGTGGCTGACGGCTGTGGTGATTTTGTAATGTTGATGGCTTTGATTGTTTTGTGTTGATGGTTTTATGCTGGTGATTTCTAAAGAGTGAGAAAGTGGATGATCGGTACATGGTTAAGAAGCCATCTGTCCCCCTCTCTCTCCTCAACCACTTCAATATTTTTGTTTTGCTTTTCTTTTGTTTTAATATTTTGTAATATGGATGTGTTTTTTTCGAGAAACAGGGGCCTCCATACGGTTTATGTGAAGGTGGTTGTCAACAATTTTGTAATATGAATTAGATTTTTATTCATTTTTGTTGGAACATAATTATATATTTTGTAATATAGATTACATTTTCGTTGAATAACTATGCTTTCGTAAAGATTTATCTATATCACAAGTTGGTATTCAGTTTTTCCTTTTTCGATTTCTATAACGAGTGCTGGTACCGTAATGACACGCCGTATAACGTAAGAAATTCTACAATGACACGCCGTATAGCATATGGAGTTTCCGGCGCAACGCGCCATTCGTCATACAACTAGCTATATATTTAAAAGCATGGAAAGGAATAGTACTAGCGTTCGTCGTTAGTAACTGCTATGACATTAGTATTAACGGTTACGTTGTTAGTAGTCACGGCGGTAGTACTAATGGCGTTAACTTCTTTGTTTTTTTTTTCCTTTTTTTACAACTCAACGATAATGCCATTACTAACCATTAGTACTAACGGCGTCACCATATAGTCATATGAAATGTCGCTACCATAACAAGTCCTACAAGGCTAAAACAAACCAAACTATAGGTCTACGTTTTGACGTAACTTTTGTCCATATTCAAGTTAGTATAAATTTCAGTTTATGTTTTGATGGTATAAATTCAGGTTAATATACGTTTAGACGCCGGCGCAACACGCCGCGGGTAACATACTAGTTATTATTACTTAAAATGAAAAATAAGGAATGGGGAAATCTGAGAAATAAAAATTTGAAAATATAGAGAGATGAAGAACAGAGACTTGTAAGGGCATGTGTAGTGGGCGCTACCACCTCTTGTTAAGGGGCGTTTTATGCCCCCCATAGCGCCGGGAACACCGCCCCCAGGCGCTATGGATCGTTTTGGGTTGGAACTTCATCACCATGGCGAGAGAAAAGGCACAAGGTTTGAGACTTGTTACCGTTGGGGTTGATGAATGACTGTTGATTATTGTTATTATTATTATTATGATGATGATGATGAAGATGATGAAGTGGGAGGCTGTATGTGTAGAACAAAGGGGAAGGGGGTAGGTGGGAAAGTGTAATAATAATAAAACAATAAAAAGTAATGATTACAATAATTTATAAAGCCCACACATCACTACACACCTATTTTTCCATAAAGCCCTATGAAACCCCTCTTAATACTTTATAATATTTTATTCCCCACAAAGCCTCATTGAGCCCCCCCACTACACATACACTAAGGGCATGTGTAGTGAGGGCTCCATGAGACTTCATAGGGAATAAAATATTATAAAGTAATAGAAGGGGCTCCATGGGGCTTTATGGGAAAAGAGGGGTGTATTGGGAAGGGGCTCCATGGGGCTTTATTGTTATACTTCGCAATTTCAGGTTCTCACTTTGACTAAACTCTAGTTGCATTCTACATAACTAGGGTTAGCTAGATAGGACACACGTTGCACAGTTATAGGTTAATAACTGCATGAAGTGGTAATTCGGGGAATTACCAGCCTGTATACATGATTAGTGAACCTCCGACGTTGGTGAACAATGAAGTTAAATAATTGTGAATTAATTGATTGAGATTGATTGCAATTACGTGCTACTATGATACTCTGTGAAACTATGTGCAAACTGTATGTGATTACGTGAACTTAAACCGAATACGTTAATAAAAATCGTAATGGGTGGACCGGTAGGATGGTTGGGGTCTTAACACATGGGGTTACACTTATTATGGTCCAAAATAGCAAAAACATCGATGAAAACATGTTGTACGATGAAGCAGGTAACCCGGCGCGGGCCGAAGAGCTGTGAGCGGCCGCTCACAGCCTTCAAGCGGCCGCGCGCGGGCATTTGATATCACCAAACTGCCTTAAACTTGTATTTAAGCAACCTTAAGCCTCTTGTATCTCCTAAACTCAAACCCTAATCGCCCCCACTGCCCTATTACGAAATATTAACCCCTAAACACCTACTAAGGCGCAAGAACATCGATCGGGAAGCTTCAAGAGCATTCGGTTGATTGTTTTGAAGAGCTTGCGGTATAACCTTCAATCTCCTGTGTTTTAATCTTTCTTAATATGTTATAAAAACCTATAACTAAGTTTGTCCAGGTCTGAAACCTTTTCATAAAGATTAAAACTTGAAGTTTATAAAGATTGAATGGGTTAAACATAATCCTATGCGATTAGAAATTGATAGGTTGCATGATTATGCATGTTCTTGATGTTTTAGACTCCTAGGGTTTATGAATGATGATGTTTATGATGTATCATTAGGGTTTTGATCATATGTGGCTCTTATTAATGTTGTGTGATGATTATTAGGTGCTATTGATTGATAATATGCAACTAGGGTTTGATATAATTGATAATATTGCATGATTAGAATCTGGACAGAATCTGAATGTCGATTTGTAGGATCTGTTATGTGACATTAAAATGTTGATTTTGATAGATTCTTTGCATTAATGGATTGTACATGGTCTTAGCTTTTTATAATGGGTAAAATCATCTGATTTGGATGTCGTTTGATATGTTTTTGGAATTTTATTTGATTAAAGGTCATATCAGATTTTCGGATTTACAAACTGAGTCAACTTTAAACAATCATAACTCAAATTTTACAAGGAATTAAGTTATGAAATTTGTACAGTAGGTTAACATTGGAATAACTCGGCTTTTTCAAGTGGATTCATCCCGTTTGGATGAATACACGATTTTTGGAAATTTTTCTACTAAACTGATATGTTGTGTGTATTTTCTAAACATAGCTGTGTTCCGTGAATTTTCATAATTTTTGTATAAGGTTTTATCATAAACTAAAAATATGGATTTGTCTAGTAGAACCCCTAGAAAATTTAGTAAACTTTTGAGAGTCTAAATCACTGGATACGTATTTTTAATAAATTAGTTTCCATGACGCATAATCTGTCCTGAAAACGCAGATTGTGTATTGTGAGTTTATGTGACTAATTGGAGTCCTATGTGGTATGTATATGACATGTACTGGAATAGGCACTTATATGAGATGCATATGAAGTGTAAAACTAATGGTAACCTACATATTCACCAATGGGTCCGTAGGGTTTACTTATGCATGTAGAATCACTAGGTGTCACTTACACGATTTTGAACATTTAAACGTCTTGGACAAACGGGTTATATGGTGTAATGGTATTACACATATACTTACTTAGTGACACCTGTATTAGGGAGTCGGTGGTACACCCTACTTTGGAGTTTGGATTTACTTGCTTGCATACTAAGGTGAGTTTCACTACTCTTTTCTCCAAAGCATGCGTCTCGGGTTTGAGACAACATACTTAACTTTTTCTAGTCCGGTTTGGGACTACTTACACATCCCGGGTTGGGATGCTATGGCTCCTTATGTGGGTCGGGTTTTGACTCCTTGTGTGGGTCGGTTTTTGAGTCCTTGTGTGGGTCGGGTTTTGCTAGTTCGCAAACTTTGTCCTTGATGAACTAAACCAACACTATCACTGTAAGTCCTTCACATACCGAATAAGTTGCCGGGTTATGGCAAGCGGGTTATTAGTTGATAGCGCTATTAGGTCTGACAAACCTCACACCGACTCAGGGAAGTGCGGGAGTGAACTATAACTTAAACAGATTATCATTGTTGATAGGCAATGATGCAAGGCAAACTGCTCACATTTGTGACAACACGTACATTAGCAGTTCGGTATATCGGTGTTAGTTATCATGAATGGGTTAGCTACCCTCGGCATGCGATGAACTAGTGGTTACACGGTTTTTGGAACCAACTTAATTATTTACGCTTTTACTTGGTTACGTGGTTATGGAAACCAGCACATTTACTTACTCACCTTCTTTACTTAGTGAACTCACCAACATTGTTTGTTGACCCACGATATACATGCTTTTGCAGGTAGTTAGCTTCCGGTGCCACGATTAGAACGCACTGCACACTTCACTGCATTTGGGGTCTTGGGCATACACCTAAATTACATATTATGCTTTTACATTTTCTTTCATATGGTTTTAATTTTGGCGCGTTGTTTTGCGCATGGTTTTAAAAGGTTTAAATTTGGTTTACGCTTCCGCAGCTTAACTAAACTTGGTTTTTGAAAACGAACTAAATGGTTTGGGCATTTAGAGTTCGTTCATATGACTTATGGCTATGGGATTCTGGTATGTCATGCGCCTTGCGGTATAAACCTCGCAGTGGAAATTTGAGGGTGTGACATTTATAAATGATTTGGTAATTATTGCTTAATTATTGTTTTGTTATTTAAATAATAATATTAAATACCAAGTAATATTTCATTAAATAAATAAAAAATTATAAATACTAAAAAAAGTTACAAATACTAAACAAAATTACTACTCGTCGTCGTCTTCGTCTTCTTCATTTTCTTCTTCTTCTCCTTCCCCTCCTCCCCCTTCTCCTTCTTCTTCTTCGTTGTTGTTTTGAATCTGGTGAATCGCCCATGATTCCTCGACCAAATCCGCCTTCAACGTGTTATGTATATCCTTGGAACGCAACATGGTACTTTTTTGCATTCTCTGCTCCATTGTCTCTTGCGTCCCTTCAACAACATCATCCTGAAAATAGTTTTGACATATTGTTTTTCTTTCGTCTTCAAGTATCATATTATGCATTATGATACAAGCATACATCACCATTCTAATTCTTTCTTTTTCCCACACACGACAAGGATTTCTAACAAAATGTCATCGTTGTTGAAGAACGCCAAAACACCTCTCGATGTCCTTTCTTGCGGACTCATGAAGTGTCTTAAAATATTTTCTTTTTTGATCGAGTGTTTGAGTAAATGTTTTGACGAGCATTGAATACTCCGAATATATATCATCCGCCAAGTAGTATCCATGCTCGTAGTAATTATTATTTGCATAAAACCCAACTTTCGGTATTGTTCCGCCAATGTAAGACTCTAGCAATTGCGAAAACTGAAAAGTATTTATGTCGTTCATACACCCAGCGAGACCAAAGAAGGCCGACCAAACCCACAGGTCTTGTGAGGCAACTGCTTGTAAAACCAACGTTTGTCCCTTTTGGTCACTGCGTGTATGTTGACCTCGCCATGCGGTTGGACAACTATACCACCGCCATTGACGACATTCTATACTACCAATCATGTCAGGTAAGCCATGTTTTTGTAAATGTGCTTCGTATAGTTGTTGAAGGTCGTGCCATGTCGGGTTTCTCAAGTATCGCTGTATATATTCCCTAGACAATTTCGGCCGTGGGGGGGGGGGGGATTATTTATATGATGTATGGCGCTCGATGCTAGCATAACCGCACTCGTAACGGCTTCTTCCTCTTCCGCGCAGTCGTCGTGAAAAAACCTTTGATAAAGATCGGTAAACGAGTCTTCGAAGGGAGGAGACGACATTGTGGTGATTTATGTGTATATTTGTTTCTGGTTGAATTGTATGTGTGTGTATATTTGTTTGTGTGTTGAGTTGTATGTATTTGGTTGTGTAATGTAATATATATATATATAGTGGTGAGACTTTTTTTTTTTTTTTTTTTTTTAATGTAACTGTTGCATAACGGTCATCTTGGCTCACCAACGTTCTTCTTCTCTCCACAACGCTCGTTAAAATCATCACCCTCAAAGGCATAGCGCCCCCATAGCGCCAGCGGAGGGCGGTGTGCCGGGCGCTATGAGGGCCATGAATAGGTGTAAATGTTGAAAAGATAAAGTCATGACAAGACACCCCTTCTCTCTCTTTGGTCAGAATTGAAAAAAAATCAGAAAATATGTTTTATGTCGAAAATGCCCTTCAAAGAGACAAGAGTGAAATATACGTGGCATCATCTAAGGGGCTGTTTGGTAGCCTATTAATCAGCATCTTAACCATTCAAGTCTGAATCATTCAGCATTCAGACTGTTTGTTTTTTAGCATCTGAATGGAATCATTAAGTGCTGAACCATTAAGTTAATAAGAGATGCTGAATGATTCAGCTCTTATTCATTCAGAGCCTCTTAACCATTCAGACCATCTTAATCAACCTAAGCCTTTCATTTGAGTTTCAGGAGTTTTCTAAACTCAACAAGGTTTTCATTTTATAATTGACTTATACTTAATAATGTTAAATGTAATTGTTTAGTAGTTATCCGATAGATACCTGACAGATTTTTGGCTGAATATACGCAACTGGTAAGTTTTAAAAATTAATGACTTTACTCTCAACTCACGGCGATGAGTAATTTCATCCCTAATCTCATATCCCCTTAGAAATATTTAGTAGTTGCTATACCCATTGCCAATATCATACCACCAGTACCCAAATTTGCTAGTTTACCACTTGTGCTGAATTCATTAGCCAGCCCTAAAATACACTTGTTCGTCATCTCCTACTTTCCCTGCAAACAAATCCAATCATGGAGACTGCTGAATCCAATCCTTTTAGGGTAACATCAATTTTTATTTTTCCACTAAAAAAATCATCTTGATTCCTGTTACATTGCCCCTATGCCCTAATTTTGTTGTTTTGGAACTTTATTATACACTAACTTATCATTATTAACCATTAATTATGGAAACTAGTTACATTTTAGACACCGAAATCGGATTTTAATAATCTCAACTTTGACCTATTGGCCGCGATTAATCCCAACTCAGGAAATGTTTACAGACAGTCCCAACTCCGAACGTATTTTCATCGGGTGATCCCATACCAAGAATACCCGTCATCAAAAGATGACGGGTTAACTTTCAGTTAGTATGAGATCGTACGAGGAAAATATGTTTAGAGTTTGGGAGTGTCTGTAAACATTTACTGAATTGGGATTAATCTCGGCCGTAGGTCGAAGTTAGATTATTAAAATCCAATTTCCCGTTTAGAAAAGTGTAATCAGTAATTGATTGAGATTGAATTAGGGTTTTCATAAATTGATCTTAGATGTTTTGAGTGTTATGCAGATAATTTTGGGGTCGTCTTCGGTGGCTCGTCAGAAAATATTGGCTGAGATGGGATATGAGTTCACAATCATGGTATTGTTTTGTTGTGTTATATAATCTATATATAACATATGTGTATACTTGTATGAATGTAGAAGGTATATTGTTTTAATGTTTTTATATACTGTTTAGTCTGCAGATATAGATGAGAAAGCGATCCGAACCGAAAAACCAGAAGACTTGGTCATGGCTCTTGCAAAAGCAAAGGTAGAAGAATCACACTTTCTTTGTATGTTTTGTACGGCTACATTTACCAACAAGACGTGTGTGTTTCGAAAGTGATTAGGTTAAATCGTATATTCTGAAACCGATAATCAACTGTAGTAGAACGGGCTGTAGGAGATAGTTTTTGCCTTTTGGATGTCACTCCACGTGCGAAAGATTGTTTGAGAAACTAATAGAAAAAATGACCAAAGGTGACTTTTTTTTTCTTTTAAAACTTAGGTTTGAATAACAATAATAGATGAAGGCTGTTTATGGCCCGTTTACCTGCATGTCACTTAGGGTAGCGGTGCAGCTTGTGGCCCGTTTACCAGCGTGTCACTTTGTAATTGGCTGTTTTTGATAATAGATGAAGGCTGTTTGGCGTCGAAAAAAAAAAAAAATAACGATTAAACAAGTAATTTAAGTTTACCCTTAGATAACAAGTATCGTTGCAACTGGTATAGAAGTTAGAACTGATCATGTGACCCATGAATAACCAGACTAAACAAAAGCAGAATCTGTCTCAATTCGGAAATGCAGATAATCCAAACATCCCGTTACTCCCATATATATATATATATATATATATATATATATATTTGATGCCAAATTTCTTATATCCATCATTATTAATTTTCACGTGTATGTATATTTTGTGCATTTTCCCAGGCTGATGCCATAGTTTCCAAGCTTCAAACTAGTGATGATCAAGATAAGGATGCCAAACCAAGTATCTTAATAGCATCTGATACCGTATGTCCTTATAATCTTTTCTCCGATTTGTTTTTGAATTAGAAATATTATGAAGCATTATTAGAGCATTATTAACGTACCCAGTAAAATCCCACCAATATGGATGGTGGGATGAGGCAAACATTTCCTCGATCCGAGGAGTGGTATTATATCATTATTAGAATAACTATATTTCTATATTCATGGCTTCATGCAAGATGAATGCAACTTCTGTGTTAGTTAGTTAGTTAGTTACTTTTACACTTGAATTAATTTGCAATGCCAATGCTTTTAAATGAGCGTGCTGCCCATCGAATGCATAAACTTGTAACAGTTTAATTGCAAATTTCACTTTATTTTTTATTCAATTTGTATTAATTAACAGTTCTTATTAGGCAAAAGGTAACCCAAAGCTCCATATTGGCGAAGACAAAGATGCTGAGCCAACGCTACTAATTACTTGTGACCAAGTATTAATCAATTCCTTCGCTTCTCCTTATGCTTCAAATGTTATTGCGTCTTTAGATGACATGCCCAATTCAAGCACTGTAAATTGTATCCATATCTAGCTAGCAATTTGTTTTTTTTTAAACAAATTGAATTTTCCTCTTCATTTCATGACTGTCAAATTACATTAAAACAGGCAGACGGGCAACAATCGCAAATTGTTTATCATTAAAAAAAAAGAGAAATATAATAATACATAAAATTTCAGTTTGACTCTGTAATGATGTATAGATGTATGTCACTATCCAAATTTTTGGTTTTGGTTTTGGTTATGTTGCTAAACCAATTATGATTTATAGGTGGTGGTTTACGAAGGCGCGATCAGGGAAAAACCTTCCGGTGAAGAAGAAGCGCGGCAATTTATTAAAAGTCTGTTTATTTTCTTTTTACTCTTTTGGTTCCATGAACTGCTAGGTTTGTTTTGGTGGTCTCATAAGCAGAGATGTAACAGGTTATTCCGGTAAGCATGCAGCTACGCTTAGCTCTGTTTTTGTTACGAACCTCAAGACAGGATTCACAAAAGGGGATTGGGACAAAGTGGAGGTACTATTTCTCTATTCTAATGCATCTTTGTTAGAGGTGGCAAAACAGACGGGTTGGGTAATGTGTTAAAATGGGCTCCGGGTTGAACCGTGTAATTGGTATTGGCCGAAATGGATTGAGTTGGGTCAAATTGATCCAAAACCCTTTTTGTTAAAAAAAATATATTTTCTTTTTACAGATAAAATCTATAAAGAACACTCATTTATAATAAAATGGGTTGAAATTATCTTAAGTTAATGCATCTTTATTAGAGGTGGTAAAATGGACATGTTAAAACGGTTCGGGTTACTGGTTTGGATGGAAATGGATTGAGTCTGGTCAAATTGACCCAAAATCCTTTTTGTCCAAAAATTATATTGATTTATTAAAATCATTATTGTGTCAAGTATGATTAGGGTATTTTTATTTCAGCAATAATCTATTTTTGTAAATAAACAATTTAGAAGGTTCGATGCATTAAAACAGACTTTGAATGACTTTTGCCCCAGTTTTCGATCCATTTGATACGCTTCCTATACATTTTTTTTTAAAAATTTACTTTACGTGTTTGACACAACATAATCTGAAGTTCTGAACTAACTCTTTTATAATTAAGTCGGTTGTGATTATCAGTGATCACATTGCTATTTAGACTATCTTAGTCATATATCTTTGACGTCATGTCGTCATGAAAGTGATCCATTAACACGAAGATCTCTGTTGGTTGCAGATTCATTTCCATGAGATACCGGACGATGTTATTGATAAACTGGTAATTAAACGAAGTTCGTCCTTGCAATCTAAATTTGTATTTTAAGTAATTCACTTCACAATCTACATGTGTGTTTTATTATCTTTGTACAGCTTGAGGAGGGGCTTGTGCTCAGGGTTGCTGGAGCACTTATAATTGAACATCCCTTAATCGTTCCATGTGTAAAAGATGTGGTTCGTCCCCCCCTCTTTTTCTCTCACACACAAACACGGATTAGAATCAATTGATATTCAAGCTATCGGGTCAAAACATGTTGAGTTGACCCGTTAACTTTTCTTGTCCATTTTGTATAACTTTTAAATAGATAATTAAAGCATTCAACTATGACACTACAAAACTAAGTTTTTAAAATGTTTTTCTGATGTAATATTATGCCAATAAATCATTATTAAAAGAAACATAACCATGTTGCAAATATTAGGATGAGCACCGTTGACCAAATGTTTTTATTATACTAAAATGCAGAAAGGAACAACCGATAGTGTAATGGGACTTCCCAAAGCTCTCACTGAGAAGCTACTCAAGGAGGCTATGAATGCATGAAGAATCATATTTTTTTGACATCATTGATCATTCCATCCTACATTTCTCTACAAATCCTGAAGAACACACCAAAAATCCTTAGATTCTTAGATATGATGTCTTTTTAACGGATACCGCTAAAACATTTGTATCCATATACGGTTGTTCGCTAGATGCATGCGCACAAAATCAAAAGATGTTAGATGGAAGTGTGGTTTTTCACTTTTTGGTGACTTTTAGTGTTCCTTAACTCGTTCGTTAATGATGAAATGCATTCTCTTTGATAGTTTGATGAGTTGAATCGTGTTGGGTTGTCAACCCACAACTTGTTTCAACTCATACCAAGAGATTACCCGTTTTGAGAATCTAATCAACCCACCCATTTTGCCGCCACAAGTTCTGGGTCAACCCAACCGATTTCGACTCATACAAAGAGATTACCGTTTTGAGAATCTAACCAACCCACTTCAAAAGGAGGGGGTTCTTGAGGCAATCTTATACCAGCTTAGCAAGACCACAACTAGAGATGTTTTATATACTCTAAGGTCATGAGGTGTACACTAACTTATGGGGTATTAAAGGTGACTTGACATGTTAACCGGCATTGCACACTAGTCCTTCCTTTTGTTAAGGGGTGTTAATGAGGTTATGTGTTAACATGTTAACGGGGTGTTAAGAGACTAAATTAATTTTATTTTCTTTTGAGAAAATTGCAGTTTTCGTCCCTGTGGTTTGCATAAACTAACAGGTTCAGCCCAGGCTTAACACCCTGAGTACTTGTGGTTTTAGGGACGTAAAGTGTTAGAAAATGAAACCACATGTACTCAGGGTGTTAAGCCTGAGCTGAACCTGCTAGTTTAGGCAAACCACAGGGACGAAAACTGCAATTTTCTCTTCCTTTTTTAAACCAAAAAACATTAAAAGGTATAGTTATGTGAAGTTAAACCATTTTGTTACGGTGAAGTGGAGTGAAATAATAAATTTGTTTGAAATAATAAATTTAAACTATGTTTTTTGTTTTTATCTTTTGAACTTTGACACAAAATGCCAATCAATTTAAGTTTTGTTATGATGCATTTTTTTTTTTCTTTAATGAAAAAACAGGTTAGCTTGTGAACACACCAGGTGAAGACTGCCCATTTAGTTAACATATGTAATCACAATCATGACCCTTGTATATTTCATGAAAGTATCATAGTAAAATGGTTTATGAACCACAGTCATAAGTATATATATTATATGTACATAGCACACAAAGAAACAAACTAGTTCACCGAGACCAAAGGGTTTAACTCAGCATCTATGGGATCTGCACACAATAAACAACATACTTTTTGTTACAGAGAGAGAACGTTTGACTCATGAGCCATGATGTTCTCGCCTGCCCTATAGCATTTGGTAGGAGGGTATAGCCCCAGATTTCCAACTCTACTTGTGTACAGACAAGCAAATCTCTCCACCTATAATATTGAATGGCGAAATTCATGTTCAGTCTCGTTTACAATGAAAAAAGGCGAGTCAGGCAGTTGAAGTTACGGGTCAAAATTGGTTCAAGTAATACAATGTACTTTTGAGCATGTCAAAATGAGTTGAGCCGCCACACCACCCTGCCGACACTTTTTGTGCATTTTTTTAATGCTTGAATTAAGTAATGTATTAATATAAGATTAAAAAAAATTATATTGCTAATATGTTTCTCCTAATAAAATTATTTTGGATGCAAGCATGTGCACATTAGGCTACCGTTACCAATAAAACGCAACATGAATCGTTCCATTTTTTATGTAAATGGGCTGCAATTGTCATCTCTACTTGTAAGTATATAGTATAAAGTGAATCCGTAAAAAAAAAAAAAAAAAAAAAAAAAAAAAAAAAAAAAAAAAACCTGGTGTGCAAAGCGGGAGTTTTGATATCCAACTTTCATAAGCTGCCCCCACACGGGATGGAACTGTCCATAACATAAAAACGTCACTCAAAAATATACAAAAAGTACGGATTCAGCATATTGCTACTGATGCATTTTTTTCTTCGACAAAATAAGTAAATAAATGCGCAAACACATGTGAAACATAAGATCTTTATAAAACTGGTTACCAGCTGATGGAAGCTTCTCTGGGCCTCTTGATGAGCTGCACGAACATTTGATCGGTAATCCTGTTTACAATAAAATACGAATGAGCAATGGCTCATATATCCACTTGCAAAAATTCTAAGTTAAAAGGGTATACAACGGATATTCAAGAGAGTAAAATTATTAAAACATGATAACATGTCATACCAAGATAAGATCATCAACCTACAGCATATGCATGTTTTATAGTCTATGGAACTAGAGGTGGTAAAATGGGTGTGGCAGTTGGGTTGGGTCGGGTCGGGTCGGGTCGGGTCGTGATAATGAACATTACTAAACCACCATGCCTTGATAAGAAAACATTGCCGATTTGAACACAAATTTTTACGGTCTGCCCACTTGTATCATTTGTTATGTATATTACCTCAAGTAGCTCCAGCTTTGCAGTGAGCTTTTCCTTTTCACTGGCATCCATATCCTCATACCTGGAGGCAACAAAAAAAAAAATAAGTAAAAATTCCATAGTTAACGACGAATAATTGCCAAAATAAATAAATGATTGGAAGTTTATTAACTTGGGTTTTATATAGGGAAAATACTAAACGGCTCAATTTGGTTGTGTTTGATCTCAATCAGGTAAATTTAAAAATATATAAAAAGAAAATGGGTCGAATATGCCAAAGATAGCCTAGAGAGAATTTTTCAAGCGTAAAACCTGTTATGACATTATTCCAAAGAATAGATTCTTACGTAAAACAATATAATTTGTGTTCGTATTTGAAACGCTTATTGTCAATATAGAAACTTAATAAGTGTTTCGAGCCACACAAAAATTGCCCTTTTGACCCGTTACCCAAACTCGCCCGTCTTGCCAGATCTAGGAAATACGTACTCAAGGGACCACTTCAAGTGATAGGCTTGATCCTCAATCTTATCTCGCTCACTCCTGAGCAGTTTGAGTTTCTGCAGAAATACAACAGTAAGATTTTTTCATGCAGACTTTGAAGTTTGCACCGAAGCACATATGAATAGTGAAAAATCTCATAGTTTATCCAGTTGGGTCATAGAAAACAAGACCAGGAGGATAGCAATTAGTAATTGCTTATTGTTTCATCGTTAAAAACTGTCACCTCTAAGATCACAGCATAACTCAGCCATGTATATTCAAGAGTTCATATTCCAAACCGTATATCAATATTTTGTTCATCAATCTTTAAATCACAAAACAGAATATTACCTTTCGAGTCTCCCATGAGGATGTGAAAATCCTAGCCTCTCTTTCAAGTTCAGGAACAATAAACATCGTCCTCCAGCCTGTTTCATGTAGCATTACAATCAACGGTGGAGGTTTAAACACAAAATATGTCATCTTTATCCAGATAGATAACAATTAAGCATGAAGATTACGATAAGCAATAATAATGATATCAATTGTATAATCCTTCTTGGGCAATGCCTAGTATATCAGCTCATAGTTATAAGAATAGACGGTTCCAAAAAAGCACAATGGTATTATGAATGACATCATGAATACGAAAAATCGTACCCAATGTTTTTTTGCTTCGTAAGATATCACCATATATATGATCTCCGACATACAAAACCTACGAATAATTGAGTAGTTTATATTAGTTTTATGAAAGTACAATAACAATCAACAGAATAAAATGAATATCAGAAAAAAAAGATGATAAAGCAACATGTTACGGGAATACCATCTTCATAACATAATATGGCACAAAGCAATGATAAAAGAAAAATAAAATACAATACCTGTGAACTTGAACCCACATGGAGTAGTTTATGCAGATGGCTGACAGTAAATTACATTGTACCTGAAACACCTTGCAACGCTTATTTGGGATCTGATCTGGCAATTCTATAGCAGAGACTCCCACCTAACGATAATTAATCTAGTAATTTAACATATGAAAAAGTATACAAGGTGTATCGAACAGAAGATGTGTATTCACAAACCTGAGCAAGCGGAGTACCATTGTCAGTGTTAATAAGCTTCCCTGACTCCATCTCAACCGCGAAAAGATTAGCGTGATTTTTATCATGAAAAAAGCTTGGTTTAGCACTGCATTAACAAATCTTTTTATTTACAGACATGTTTTGTTACACGCTGAATAAATACAGTCTTAAAATTAAGTAGCAATAACCTTCCAGTGATGACAAAGTCAAAATATTGGAGCCAATCCAAGCTCAAAGAGGAGCTCCCTTCGACCGTGCGCGCCCCAAACAAAAAGTTCATCACAACATTTGTATAATCCCAAAGACTGCACATTAAACTAACTCATCTTAGATTACAACTAGATAGAGATTAACATGAACACATCTATAGCACATAAGAAAATACAATTATTAATCAAAATAATGGAGGTACTAATATATTATATAAATTTTCACATATAACAAACAAAAGTGCATAGTGTTGCAGAAAAAAAAAAAGGAAGAATATACAAGTACCTGTTTGTCACTAAGAAAACAGCATGACCAGAATCTTTTAGCATTTTCAGCATTGGAATTATCGAGTTGTCCTCATTGATATACCTAATAATTAAACATGTTTAAGGAAAAAGAAAACACAAAAGAAGCTACCTAGCTGCAAGAAAAGCATATATGTGTGTGTGTGACGGTGTTTAGAAACACACGCATGGATATAAATGTATCCAAAATATAAGGCATGTATATATGTTGCGCTGTAGATGTAAAAACAAACGCAACTGATATTAAAAAAATCAAACCGAGAGCTCAAAATATGCAAATGATATATAATATTCAACATCAAGCTTCTGCCATATGCTCAGATTACTTTATTAACCTTAAAAGTCTTTCTTAATTTCACTATTGAACTTATACAAAAGTCCTAAATGAATTCCTATTATTTCTTTGAACACTACTCAGTCTCTTATTGTTCTTTTGTAGTATACAGTTTGATCTAAAATCTGGCAAGGGAAAGAAAAAAGTTGAGACATTTGGCCATTAAGTAATAAAGGAAACTACAGGAAAAAATAGAACCTAATAATAGAAAAATAAGATAGTGTGCCTTTGTGAAGATTACTTCAATATACATCTCTAAACAGTTCTGGTAACTGTTAATCTGTTATAACACTAATCTGTATCATCTTTGCTGTTACTTGTTAGGCAAGTTTTTATATGTTTTTCTTACGGCCAAGTCATGATTTGGTTCTCCACATACTCAGCTTAAGTACTAAGTAGTACTAGTTTCCATGTGTAAGCAAACTTTAACTTGTATTTCAATATGGTTTGAGAAGTTTTATATAATATGCTTTTCTTATGGCTAAGCCATAATTTAGCTCTCTACGTACATGATTCATCATGGTGACGCAACTCGGCTTAAGTAATAAATAGTACTAGTTACCACGTGTACATTGTAAGCGGTCGATATCGACAGCTGGATACCTCCGTATCTTGTAAAGTAGCAAATGACTTCTCATCCATCTAAATAAAAGCTCCTTTATCCACCGAAAACATGTTTCTAACCCCTCCAAACCCACACATACAAAATCAATCTGTGTCGCCATCAAAAACCAAGATCCAAGGTCAGGTGTAACTTAACTTGTATTTCAGAATAGTTTGCGGGCGTAAATTTCTAATATCTTAGGTAAGATCAGTAATATTACCTATTAGCATATCTTAGCAGATTTCTTGTGTTTCTAAAATCTAAACTGACATGTCTTCCTCCCTGATTCGGAAAGTTTCAGTGAAACACTTTCTCAACTTTCACCTTTCTGCAATACCTGTTACAGATTTACGTCTCTGGTTTGTCTGATACGTGTTTCAATTCACTGATGTTGATTAGATGGCATTTGTTAAATCTTTTAGGTAAACAGATCTTTTTTAGGGGTTTGTAACATGTTTTAGGCTGGTTACAGGCCAACTCTTGGATGTTTCAGACCAAACTTTGGCAGAGTTTGCAGAATTCGGTCGGAATCTGGACAGAGCGCCTTGATGAACATAAGACGGCATGGCTGCACAGGGCTGTGCCTGGGCACAAGGCACTCTTTGACTACTATGGCTTGATCTTTACTAATTCTGGTTCTCTTACAGTGCGTGTACAAAAAACAAATCCAGTGTTTTTCTTAGTTCAAAATGCACAAGCGAGAGGGCAATGACCACATAAGGAAAATACAAAGGTGATTAGACAACTACAAATATGGTAAATAGTCCTTTAATAGGATTTTAATTGAAAACACTTAGTGTACAGGTTTTAAAGCATGTTTAGATGCTACAACTATTCTGCATAGATGCAGTCAGCGTCTTGTTGGGCTGCATCTATGTATTTATTGTGTTTTAATGAAAGTTTGTTTTGGCTGTTAAAAGAACACTCTTCTGCATAGGACTTCAATTGATATTGTGAATTTAAGAATGTTCCGTAACCAAACAAAAAGAATTTCATAAATATTTACTCGCATGCTTTCTTGCATGTAATATAAAAAATAAAGAGCAATTATTTTGATATAATGTTATTTTGAGATAAATCTTTCACTTCAAGAAAAAGGTAACACCACATCACCACAATCACACTTGATTTAAAATATTTGTAATAAAACTCGGATATGAATATATGATGGTAAATTAAAAGCTACGTAAAAGAGTCTATGATAAAGTTGCAAACAAATTAGTTAGTAAAGTATTTAAAATTATTGATTCTGAGTTAATTTATATATCTGAACATTTCATTTTAAAAAGAGCTCAAAAAGGTATAATGGTTAACACAAGATCTATTGGAAATTGTGAAAACGACATGCAATGTTTCACTTAGAAAACTATGACAAATGCTATATGCCATAATAATCCATAAAAAACAACATGCAATGCAACAACATGGTATCATAGTTGCAGCCATGCTCGGAAGAACACTATGGTCTTGCAACAAATAGTTACATAATGTAAGCCAAATGCGACTTCCTTTATACCAGAAATCATATATATATATATATATATAAAGTAAAAAAAGCACGTACTTTTTTGGATCTTTCGCAACCATTTCCTTCAAAGTTCCATCACGATGGCACATATCAACAGCAGAGCGGACATCAGCATAGATATGAGAGTAGCTGCGAGAAATTAATTATGACATTGATATTTAGTGAGATACAATTCCAAATAATAAACAAGTAATAGTCAAGGCAATATGTAAAAAGTGAAAATCTTTGTATAAAGAATCAAAAGCGGAAAAACTACTATTTTCCAAATAGATGACATTGGTCCGTGGCTAAATCACCAAAATTCAGAATTAAACAGGTTATTACTTGGATTCAGAGGAAATCAGAAAAAAAATCTATCATCAATAAAAGGTGGCAAGATGGGTGGCTAAAGTAACGGGTCAAAATGGTTTCAGGTTGAAAAGTGTCGGTGAGATTGTTTGGGCTAATCCACATTATCTGTTTATTATATATATGAGCATGTTCAATATAGAGACCCATTAGAACCACCTTATGTATCAACATTCAACCGACCCATTCATAAGCACTTGTACATAGTATTGGCCAGCAATAGTGGGAGAGAGAAAGAGAGGCTTGCAAGTGCTTATCTGGTTACGATGGTTCTCTCTTATTACACACACTAATGCAATACACTTAATATAGACTTCAGGCAACTTTGACCCAATCGAGCCATTTGACGCTTTACACCTTTTAGAAACTTTTGATTTTATCCCCTTTGAAACAAACCGATCCATTTCCTTGAACTACTTTATCAACGTGGCCGTTTCCTATGCAGCTTAGGCTCACTTCTGTCATTGACTTGATAAGTTTAGAAATATGGTTTTCAAATTCTTCTGACTTTCAAACTTGATTCTAGTTTTTGTTTTAGTTACCTAATACCTAGCACATGAATATTTCTTAGTATTATCTTACACAACCGCCTTACTATGATCTATGACTACTAATTCATGAAACCCCATTAGGCGCATAGAAACTCCTACCTAACTCAAAACCTTACCATGGTTGTCTAATAATGAACAACCTCAATAAAGAATAGTATGATGAGTTAACATAAATAGCCTGAAGGATAAGAACAATAATGTATGTCAAGTAATAAAATGTAAGAAAATCATTGTTATGATCAATGCAATTCCCATCTTTACCATAACAACTATGATCTTCAACCTGTTGACCATAATTAACCACACATACCATGTATGAACATATTTTGGACCCTTATTTTCATCTTTGAAATGACGAAACTAAATATCACGTTTATATATTCACTTGCTACATACTTTATTACCATAAAGGAGGGCGTATCATTAATTGCGGCGCAGCTTGTCCCGCCTACCTACCATCCTTATGTAATTTACCCTTTATGATATGTATAAAAAAAGAATTTATTGAGGTTTGGGTGGAGAGTGTAATTATGAAATTTTCTTCTCCCTCAAATGGCAAGAAGTTGATGGCAATCAAGTGAGTCTCACAACATGTTGAGCGAATGTTCGCCAGATAAATGAATTCAGACCCATATTTCATAAGCATTTAAAATAACTTAAAATAAGTAAATAATAAAACAGAAAGTACTCTAGTCATTAGTTTCCCATAGTGAAACCAACTACAACTAGTCAACTACAGCATCAATCGAGAACTGAGTATGTGATAAATATGCCATATATGAAAGAGGTTTAGAGGTTCAAGTTATTTGTGTTCCTTACTCTTTTACTTTTGAGATTTTTTCAGGATTACTATCCTTGAAATCTACCAGCTGAGCATAAAGATATGCTTCAGCTAAAGAGAAAAAGGTGTCAATATGTGCGTAATCCGGACCGTCGAACGCATATTTAATAAAGGTTTTCCCATACGCAGCGACTTTTTCTTCCTTTGATAACAATCTGAATCCATGGTAAGCTATCTTTACGTATTTGTGCCTGTCCATCTGCGAGAGACAAAGATACGGACACAATTAGAAAAATAGAGAATGGGAACGAATTGAAGGCAATTAACTCAAAATACGCTACCTTAAGTATGTTTCCTCTCTTTGTGTCTAGGACAAGACCTCTAACCATGTAGGTCCAGTCAAAAGACCATTCCAATAGCTGAACCGAAACAGAAAATACTGAAGAGTTATGTAAATAATATAGACTCATAACAAAATGCTGAAACAAAATCTAGTAGATAAAAATTGATATCAAGTGGTTTAACAACCATCACGACGTCACGTAGATGTATATTACAAACAACTTGGAAAAAGAAGATGCACATGATTGTAAAAAAACTTCTAGAACACCAAAAGAAGATATAAGCAAACCTCTTTTGGATATCCCAAGTTTCTGACCAGCTTTTCGACTGTTCCATCATATGCCAGGGATTCGAAAGTGTCGGCCTTGTACTGGATTAATGTATAGTCCATGTCAAATCCGACGGCAACAATATTTCCCATATTAACAGCACTATTACAAAATATCTGTTGTCCTATATCAATATTCTGCCTTTCTTCAGAAAATGACGATAAGCCTAGATCATGATCATCTTCACAAGCATTAGTTCCTCTTGCCTCTGACATATTTATTCGCAACACAACTTGCTCCAAACTACTAATAGACCTGTTTAATAATAAAAAAGAAAAATAAGTTAATCATCAATCTAATAGTCATGAGAGCATAGATTATCAGTTTGTAAGGTGCATTCATGCAGCTGCAATATATATTAATCTAAAAAAGCTACTATTATGTTTACCATCTCATAAAAAAACAAGACCATTTTGATATGTAAACTATATATGAAAACTCATAGGTAAACATTCTCTTAGAAAAACGTCCAATAACTCGCTTCACATAAGTATTATAGCTTCTCCGGGAATGAACTAAAGTTCACAAAATTGATAAAATTGTAATGTTTTAGAAAACACGAATTGACTGTTAAAATTTTGAAAGATCGGTAAACGTTAAAGATCTACTATAATAAGTAGTTTTAAGTAAATAAAGCTAAATAAAATGTCTTGATTCAACAAGCCCTTAAAGTTCATACTAGATGAATAAAATCATACCCAAAATTCAAGATATTGCAAAAAAAAAAAAAAAAAAAAAAAAAAAAAAAAAAAAAACAGTTATAAATTAAAAAACTCTGATAAAACTTTATTTAGAGATTTTTACATATTAATCAAAATAAAAACAATTTGAGTTATAAAGATAAAAATTAAAGGAGGGTAATTCCCTTCAATTAAACTAACAGATCATAAGTTCATACCATGATCTAGCCCTAAAGAAAATTTAGAAGTATATAAATATAATGAAAATTTTCATACATTCAGTTCAACAACTTGATCAACACAAAAACAACACCAGTCGAGTAATATTACTCCAGAAATCACAAAAACCTCGAGTGATTTGGCCGACCAACACCAAAAGCACTCCGATTATTCACGCCATGATCTATAGCCCTAAAGAAAATTTAACAGTAAAAAAATAAAAAAATTATTTCATGTCAAAGAAGATCAACAAAACATCCTTTAAGTGATTTTACTAGACTAACACTTATATGCAAATCAAAATTCATCAGTAAACAGTACAAATAATAATAATAATAATAAAACACTTCCTAACAGATAAAATTCAAAAAAAAAAACATCACTCGAGTAATTTTACTAGAAAAATAAAAGAACCTCAACTGATTTAACATCAAGAACACTTACATGCAGATAAAAAATCATCAGTAAACAATTAAAAAACAAAAAAAAAACTTCCAGTACATTATAATAACAATGTATAGTAGAATCAAAGCTTGATATATACCTTTAGGTAGTTCACCACTTCTGAAAACCTAAATGAATGTTACAACTGAAGGCTAATAATAATAATATTAATATTAATATTATTAATAGCAAATTGTCTAATAATAGCATCAATTTGGTGAGACGGTGATGAATATTCTGACAAGTGGAATCGCATTGCAAGCTGACGCCATTAGTCGTACATGATCATCATCAATTCATGCATAATATTATCATTATATATAATATAACGCAATATATATATATATATATATATATATATATATATATATATTATTGGAATTTAGCCAGTAATTTCAGCATTTGAAATTCATTATTGTTTCATTGCTTGACGGAACCTTATGATTATTATTATTCCCCTGAAAACTAGTGTGTTAGTTTTCAGGGGAATAATAATGCGTTGACTGCCACGTGTACCGGCGGTTATACGACAGTAACCGGTGATGGCGGTTGTTTTTTTTTTCCGGTGAAGGAGTGAAGATGGGCGGGTGAATTGGGGGTTATGGATATTATTATTATTTATTATTATTCTTATATAAACATTTGACCCTTTTGGTATTTCATTTGGTCCCCTTGGATTTGATGTTTTGACTTTATTATTATTATTATTATTATTATTATTATTATTATTATTATTATTATTGTTATTGTTACTATAGAGCATACAATTACCAAGGTCGGTGATGCATAGTTTGGTTGTATAACATGTATTGCGAGTTTTTCAAAAAACTTTCAGTTTGGTGCAGGTTTGTGTTGTACGGTACAGTCTTTGTTTCATATATTCTTCTTCCACTTCCTCTCTTTACCTCTGGTTACTATCTTCTTCGTATTCTCTCTCTCTCTATCTCCCTCTACCTCTAAAAACCATCGCCACAACCATTGTTGCTCTGGTTTGGGTAGACAAATCGTTGGTCCATGTCTTAAAAAATGTATAGAACTCTCATCGTTAATTTGTTGTTAGATTTGTCTTTTTCGTTAGATTTGTGTTAGGGTTAGGGATTTTTTGTTGAGCCAGTAAACGATGGTGTTGGGGTTATGGCTTTTGGTTGTGGGAACAATGAATGATGGTGTTAGCGTTGGGGTTCTTGGTTTGGGGATGATGAACGGTGGTGTTGGGTGAGGAAACGGTGGTGTTGGGTTGGGATGATGGTGGTGGTGGTTGTGGTGACGGCGGTCGGTGGATGATTGAATTTGTAATCTGATGATAATGGGTGTGAACTCCATTTTTTGGTGGTGAGTGACTCTTTACAGACCTGAAACTTTGAAAGTTTGTGTGTTAAAGAGAGATGGTGGTGGTTCGGTGATGGGGAGGGGAACCACATAAGATTTTGATGGACGTTTGAACACAAAACACTCTTTCCAGCTACTTATCTATTCTGTTCGAGTTACTCAGTTTAATGCTTTTAATCTATTGTGAATCTTTCGGATATGTTTAAAGCATGCATTATTGTTGCTGAGTCTGCAACTGTATGAGTTACGCATGCATTGTTTCCCATTCATAATTTTTGTGTTCGTAGCGTTTGACTTTGAAGGTTGAATTGATCATTTTTAAAGATTAGAAAGTTAATCACGTTCTTGGATTTCTAAACACAAGGTCGTACTAATGGTTAGCTTAGTGATTGGATTTTTTTGTTAGAGTGTAGTAGGTAGGGGTGTTATTCCGATTCGTAGATCGGGTCCTGTTTTGTGAGCTAAAGGATGTTCATTGTTTTTTATTTTTATTTTTTTTCTAATTTTATTTTTATTCTTTTCAGTTTCAGTTCAAGCTCAAGATTACAAAGTCATAAACTCGAGTTATGCCAGGTACAAAATATCAATATTTACGTTTTGTATCATGGATAGCTGATATCATAAGTCATAATATGACTATATATGATGGGTTATGTGTTACCATAATGCATTAGTATTGAACTAACATAGTAACATGAACATCACATGGTGGGCTGTTTTTTTTCGTTAATTGATAGCTCTAAAGATGCTTTAATTCTTATGTCGTTAGACGATGGTCGGAAACTGAGAAGATCACTTCCTAGAGCGAGGATGGGTCTGGAATCTGGATCCATACCTTTACTTCCGGTTCTATTTTCTGACAACCGTTTCATTATTTATAATATTCACTTACATGTATGCTTCTACTATGATTGTTATTATTTTTTTATCAGTTATTATTGTTAACGGGCAGTAATTAAAAGTTTGGTTATTGAGTTGGTACTTGGTACCGTTGGACGTTGATGTTGTTTGTTGCTACCCAAAATGTTTGAATTTTTCTCTTGCTTTCTTATGATACACATTTAAAAGCACTTACATGACTTAAAAGAAAAAAATCTGTGATGTTGTTTAACTAACAATGGCTTGGTAGGTTCATTAGTTAAAAGTGTTGACGGGTTGGCTCCAAAGGACCGGCCTGGTTGAACATGTATTATAGAGTCGCTCGACATGTTTTGCCTTCACGTTCCGAAACCTAGATAGATACTTTTTTTAATACATTAGTTAATATAATTTGAAGTTTTGAAAAATATAAATTCAAAACCATGGACTTTTTTAGTTTTATCAATATTGATCCAAATGGGTTTAATGTAATGTCTATAATCCAGCTGATTTTGTTGAAATTTTAGCAATCGGTTAATTTAATTTGGTCCAGATAGTACATGCTGGCTCCATTGAACGGTTCATCATCATACCATAGATACATTTGTTCGCTATTGGAAAAATGAGAAGCTATATAGTTTGATCGGAAATTTGTTGCGCGTTGTGGGAATATGGCCAACGCATGGTACGTGATTCACACTTTAAGATTTTAAATGCGTCTTTTGTTTATGTTGCTTGAGCATGGTGAACCTAACCTATGTGTTTTGACCTTACAGGAAATGAAAAAGGGGAATGTTGATGTTGGTATCCGTTACTATTTGGCTTCTATTGAGGTAAGTTATGTTCTATCTGTGTTTGAATTTATAATTACTGCTCGCTTGACAACGAACTAGAAGAAAAGGTTCGTATATTTGTAGTTTTTAAAACTTGATGCTTCATGTATATATAATCATGTTGAATTTGTTGATTTTTTTAGGTTTGATACTTTGATGCTATTATAAAACCACCACCCATATCCTAACCTGCACACCCATTTTATCATAAATTCTAGCTTTGCACATTTGGATATAATTAAAAAGGTGTTGTAACACATTAAATTAACAATAAAAGGTTATCTACAAGCATTTTCTTATATTTCTTTTTAACGTTTTCGATCGATGTAAAACATGTGTCTCTCTCTGTCTTTAACCGAGTGTCAGGATAGTATCAATATCGGAATTAACCAAACAAATGTTGACCGCATTCCCGCCGCAACGCGCGGGTAAATTAATTTACTAGTTGTTATTATGGGTTAAATAATTCTACAATAGTGTATTTGATCCTAACCTTATTATTATTATTATTTTCCTAACACTTAGGCTAGTTGAAAGTGGAGGAGGGTAGTTCTTTGAGGATGAGCCGTCACGTAAGCCGCCATGTCATTGTGGAGTAGACTGGTCAAGATGGGGTTAGAGCAAGGCTGGTCAAAATGTACAAATCTCCAAAATGCTCCAACGGTCGGATTTTGCAAAGCTGGCCTCGTTGCCATCGTCATCCACATGCTACTCACGACGAGGGCGGGCCTAGGGGCAAAGTGGACGACCCTAGGTCATCCCCACACTGCATGGTCTTATAGTTTTGGATACAATCGATGCTAGAAAGGGTTATTATGTCATTAATTAATAATGAAATACATTTATTGTAATTTGGATATTTGACATTGGTTAATACTGTATTTGGTTTAAATTTAAATTTAAACTAGTGTGTTTCAAGGCGCGCCTTACAATCTTGTCGTATCCAAAACACTAAAAAGCTATTATCAATAAAGTAACTACCGATTTTCATACCATAATTTAAAAACGACATCTCATACAAACATAGGTATATTTGTATTTATTACTTAATAACATGTTGTGAATGGAAAAAAAAATGGAGTCACCCCTTGCCCTTCCCATGTTTTGAACCTAAGACCTAAAACAATAGAAATGCACCAAAAACCACTCCACCACTAAACCATGTTGTAATCTATTGTGAAATCATATATAATTATTACTAAAACGTGTATGGACCTTTAAAAAAACTTGCCCTTCCCAAGTTTCGAACCTAAGATCTCAAACCATACAAATGCACCACAAATCACTCCACCACCAAGCCATGTTGTCACTTATTATGAAATCATATATATATATTTATTAATAAATAAGTGTTTGTAAAAATAAAAAAAAACGAATATCCCATGATTCAAACCTAAGATCTCAAAGAACACAAATGCACCATAAACCACTCCATCACCAAACCATTTGTGATTTAGTAAAAAAATGTTTGAACTAAAAAAAAGGAAAAGGTGGTAATAAAAACTTAATAAAGTTATTATTCTTTTTCACCATCTATAAATATATTTATAAGTATATTATAATGTCTTAAGATGAGAGGCTGAAATGCTATAAAATATAGAGATTTGACAAAGCATCCCACAAATCTCTCTCTTATGTTTTCGAGTCTCATTTAAAGAAGGAAAAAGGGGGAAAAATGATAATGACCCTTGTTTCAAAGTATTTTTAAAAAGGAAAGGAAAGGAAATAAAATGATGTGTGTTCAAGAGTTTTTCAAGAAGATAAATCAAGAGAAAAATAAGTTTATTTTCAATCTTTCAATAGAGAGTTGAAGAGAAGATAAAAGAAAAGAAAGGGAAAGTAGGTTTTTATCTTCCTTTCTTTTCTCTCGTTAAGTAAACTCGGGAACATAGTAGGGGATGCGAGTTTAGTGTTAGGGAATGCACTTTTGTGAGAGAAAATCATATAGGGTGAATGTCAACTAGGGACGATTCTTTTAAGGGGCGGGGAGGGGCGATTAGTAAACGAGCTTTGTTTTAAGCTCAAGCTCGGGCTTGATAAGGTTCGGCTCGTTTCACGCTTGTTACCAAGCCGAGCACGAGTAGCTAAGAGATAACAACTCCATCGTTTGCTCATTGAATCTACTATTCCGCTCATGTTGTTGGGCTTAAGACTTTAGGATTTAAGCTTTACATTTACTTGTTTTGGGTTAAAGTTTTGGTATATATTACTATTTTCTTTTTTAAAGGGGGAGTCGAAACCGTATATACCAAAAAAATTCCATACGAAGACTATATACTCAAAACTTTTGAGCGAAAATTCAGG
Source organism: Ambrosia trifida (assembly GCA_028751855.1). Classification (NCBI taxonomy): domain Eukaryota; kingdom Viridiplantae; phylum Streptophyta; class Magnoliopsida; order Asterales; family Asteraceae; genus Ambrosia; species Ambrosia trifida. Next base: position 21,507,311 of record CM054129.1, on the reverse strand, counting down.
GGGGGGGGGGGGTGAATGATGTGTCCCTGCACACACACACACTGACACACACAAATAGATATATGCAGGGGCAGATCTACGTGGTAAGGAGCGGGTTCACACGAACCCATTGAGTTTCGAATTTTTAGTAGAAAGTATATAGAAAAACAGTGAATGAACCCATAAGAAAATAATAAGTGAACCCATATCACATGTTAGTGCTTGGTCAGAGTGGTTAAAGCCATGCCTTTAATCCTTCAGGTCCCGAGATCGAGGCTGGTTGTATGCTTTTATTGGCAACTTTTTTTTATTTTTTTCATTTTGAACTCTCTTTGTTTTAGTTTTCTAAATTAGGGTTCCCAGAACTCTTTCAAACCAAACTTGAACACATTGTTACAGCCCACACACCTAAGTTTAGACAAACCCCAAATCCCACATCTCGACCTCTCCAGCTCTCCCCACCGACTCCGGTTTGGATTATTCACTTGCCGGTTAACTTCCTCTCCCGGCTCCCCTTCGATTTCAGCCTTTCAAGCCCCTCAGAAGTCATAACAAGGATTTCGATTTTGAACACAGAACAAAACACGGATACTGGGAGGTAAACTCACGAATTCTTTTTATTCTTAAAAAATGTTTATGAACTATTAGTAAAGTTAGCGGCCAAGGATGATTATGTGAATTTGCATTAGTGATGTTGATTTTGAGAATATTAATTTTGTGAATTCTTCATTATTATTTTTTTTCTTACAGATGCCATACTTGAGGAGATCTCTCTTCACCTCCACACAAATGATACAACAGGTATGGATGAATTTGTATTTCCAGTTCACAAATGATACCAATGGTTATGGTACAAAAGTTGTGATTATTAAGATTGGTGAGTTTGTAGTTATTGATTGATACCAATGGGTTTTTTTTCTTACAGATGCTATCTGAAGAGGCATTTTTTTTAAAAAAAAAGGGAAAGGTATGTTTTATATGTTGTGTATATTATATGCTTTTTACTATTGTATCGTATTTTTAGTATATGATCAACCCAACCCGGCCTGAACCGGCGACCCGACCCGGAAAATTTTGTGTCTAGTTTTATGAAATTTGAGTATCTAAAAATAGTGAACCCACCGGAAAAAATTCCTGGATATATGTATATGAAATTTGCATTATATGATATGATTGATTTGTTTATGATGAAATTTTTGAGGAGGTTTATGATGACTTAAATGATTGTGATGATGAAAATTTTTAGGCATTGACATGGAAAAAAATTCAAATTTTTTTTAAAGACTGGTTTGGTGAATTATGGTACCCAATAACAAACAACATGTGATGTTATGAAATTAGACTTGGCATCTCTAGGCTAGATCAAAATAAATTCAAGTTCCAAAAATGTTAAAGGAACTAAGTATGTAAATCAGGTAAAAGATAAGTGGCTTACATAAAAAGATGGTTACAAAACCAAAAAAAGAAAAGTAAAGTGATTATACAAAACAAAGCATGTGGAAAACATGACTCTCAACATAGTTTTATATGTTTCTTGAATCCTTAAGCGGACACTTTTATTTCTTTCTTGAATCCTTAGGAGTTAAGACATCTTAAATCCTTAGGAGTTAAGACATCTAAAAGTACAAATAAAGTAAAAGTAAAAGACAAGAACAAGAATACAAGATTGTAAAAGATCGTTAAATATGACACCACAAACACGGATAACTCTCCATCTATCTCTAAATAGCATAACGAAAAGTGGACACTTTTATATGTTTCTTGAATCCTTAAGCGGACACTTTTATTTCTTTCTTGAATCCTTAGGAGTTAAGACATCTAAAAGCCAAACATATATTCTATTAAAAAAATTAAGATGTATAAGTAATCGAATTCGAAGGTATAGTAATGGTTAGGGGCCTCACATTTTTTTAGAAACATGGGAAGTTTTAAAGCATGTTTATCTATACTATATATACTAGTGGGAAACCCGCGCGATGCGGCGGCGGCAGAAAATGACATTGATTCATATGCTCTTGCTGCTAATTCTTCTGCATCATAATCTCTTGTAATTTTAATCAAACAAAATAGCAAACTTTATGGTCTATAACACGTTCCTTATACAAATCATCATCATACTCATAAAGGCTTATAAAAGTATGTCCTTATTAATGTTAGGGGGTGTTTGGGATTGATTATTCAAAATAGATTATGCGTTTTGGAAAAGCAGGGGTGGAGCTGCTTATTGATTATTGCGTTTTGGTAGCCTAAAAAACTGATTATCCGCATTTTCAAAACGTAACCCCAAACACTAAAAACTGATTATCTGCGTTTTCAAAACGCAATAATCTAAAAATCAGATTCAAAACGCAATCCCAAACACCCCCTTAATGAACACTATGATGGATTAATCTGATGATAATAACACTTTGCTCCAAGATAAAGAATCTGGCTGTTAAACTTTCATGTTTTATATTAATAGAACATCATGTCAAATTTGTAAATCAATTTAAAATATGTTTGTAAATTTAGACTCTTAACTCTTTATAGACCATCTTCAATAACTTTGACACAAATCTTGAAATTAATCTTAATTGTGACTTAGATAACAACATTCATGCCATCTTTGACTTAACTTCAATCTCATCTATGAAACTATATTATATAAAAAAAAACATTATCAACATTGATCACATTTTAAATCCCCATGATGATATAATTATTTATACATGATTTGATAATATAGTTAATCTAAATATCTTATTATATTTGATGAGGTTATAACGGCTAAGGCAAAATAGGTGTTTGTCAAACTGAAAAGAAAGAAAAACGTTGTCAAAAATATATACCACAATACATACATATATATGCTTATAAAAGTTGAAGCTCCTACAACATCATCAAATCAGAACAAGAGTAGACAAGGATGTCTTGTATAAACAAAAATAAATCATCTTTTTAAAACTAAATCCAAAAATACATACAAATATAACGAAAGTAGAGACAAAACATACAACACTTGAGTAATCTTGATTGCCAAAACACATTCACTTCTTTTGATGTATTCGAACGGAAAGCATCTTGCTTAGCTGGTTTCCCTTTACAGTCACCTTCTGTCTAACCATTTTTTTATGAACAAAGAAAATTAATTTATAAGAGTTTGTTGTCTTTTTAGTTTTCTCAAGTAATTACTAAATCATTTAATTTGATAAGGAGTTGCATCTCTTAAGTTTCTTCTTTTTAATTATTATCAAGTTACAAGAATATGATAAGATATTACATTTGTATAATTTAAAGCAATTTAATTATATTTATCAATTTATCCAATAATTCATTTATCAATTTAATGCTCATGTAAAAAGACGTAAACACAAACATATGTACATATGAACAGTAACTACGCTTACATGTGGTTAGCTTCTTGTGACAACTTTAGACAAGAATTCTTGTGCGGCCTCTACCAAGTTATCAATCATAACACGTCATTCTCGTGCATTTAAATTGCCCAGCATAGGCATTCAATAGACTTCTTAATAATCAATAATTAAATAATTTGAGAGACAAAAACAAATGACTTTTTATCATTCATACAGTGCGCTACAATATCAACTTGTAGGACTTTAGAGGATGGCAAAAAGCATTAAACAAGAAAATAATGTATGGTTACTAAAAGCAATAGAAATAACTTATTTAAATATGTAAATAAGTTAACTTATGTACATCATTTTAACTCCCCACGATTATATAGTTATCTATACATGATTTGATAATATATTTAATCTAAATCTCTTATTATATTTGACGATGCTACAATGGCTAAGGCAAAATAGGTGTTTGTCAAACTAAAGAAAAAGAAAAATGATGTCAAGAATATATACCACAATACATACATGTATATGTTTATAAAAGTTGAAGCTCCTACAACATCATCAAATCAGAACAAGAGTAGACAAGGATGTCTTGTATGATAAAAAAATAAATCATCTTTCTAAAACTAAATAAAAAAATACATACAAACATAACCAAAGTAGAGACAAAACATACAACACTTGAGTAAACTTGCTTGCCAAAACACATTCACTTCTTTCGATGTATTCAAACGGAAAGCATCTTGCTTGGCTGCTTCTTCACATTCACCTTTTGTGTAACCAATCTTTTTAGGAACAAAGAAAATTAACTTATAAGAGTTTGTTGTCTCTTTAGTTTTCTCAAGTAATTACTAAATCATTAAATTTTATAAGGAGTTGCATCTCTTCACTTTCTTCTTTTTAATTATTATCATGTTACAAAAATATTATAAGATATTACTATTATATAATTTAAAGCAATTTAATTGTATTTATCAATTTATCTAATAATTCCTTTATCATTTTAATGCTCATGTAAAAAGACTATTTTGCACCCTTACTCACTTCATTAAGTTGTTGTACCATAAGAATAAAATGTTGTAATTTCTTAAATTTGATTGGAATCCTTGCTATATGCTTTATAATATAGTATAGAAATAGATATAGATATAGATTATTATAAAGCATTTGAGAAGGATACCCACAAAATTTAAGTAAATGCAACCTTGGATGCAAATGATACAATGCTTTATGAAGTCATTTGGGCATAAAATTGTCTTTGTACAAAATCATAATAAAAAGAAATTCAAAGAGATGCATACTCAATCCTTTTGTAACCCACTAGCTATAACTAGCCATCATTGAAGAAACCTCAACAGTCCACCGTCAACGCGACTTCATTGCAACGCACGAATAATTACTCTATATATTGATTTAGAACATCATACAGTAGGGTCGTTTAAGGTATTTTGGTGATGACCGGCAGTACGTGTAGAGAAGAAGAGCATTCCTTTGCCACCTCCTGAGTTATCGATGATGAAATCTTGCTCCACAAATCCATTGCTCCCCATCGGATCCTGTTCATCTTTGGCTTCCTCATACTTCATCGCTACTAGAAGTTGGAAAGATTCAAAGGAAAAAATTGCAAGATGACGTTTCGATTGTATATGTTGCGACTGATTTTATGATTCGTTATATATATATATATATATATATATATATATATATATATATATATATATATATATATATATAGGGTTGAGTTCCTGTACAAATAGTGTATTTTGTGAGAAGTGTAAGAAGTGTTTTGGTCCATTAGATCTAAAGATGGATGGTTGAGATTGAGTAGTGGCAAAATTGTAATAAGTGTTATAAACTTAATTAAAAGATTTGACCTGATTGGGGTATATTAGTCTTTTTGTTTGTTTTTAAAATAGAGATAATTAATTATTCCATTAAATTCTCTCAATCTACTACCATTTTTCTCTCTTTCTCTCTCTCTATCTCTCTTCCAAGATGAAGATCGATGATCATAATCTTCCCAGGAACATCTCATGACCTACCATAGTAAGCATTTGAAACCTATTTTTTTCTTTTATAAGTCTAATAATGAAACAAATATTGAATGATTTGAGTGTTTTAAATTAAAGGGTTTTTGGATTTACAAGAAAGAGGATGAAAAAGATGAGAGGTTACTGCAGCGTGTTTGGAGGACCAAGGTAAGTTTTATATTCATTAAGTCTCATGTAGTGATTGTTAATGATTTAATGCAATAATCTGGTGTGTTATAGATAAAATGACGAAGATAAAACACACCGGTTCATCAGAAAAACACCCTTATAGTTAATAATAAAACACACCATTTTCGAATAACTCAATATTATGGTTGATGATAAAACACATCATTTCTAATCGAAAAAGCATTTTGGGTTTTTTTTTTCTTTTGTTTGTTGCATGTATAGGGACTAGCATGAAGAAGGCTGAATTAGAGTGTTTAAACGATGATATTGGATCATATGAAGGGGGCGCAGAGCAAAAAAAAACCTATAATCGAAGTTTTTTTTACATGAAAAGAGGATGGTATTACCAGCTCCTGATGTGTTTTATCATGCATCTATTGTGTTTTATACTCATGGTTGTATGATGATGTGTTGTATACTGATGTTGTGTTTTATACTCATGAGTTGTATCATACTGTTGTGTTTTATGCTGATGTTGTGGTGTTACGGTTGAATAAAAAAATGAAGAAAAGATATAATCTTTTATAAAAATGGAAATGTATGTAAATGCATTGTGACATCCGTCACTTTTCTTTTATTTTTGTAAATAATAATAATAATAATAATAATGATGTAAAATATATATATATATATATAACCAGATTTGTTGTTGTTTGGTCAAAGTGTTCATAACCCAACCCCAAACCTCTTGTATTTTTGTTCTCTTTCGAAGCCCAATCAACAGCCCAAGCATTGAGCCCATATACCAGGCCCATCTCCTCTCCCCTCCTCTCTTTAAAAAAAAAAAAACATATTTCTGCTGCTGCCATGGCTCGAACCGGAGCCGGCCCAGCACAACACTCGCACCACAACCATCCGGGCTACACTTGACTTTTGAATAAATCCCAACTCTAATTATATATAAACCCACAAAAAAACCCCTTATCCTTCCCCTTTGCTCGCTGCTGCACATCAGCCGAGTAATATGGATTGTTTGACTTTAGATTGACTCGATTAATGGAAACAATTGACTAATTAATATCTCCAAACGGCTAACACTTCATTCCCGCGTCCCATCACTGCTATATATACGTGTGATTGAAGCTTATTACTCGTTTTGACCAATTAATGGTCAAAGATTGAAGCTTTCCAATTATACATCTACATTATAAATTGGTACCTTGTAGTAGTTCTGAATGTGCCGAAAAACACACACACATATCCAATTAACACCTCAGTTCGTCCTTATTGCGTAATCAAGCTCTGTTGACTTTTCTGTTGACCTTCCATCGTAGCTCCTATTTCATTGTAAGTCTCGATTCTTCTGTTTGGATATGTTAATCGGCCCTTGATGGTCATTAACCCCATGATTAATCAGAACATAATTGCGTGTATAATGTTATTAAGAAACTAGGGTTCGTTCAATTTGAATTGGGGAAGAACACCTTGAAGAATATGGTTATATATTTTAAGTAGATACAAACTCAACACAACCACTGATCTAGATCAAGTGGTTGTGACTGTTGTTTATTAGCCAGGGCTCACGAGTTCGAGACCCACTAACAACGTTTTTGTTTCTTTTCTTTTAAAAACAAGTATTCACTTCAAGTATTACACTATATAATAAAATGAAACGAATCTTAAACGTTCTCAGGGTGTGGCTTGGTGGTGGCCACGCTTGTGATAAAGTCCAACCCGGTCATAGACCCGGGTTCGAACCTCATAACCACCACATTTTTCTTTTGATGGATTTAAACATATAATTTTAATTCTAAACTTTTATTATACATTTAAAATACCAAAACAACTTTATAAATTCTATAAAATTTATTTTATGTCATTCAAATAGCAATGTTTATTATCCAATTTTTAGTTTTTCAAAAATCTATTATTTATTATATATAATAAATATTTCAAATTTATTATATTTTATTTATAAAATTCTATAAAAATACCTAAACGATTTTATAAAATTCCACAAAAATTATTCTAAACTTGTGTTGCAATAAACATTTTAGAAATAATTTTTATTTCAGAAAAACCATTCGTTTTATATTTTTAATTGATTTTTGTTAGTTTTAATCATAAATAAATCATAATAAATTCATTTTACAATATTTTTGCACCAAAATTTTATATAAATTATTTCTATCCATTTAAAACAGAAATACAATTTTTAATTTAAAAATTCTTTAATTTTAATATTTTTTTTAAATATTAAAGTTATGTTTTGGCAATTTGAAATAAATAGATTTAATATTCTATTTATAAGAAAATAATTTTATAAAAATTATTTTCATACATAAAACCTTATAATGTGACCATTTTTAATCTAAAGTTTACACAAAGACTTTTGTTTATTTATTTATCAAATTCCTCGTTATTAAACATTTAGTTTATTAATCAAACGAATACTTATCCCCAATTCGAAACCCTAGAAAATACTTATAGACTAAATAGACTTAGACTTATTTGTTACCTTATACATAGGGTAATACTTGGCAACGTTGGATTCCACTTATTCAATTCCAAAAGACTTACCACCTTGCTAAAGTGAGTATTACTTATCCCCTTTTTCGCTTTTACAACTTTTGGGGTGATATATGCACAAGTATACAAAACCTTCATATTCATTTACACATACATTTTTATTCATTTACAATTCATATACGTGTCTTGTTTATCTTTGTGCTTATGTTTGAACATGAACGTAGCTTACATGCAAAATCATACATCTAGAAATAACTTATGTTATGGTGCTCTTTACATATAGACGTAACTTATGTTACGGTGCTCATTTAGACATAACTTATGTTATGGTGCTCTTTTAGACTTGACACGTGTTAGGGTGCTCATTATCAATTTCATCTTATCAACTTACATTTGATCTTTGTCTTGTTTGGTTACTTGCGTGTTTACATAATGCCTTGATGATGCTAGACACATGAATTGTACTACTTTCCAAACTTATACTATATGTACAAAGCTAGGTAGTACTCACCAACATCATATGTTGACAAAATTTATTTTCGTGCATGTTTCAGGATAAGCTGCTTGACGCTTCACATAGGACTTTGGACTTAGACTAAATAAATCAACTACCTTAATTTTTGTTGTGTATTTATTTTCATATGTTGTAAAACATTATTCAATAATCAAAGATTTACATTTTAGTACCATGAGCTTTTGAACAATCGTCACTACGTGACACCTCGATGATTCCGCCATCGGTTGGGGTGTTACATGCATGATACTAGCCTAAAATAAATTAATGGATTAATTATAATTAATAGTTAAATTGACTAATATACCCTTATTGCTAAATAAATAATATTACCACGTGTCAAGTTTCTATTGCTTCTTACACTTCTCACAAAAAAACTCATTTGTATAGGAACCTAAACCTATATATATATATATATATATATATATATATATATATATATATATATATATATATATATATTATAGAGTATACCCACTTTTAGTCAAGCTCCATACCCATTGTTCATATACATATATGTCCATTGGTTGGTGCTTGTACACGTTAAAAACCATACATATGTCCATACTTCTCTATACATGCTTACAATATAATCGATTATTAAAATAACTATAACGGACTTTAACTCATATTTTTAAATCCACTTTTTTTTATTATTATTTCAAGTGTGACTTTAGAGCATATTCTTAAATCCATTTTTTTGAAATTTAAATTTTTAGGTATTTAGATTTTAAGAGACTCATAGATAGGTTTGATTGATGCATCATACATTATAATTGTGCTCTGCAGAGATGGGAAGAAGAGGAGGGCGAATGCAAGGACAAACATGGGATCAAAGGTTAAGTCAGGGTTGCAACAAGCAAGATACTGTTGGCAATTGATCTATGGCATAATGTTATTGTTTAATTCCAAATTTTAGAAAAGTTTCCTAAAATCCCACACAACCCTTAATAACATAGTGAAAATCCATATTATTGCATCGATAATTTAACTTGGTACTATGATGATGATATTTATTTTAAGTAGCCTTTAACTTTATGTGTGCTATTTTGTATCTATGATTTATTTGTTCAGGTTAAATGAATTAAGCATACAATAAAATCCTTGTAGAAGCTTTCATGCGGCGGCGTCAATCCAATTTAGAAAAAAAAACCCCAACCCCTAGACGCCAAGCTTCAATCGATCTAAAACTGATGAATGATCAATCAAAACAGTTTTGACAGACGCGCGTGGCGCGAGGATGGGATCAAATATTATTACAAAAGTTATATTATTATAGAAAATATTATAAGGATGCAATTTGCATACACTCCCACTCATTTTACTTTCGTTTAAGATTGAACACACATGTCTAAGATTTTGTATACAATATTTCACATGGTGCAGCATTATAAACGTTTTTCGTTTTCTTGAGTTTGGGTTTGTAGTTTCATTCCACTCATTGTTGAAGGGGCAACTTGTGAGACTCCCTTAAAATCAAATATAACAAACTATTCCAGATACCAGATTACTCGTCCGACCAACCTGTTAAACAAATGGAAAACCCATCAGTATCATACGCAAAATTGCGAAGTACTCTAAGCATATTAGGATACAATCATTGAACCTTTTAAGCTTTATATAAACTGAGAAAATATAACAAACTATCATACAAACACAAGCTAGAAAATATACGATATGCAAAGGTATAAATGTGTATCTCATTGTATATTAAGGTTAAAAGAATGACGAACTATATCAATTTTTGATGAACCAAAAAGATAAAAACAACCTATAGCGACGAAACCAATGGCCTATTACGACGGAACAATAGGGGCGAACCTATTGCAGCGAAATTTCGTGCCATAACCTATCGTGACAAAGTATCGTCACAGGAAGTCTTTTTTATTCCGTCGCTAAAGGTCCGGTTTCTTGTAGTGCTTGTCATTCAAATTTCCCGTGTCTAACCTCGGATCCGTTAGATGAAAACACTTCCTCTACTCCTTGATACAATCCACGATGTATTCTATTATCACACCACCTATTCATTTGTTAAATAATTTCTAGACAAAAGGTCTTGGAAGTAGAAATGGAAAACACATACCTCAAATTGTACAGATTTTAAAGTCTTAGGTATCCTGCTTAAAAAAAAAATAATTAAAGGCAAAAGCTTAAAAGTCAAAACCCATATACGAAACCGTAATTTTCATGTATATTCAAATATGTTTATCTGAATGAAAAATCTCAGAATGATGCAACTAAAAACAGAACAAACTAAATCAATCAGAAGTTGGGCAAAAGTTGTTTTTAGATTACTACAGAAACAATTTGAGTTTTGTATACATACTCAACGCAATTAAATTGTAGTTTGTAAAATAAGAATTGCACAATATATGTATTTGGTTAACTGCAATTATATAATCCGTTGTAAAATAATAATTGCCATAACTCTTGAACTACAAAACCTGAATGATTTAAGAACCCAAAACTAATTGTAGCTTTGGTTTAGGCCTCATAAGGCATACCAACTTCTATCCGTTGAGGAAGGGGTACTCCTAAAGTGGGAATCCCAGACCTACAATTACTATGCATAAATTCATAAAAGGCGAGTATGAACCCGTCAAACCGCATACAATTCTTGGTTATATGAAACCTTGTCTTGCCATGAACATGAACAACAGAGGCATGCTGTGCCTCGCTAAGAAGTTATATATAGAAACGCCCCATCGCTTAATTTCAAACAACAACCTCAACGTATTTTTAGCATAAAAGTTAACTTCAGAGTTCGTCTAGCAAATAAATAAATACATATTACGTGCTGAATCGATTGTCAGATAGTGTAAATCGAACGATGAGTAAACAAAACAATGACATTCTATGCATAGCGTTCTTACATTCTGAGATATCCTCTTCCTCTTCCTATCATATGATGCCATCTGATCAACAATTAATTAGCAAATCACAATCAGTTAATTAATCGCATGAATACGGCATCTTAAAACACAAACAAAACCTCATATTGAATTAGAGTAACTATATGCGATAAAAAAGCCCTATCAATTAAACCAAATGTGGAAAAATGCATAAGAAAATTACCCACAATACCTGCAAGCATACAACGTCTGAATTATTAGAACTGTCAACGTCTTCCGGGCCCTCTTTTGGCCGAACCGCATCTGCAATCAGCTTTGAAAAAACCAAAATAATATCCAATCCTACAATCAAACATAAACACAGTTCCATCAATCCATGCAATACCATACCACATCACATAGCCAACATTATCCATTATCCCAACACAAACAAAATTGGTTTCTAGTATCGGAAATTACCAAATTTAATACACAACAACAACAATAATAATATCATCAAACACATCAAAATTACCACTGCCAAAAAAATATTATCACATCAAAGGCTGTAGTATTTTACAAAAATATTAACATGATTAAAAAATAAAAAATAGTCTACTTTAATGTAACCCACAACAAACCCAAAGTCTTCAAGAAAAACAATAAAAAAACCCACAAATTGACTACAGTAATGAAGAATATTACATCCAAAATGGGGAAAATATGAAAGCAACAAAACTACGGAAATTACTAACCTGTTACTTGGAATATGTGAAGCCATTCGTTTAGCGGCGAGCGGAGAAGAAGCAAACAACCCAGTCGAGCGTTCGCTGCTGAAGCCTAGTTCGTCTTCACGCTACAGTCGCCGAAAGAACCGTGTCACTTGTGCTCGTGGTGGGGTAAGAATACGTATAGTTCTGTATACGGATTTATCACCAATCTAGTAGTCGGTATGGTGATATGATGATGATCCTGTTTTTAGAAAAAAGAGGAAAAACCAAGAAGTGCTGATGATTTTTTGGTCCATTCGATCCAGGTTTCAAGCAGTGTGGCCCGATTCATCGCGTCGAGGGCAGGTCGCCGGAGTTCGTCGGCTATCTTTGTCTTTGTAAGCGTGTAGAAGCAGTTTTGGTAAAAAGGATGTAAAACAATTGGAAAGCTGGACATGTGTAATGGAACATGCACCACCTCAACAAACCCATTTGCCTGGGCATGTTGGCCAGGAAACAGCGCCGCCGTACACGGCGGAAGGGGTTCAACCGTATGAGTTGTCGGAAAAGTTGGGGATAGTGGTGAGAGAAAGAGACCGTGATTTTTAAGAGAGAGATTAAGAGGTGAAGGTTTTGGAAAGAGATGAAGATGTTAGCTGTGTGACACGTTTTCTTTGGAGCAGCTAGGTGGCAGTAAGGGGAGACACCCATATTCAAATCAGTTCAGCTATTATACGAAAATGACCTTGAAAAATAATAAAATAACAATAATGCCATTGGTTACTGTTTAAATGAGTTTGGTTATTAATATAGTGTAATTAGTCTGCAACAGAAACATGCAAGGATAGATGGACTAGACTTATATGTCAACAAAGGTTTGATGAAATGTACCCAATTTTAAATACATTGCTAATCAAAGACTAAACATAGAAACAAATTAGATAATGAGTTCAAAGAATTGGTGTCAAATGTACCCAATTTTAAATACATTGCTTGGTGACATCCTTGATTTTAACTTGAGCTATCTGATCTTAATTTTGCAAAAACAAAAACTCAATAAAAGGCCCAAACATTAGCACCACAGCAAGGAACAAAGTTATTTTCGTGGAGTTTGAGCTACGTGATCTTTATTGTTAATCTTATTGTTGATTTAACTTGGTTAGTTATACTTAGCTTAGTGTTTGTTTTCCCGATCCAAACAATTCGAATGGCTTCATATTGTTTGTTTCATTGTTTATTTTTCAAATCCTAACATATACATACTTTCATCTTACATATAAAATAACATTCACTGTGGAACATATAGACATTGTCATCCTTGCATTTTAAGTTATGACCAAGTTTGTTTTGCAACATTAACGTGCTTCTTATGTTTTTTTTAAATAAATTTGGTAACGGTTTTTTATTGTCTGTTAAGGTGATGTTGGTGCTCATGTCGTTGCAAAGATCTCAAATGCAGAGTGATGATCCCATCTACTAGCTTCAGGTAGGTGTTTTGTTTTAGACTAAATATAAAAGAAAAAAAAAACTATAGAGTTTCCAAAATTTGTACATTATTCATACACCCTTGAATGTTATTTTAGGATTTAGTCGTTTAAGGTTTGAATTATGTTCCCGTCTCGTATTGTCGACTCCGTCGCAACGCGCGGGCTTTCCACTAGTATAAACAAATTTACAAAGGAAATCTAACGACGTAGGTCCAACGAAACAAAAGTAATACTAGAAGTTTGTTCGAAAATATATTGAATTTTAATACACACAAGTCAAATTATAGATAAATTGTAAACAACAATAAGTCAAACTTGAATTGACCCCTCCTCCTCCTCCTCCTCATATTCAGTTAATCCCACCAATAGTAAAAGCTAAGGTAGGGTCTGAATTGACCCCTCCTAAATTAAACAATTCAACTTAACACGTAATGGAGCTCCCACATTAGTTATCGACCATGGAAACTACTCTACTAGCTTTATAGTTGCAATATTTCTCAAAGCATTAATTTTCATATAATATATGCATTATACTTTGTAAAAATATTCAATAACATGCGTATTATTAGTAATAGACCCTTTATGTAACATCCAGATTAGAATGTTTTCCGATGTCATTGCCTAATTTAATTATATTGAATCATTAAAAACATCGTCGAATTTTTCTTCTTCATCAACGTTCTACCACAAAGTTCTAGTCAAGAATAATAGGTTCGAAGATATACAACCAATAACAAACACAACACACGAAGACAAGAGATATAGCGATAAAACGGTGACAAAATATATTATTAACCAACCCAGAAAATGTACCCAAACCAAACCCTAGATTCTCAGCAAAACACTGAGAATCAATAAGAAGTACAATACAATGATCTACTGCTGATTGATAAGATCAGCAGTTGATCTTGATGAACAAGAATCAAACACAAAGACTTACAAAGATGAATCGAGACAAATACAGACCAGAGAGTTTCACCAGAGAAACCCTAGAGATACAAAAGACAAAAAAATAAACTCGACTGAATAATAACAAGCTGAAACAATCCTTTTATACTCGTCAACCACGATCCGTGTGAGATCAATCTCAGCCCTTGGATTAGAAACACAAATAGATCTCCACCGTACACAAGAAGCACAAAAGTATCCGGGCTTTTTATTAATACTCGAAACATCAACCACAGGCCCACAAATGATCCATAAGCAATAAGCCCAATCTGCCAAAGATAAGCCCAACTAGAAAAGACTAAAGAACCAGAAGCCCATAAGTATAAACATATCAAATGATCCATGAAGTGCTAGAATTAGAAGTACATATTTATTTTAACATCCCCCCATAATTCAAGCACTAAACATATCAAATAATCGCAACTGCTTACAAAATATTTGATGTTGACCAACATTTACACCCTTTGTAAATAAATCTGCAACTTGTTCCTCAGTTTTGATTTTAACAGTTTGAATTGTGCCATTAGCAACTTTTTCTCTTAAAAAAATGCAAATCTATTTCAAAATGTTTAGTCCTATCATGAAAGACAGGATTAGCAGCTATAGAGATAGCAGATTTGCTATCACTATAAAGACTCACAGGTAGATCAACAGAAACATTCAATTCTTTTAACAAATTTATAAGCCAAAGTATCTCACATGTAGCAGAACACAATGCCCTGTACTCAGCCTCAACTGTAGATCTGGCAATTGTGTTCTGTTTTTTACTTTTCCATGAAATAAGACAATTACCAAGATAAATACAAAAACCAGTTACAGACTTCCTAGTAACAAGGCATTTAGCCCAGTTAGCATCTGCAAAACCTTGCAGTTTAAAATCACTACTTTTCTTAAACATAACACCCTTTCCAGGTGATAGTTTAAGATATCTAAGTAATCTTAAAGCAACTCTAAGATGACCCTGACTAAGCTTATGCATGAATTGACTAAGAAATTGAACAGTGTAATTGATATCAAGCCTAGTTAAAGACAAGTATATCAGTTTACCAATGAGTTTTTGATAACCTGTAACATTGTCCAACAAAGCCTCAGTTTTAACACTTTTCTTAGTAACTACATAATTAGGTTCCATAGGTGTATTGACTGGCTTACACCCAAGGTAACCAAATTCATTTAGAAGTTCTAAACAATATTTCCTTTGAGACAAACAGATACCAACATCAGAATATAGAACCTCAATACCCAAAAAATATCTAAGTTTACCAAGATCTTTGATTTGAAAAGTTTTACTTAACATGTTTTTAACATTGTTAATTTCATCATTATTGTTACCAGTAACCACAATATCATCAACATAGACTAAAAGAGCAACAAAGACATCTTTTTCAGATTTGACATATAATGAATGGTCACAAACACTTTGTTTAAAACCCATTTCTATCAAAACTTTTGTTAATCTTTCATTCCACTTCCTAGGGGCTTGCTTTAGCCCATACAAAGACTTAACCAGTTTATACACTTTGGACTCATTCTTAGAATAATAACCCTTTGGTAGACTCATATAAACATCCTCAGTTAATGAACCATATAAGAAAGCATTGTTCACATCTAACTGATATAAAGACCAATTGTTTTGAACAGCTAATCTAATAACTGTTCTAACTGTAACCATTTTAACCACAGGTGAGAATGTCTCACCAAAATTAATACCCTCTCTTTGGTTGTAGCCCTTGGCTACAAGCCTAGCCTTATACCTCTCAACCTCACCATTGGCTCTATATTTAACTTTATAGACCCACTTACACCCTATGGGCTTTCTATCTTTTGATAAATCACATAAGACCCAAGTATTATTCCTATGGAGAGCCTCCATTTTAATATTCATAGCTTCAATCCACCTGGGATCTCTTGAAGCTTCTGAATAATTACTGGGCTCAACAGATTTGTTTAAACTAGAGACCATACAGAGATTATCAAAAGATAGTTTAGAATAGTTAACAACTTTTTCAACACCATACTTGACTTTTCCCTCAACAACAAAATCATCAAACCTTTTAGGTAAAACAGACTCTCTACTAGACCTTCTAGTATTAATCCTATTTCCCTCAGGAGTCATGTTCTCATCATTAGAACTCTCACTACTAGGAAGGTTAGTCCCTCTAGAACCTATACTACCAGGTTGCTAATCAGGAGTGCACTGCTGATCAGAAGTGCACTGATCTACCCCCTGGCAGCCTTGGAAGAGTCATCTAACTCTTTTCCAGAGGAGTGTTCTTGAGAAACAGTTGTTCCCCCTTCATCATCGGGAAGACCACTATGTAGACCACTAGACCCAGAGTTTTCATTGTTTATAGTATTTGAAATATCAAAAAAATTTAGATGATCTAGATTATCAAACACTTCTTTATTATTTTTGTGTTTAAAAGGAAAATTTTCTTTAAAGAATTTTACATCCCTTGAGTATTCAACTTGTTGTTTACTCAAGTTCCAAATTTTATAACCTTTTTTAAACACAAAATATCCAATAAGGACACTCTTATCAGACCTACTAGCAAGTTTATCATCCTCATTTAAAACTATTTTAAAGCATAAACAACCAAAACTCTTTAAGTGATCTAACTTTGGGGGGAACCCATATACAACTTCATAAGGACTCTTACCACTTAAGACAGATGAAGGCAGCCTGTTAATTAAATATGCAGCAGTTAGAACACACTCAGACCAAAATTCAGAGGCACTTGACTTTGGAACAACAAGGCTCTAGCTATGTTCAAAAGATGTCTATGCTTCCTCTCCACAACACCATTTTGTTGTGGAGTGTGAATGCAAAAAGTTTGATGTATTATACCTTTATTATTACAAAAATCTTGAAACTGTTTATTAACAAACTCAGTTCCATTGTCACTACTGAAAATCTTAACTTGTTTCTTAAACTGTGTTTTTCATCAGTTTATAAAATATAACAAGATTTTCAAAAACTTCACCTTTATTTTTTAAAAGATAACACCAAACAGTCCTAGAATAATCATCCACAATGGTTAAGAAATACCTAAAACCTTCTTTACTTGTAACCCTATAGGGAACCCAGACATCTAGATGAACTAAATCTCCTACACTCTTAGTCTTATGATCACTAAGAGGGAAGGGATCTCTTATTTGTTTAGCCTTACGACACACATCACAAGGCTTAGAAGAAACCTTCCCAAGGTTCATAGAATCCTTTAACACAGCTAGAACTTGGCCTGAAGGATGTCCAAGTCTACTGTTCCAAACCTCACAATCAACAACACTATTAAAACAAACAACAGCATTACTCACATCATCTCCTAAGAAATACAGACCATCAAGAGCTCTACCAGTCACCAGGACATTCTTGGACCTGGAATCCTGGACAAAACATTGTTGTTCATCAAACAGGACACTCAACTTGCTATCCTTAGCTAACTTGTTAACAGAAACTAAGTTAACACGATATTCAGGAACATAAAAGACATCATGTAATACAACTCCATTACCCAATTTAATGTCACCAATCTTTTTAACTTTAGCATTAGTACCATTTGGGTGTTTAACAGACATATTGTACCGTGAAACATCAAATGCATTAACCAAGTGTTCATCAGTACTAACCATATGTTGGTTAACACCAGAGTCCATGATCCACTTTAGTAGCAATGCAGTTTTTGTTTCAACAGAACAGTTTGAAAATTTTTTAAAGATATAGTTTAGTTTAGACAAGACAGTCATGTTACAAAATCCATTTATAGTAACATTCTCACCTCCAGCATTGGAGGGTTGATTCTCACTTCCGCTCTTTTCACTTATGAGGTTCATCAGTTTTGAAATCTGCGTAGAAGTAAAAGGAACAGAAGTACTAGCAACAGAATTGTTACTAGTTAGATTAGACTTCACATTAGAAAAAGAAGTATTTCTCACAGGTTGAGAATTACCCTTTTTCTTATAACCAGGTGGATATCCCACAAATTCATAACATCTATCAACAGTATGCCCAAGCATATTACAATGAGTACACTTGAGATTAGGATTAGGTCCTCTGTTGAAAGTATTATTGTTTCTTCTATTATTGACATTGGTTCCCTTTGTCAAAAAAGAAACATTAGTACTTTTAATAGTACTATTGGACTTCCTATGAGACTCTTCTCTAGACACAATAGAAAAGGCATGTTTAACACCTGGCAATGGATCTTGCATCAAAAGATTTGTCCTAACAGGTTGGTAAATTTCATCAAGTCCCATTAAAAATTGCGTAAGTTTTATCAACCCATTAAAGTTATTAAACTCTTTTGAAGCATCACATGTGCAAGGAGGAAGTTGAACAATAGAGTCAAACTCCTTCCACATAGTGTTTAACTTGTGATAATATTCAGAAACAGTACTTCCATTTTGACTTATAGAACATATTTTTTGATGCAAGTTAAACACAACTGACCCATCCACCTTATCATATGTTTCTTTTAAATCCAACCATACATCCCTAGCATTTTGAGAAAACACTTGTCCTAAGTATAACTCTTCACTAATAGAATTTAACAGCCAAGACATACCACAGAGTTACACCTGTCCCATTGTTTTCCTAAGACATCATCATCAACAGATTTAATAGTGCTACCATCAACAAATCCAAATTTGTTTTTAGTTTCAAGGGCAAGTTTCATAGATTTAGACCAGACATTGTAGTTTTTAGTACCTTTAAGTTTAATACTAGTGATGGTCAAGGTACTAGTGTCACTGGGATGAATGTACAATGGATCTCCTATATCCAACTTACTAATCAAGATTCCTACTGGAGGTCCATTACCTCCTCCAGCACCAGGATCAACTGTGATGCCCACACCCAGATAAGGATGCACCATACACAATTGATACCAACTTACAAAGGAAGTACTTATTTTATTAATATAGACTGTAGGGTACAAAGGTTGGAAACTTAAAAAGTACAAAGCTTGATCAACTATTCTTAGCCGGAGATATACTTTCCCATTAAATAACACGAACTAGCACATCCTATTCCACCGGTCATATAGCTTTGAGTTAAACAACATGCCCAAGAACTAGTCATCACTACCTGTGACACATGCTTAAAACGACGTCAGACAATGCTGGTGAGTTCATGAATATACACAATTTACAAAACACATTCATTTATCATTCATGACTTGTACCCGCCCATGTCATAACCCAATGTCACTCCACACCCTCACTAGGTGTCTCCCTCACCGGGCCTGTGACAGTCACTCCACGCCCTCACTGAGTGTCTCCCTCACCGGGCCTGTGAC
This sequence comes from Ambrosia trifida, assembly GCA_028751855.1. Classification (NCBI taxonomy): domain Eukaryota; kingdom Viridiplantae; phylum Streptophyta; class Magnoliopsida; order Asterales; family Asteraceae; genus Ambrosia; species Ambrosia trifida. The sequence goes on along the minus strand of CM054129.1, from coordinate 21,487,510 downwards.
AGTCACTCCAGACCCTCACTAGGTGCCTCCCTCACCGGGCCTGTGACAGTCATTCCACACTCACTGGGTGCCTCCCTCACCGGGCCTGTGACTAACATCTCATACAAGTAAATGCCCATTACACACAGGTGTAATACCGACAAATCCCACCGTAGTGGCACATATAAGGGTTCCACAAATATCATGTGTATGAATGCTCAAATTCAGATTATAGACATGCGTACTAACAGTCATGAGTGCAATATTAACAATTACCAGTTTGGACAAGCATGCTCACATTTGAAAACATTCATAGAACTCACCTGTATAACAGTTGCTTAACACTTGCTATTCCGCTCGGGTACTACCTCAGGGTCCTGATACAATTACATCATCCTAGGTTAGGTAGTGGTACTCCTAACTATATATTATTACGGTTGGATATTGGTTAACGCTGCCTTGCTTAAGCATGGGTGATCAGTCCATGCCTAACTAAGGCTAGGCTACCCAATACCCACCCCTAATAATAATCCTAATATCTAAAAATAATAACACTAATCTATACTACTAATAATACTAATAGAAATAACTAAACATAACTTAAATGAAAACATACCTCAAAACTATCTATGACACGTTGATGTAGAGTCTTCCTACTCAAGCTCCTACTAGTGTTTCAAAAATGACTATTACAACACCCAACAGGATATCGTAGGCTTGGGATCCTCTATACTAGAGTGTTCCCAAAAAAAACTTAGTTTCTAAATGAAACTGTGAACTTCTATTTATAAAGGAAAATGGACGGTGGCTATTCATATTTGGCCGATGTGGGACAACATATAAGCTAACACCCTGCACCTCAATTTCCTTTACACAATGACAGGCTTCGATATGGGATCCAACTTTCAGAATTCTAAACTTTAGATATGACTTATGAGATTTAATTTCCACTTTACAATTGGGACATGGATACCATTACGTATAATTTGCAACTTCAATTCTTAAAGTTTTATTATTATATTATTATTACTAGCTGATTACCCCGGGAGGGTCCCGGGGTTGAAAAATCTAATTTTACGTGATAACCTATTGCAAATGGCTCAAGTTAACTAACCACAAAATCTCTCAATCATTGCATGTTCATAGTATTCTAATCAGTAATAACTCATATTCCCTAATCTAAAACCTAATAAGTAATCATGTAAAGAATCACTTATGTAAGCTGCAACTATTCAAAAACTCATCACATCTCTCTAATTTCTCACATTCTAATGGCTCTTATAATTCCTAACCTAATCAACTAAACAAAAACTTAAGTTGGAAGTTGTAACCATTGCATCTCATTATGCCATGTGGCATAATCAAGAGATGGTTGAGGCCACCATTGAACGCCACGTCAGCAACTATCAATTCTTCCCGGGAGCGTCTCGGGGTTGAAAAATATAACCATTCTAATAATACTAATACTAATAGTAATAATTATTACTCTTGTAATTATAATTAAATAAATAAAAAAAACCTTGCTATAAGGTGACAACCATGTGTTGTAGTGTTGCGCGATTCTTTCTCCTAGCTTCTCTTGATGAAGTATACCTAGTAAAATTCCAATGATAACATGGCGATTGGGCTGATTTTCAACATCGTAGATAAGAACCTAGTTTAAAAAAAACATGATTAATGAATAACATGAACACTTTGTGTGTTTTTTTCCTGTATGAACGAAACCCTACAAAAAAATAGTCGATTTTTTCTCTGTTTTTTATATAGCACTATGGTACTCGTTGGAAAGATAATAAAACGTTCGTTAATTTGGTGTAATTTTTTTCTTTAAAAAATCTCGTATATAAAAGATATAAAGAGTTAAAAATTATGGGAGGAAACATAAGATAGAAAATTTTAAATTTATTTTTAAATTCTTTTTTCCTAAAATAACTCAATTAATTTAAAAAGGGAAATAATTCAAAAACACTAAAATCTTTCAATTATGATGCCACGTGGCAGTTTCATAGAGAAGTTGAAGGCATCATTGCACGCCACATCAGCAATGTTCAATTCTTTTATATATATTAATAGATTAATTCAGCTACTTCACTCGTTTAGCTCATATAACTTTTAAACTATAATGTTTTACGAACTTTCAAATATACTATTAAGACGAGCTAATTTTTATCTACGCTTTGACCTAAGTTTTATTAAAATAGAGTAGGGTCAAATATAATATCTTTTGTTAATCTAACTAAACGGTCTCTTATAATACTATTGGCTCGACTAGATTCTTATACATCAAATAATCATACTATTCACGCCTATATCATATAATACACACGACATAAATTTCATAAACATTTATATTTTATTTGATCACAAAATGGGGTGTTACATCAACAATAGCATCACCCATAACAGACAATCACAGAACACGAACACAAAGTAAACAAACACAGAGAATAGAAATAGCAAACAACCTAGAAGGACGAAGTTGAGTCAGTGTACAGATAGTGGGTTCATCACTCAAGGGTGCCCACCTAGTTCTTAACTCAGGATTCCTTTTATTATCTAGATATATAGTTACGTATATACTAAACAAGTAACCAGACAAAACAAACAGCAAACAAGACACCAATTAGTTGGCACAATACCGGTCCACCTAACCCGGTCAATTGCCCTAGACACAAGACACAAGAGTAAGCAAGGATAAGGAACAATCTCACCGAGAGGGGTACCCAAGTTAGGGTTCTCCAAATCTCACAACCTATACCTTCACTTAGGGTATAGAATTGTGAGCGCAATTGAAGCAAATAAATCCACTCCAAGATACCAGCTACCAACAGCTCCTCAATCAGCCAACAATTAGTTGACAAGAAACCCTAATCTGCACAAGCAATGACCAGTACAAGAAACAGACAAGATCTAGACAGATCAGATCTGATTCATATATCACAAACCCTAGATCTATATCAGAGATCTGAGTTTGATGATATTTAAGACCAAGAACCCTAGATCTGATGAATACTTAACAGATCTAGAAAAATAACAAGACACTCAACACAGCGGAAGAAAATAGTCAATACCACAGGATCTAGAGCATGAGCTCTGATACCAAGTCAAGAATAATAGATTCGAAGATATACAACCAATAACAAACACAACACACGAAGACAAAAGATATAGCGATAAAACCGTGATAAAATCTATTATTAACCAACCTAGAAAATGTACCCAAACCAAACCCTAGATTCTCAGCAAAACATTGAGAATCAATAAGAAGTACAATACAATGATCTACTGCTGATTGATAAGATCAGCAGTTGATCTTGATGAACAAGAATCAAACACAAAGACTTACAAAGACGAATCGAGACAAATACAGACCAGAGAGTTTCACCAGAGAAACCCTAGAGATACAAAAGACAAAAAATAAACTCGACTGAATAATAACAAGCTGAAACAATCCTTTTATACTCGTCAACCACGATTCGTGTGAGATCAATCTCAGCCCTTGGATTAAAAACACAAATAGATCTCCACCGTACACAAGAAGCACAAAAGTATCCGGGCTTTTTATTAATACTCGAAACATCAACCACAGGCCCACAAATGATCCATAAGCAATAAGCCCAATCTGCCAAAGATAAGCCCAACTAGAAAAGACTAAAGAACCAGAAGCCCATAAGTATAAACATATCAAATGATCCATAAAGTGCTAGAATTAGAAGTACATATTTATTTTAACAGTTCTAACACATGCATCGCGTCATCAACGTTACACTTGGATTAAAATTATATCATAAACGGATGTGTATACATAGTCGTTACTGATAAAAGAGTAAAAGTGATATTAACAAGATCACATGGTTGTTATAAAGATTCAAATACATAGTCACGTCTTTAGGCTGTAAAGTAGATTTTTGAGTGACATGGAGTCATAAGGTTACGTGTGCTGAATTGCACATAGCCTTGTAAATATCTCCAAGGCTATAAAATAATTTTAGTTTTCCAAATGTTTTGATTTGTTTTACAGTACAAACCCACTACGTATTCATTTAGTTTTGGCTAAATTGTGTATACTTTAGATAAGGCACAGGAAAACACGTGAACTCATTTATAAGTCTCGTGAATGGGCTAAATAAGAGATTTAAAGTTGATATTAAAAATATAAATAATTTGGATGTGATATATTTTGTTTTAATGAAAGAAACTTGATTAAAAAAAAAAATTTAACACTTATTATTTTATTGGTTAATGTCTAGGCAAATGAAAATTTGGTTCCCACTTTTGAACCCTCATTGGTACATTATCAACAAACCATGTACCATCGATCTCAGCCCATCTCAATTTATGAATTTGAAAAATAATAACATGAATTGCTCACCGAGATAACTCTATACAATATCTATAATCTATAATCTATAATTATCTTATTAAGGAGGAGTGATGACTAAAATAGTCATTTTCATTTCCATACAACTTAACAAACAAGATGTATAACATATTTAAGCAAAAAAATTAAGGGTATTATTGGCATACTTGTGACTATTAAGACATTTAGGAGGGTAGATTAGTAAATTTAACATAATCCAATACCTCACATCCTAAAATCTTATCTCAATTATGCCCTTATGTTCAACTTTTAAAGCACAAAATACAACTTAACCTATGATGCATCTTAAATGTGAGACTTTTCAACCCCCCATCTATATTATTATATATACTTCATTATAATCAATTTCTTGAATGCTAATAGTCTTTTCATAACCCCAAACAAAATCTTAGAGCTAATTTCATGCTTTGAAACATTGTTTTGTCCAAAAAATGTATGTCTTCATTAGATGAGAAGAGAAAAAAATCAATAAGAAGTTAAGACGCTTGCAAGATATGGTTCCCGGATGCTACAAGGTATAAAATACGAGTTAATCTTTATGTACATATATACATTTTTTCTACTTGTTCATATGTTGTTTGACAATACAAAAATTTATCTTCATAATATATCATTGTTTTGCTCCATTTAAATTTAGTTATTTGCTATAGACAATGGGAATGCCAGGGATGTTGGATGTAATAATCAACTATGTTGGATCGTTGCCGATCAAAAAAAAAAAAACTATGTTGGATCGTTGCAGAATCAAATTGAGGTAATTTAATTGTGCAACTAACAATTAAAACAATAAACAAACAATATTCAGAATTATTTATGAGAAAATATTTTTCAAAACTAATTAGTACAATGTTTTCTCTTTGTGCATTTTTAGTTTCTCTCCATGAAGCTTTCAGAAGCCAGCATGTTCAATGATTTATTAATCTCAACTCTACTGAATTGGATGATATGGCCCCTATGAAGGTGACAGATGACTTTCCTAACTATCTTTGTTAAGAAGTTGTGTATCTTGAATCATATATATTGTTAACTAAATAAAACGAACAAAATTATAAATAACATTCTAGATTTGCTAATATGTTTCTAATATATTATAAATATTATTTCCACTTACTGCATGGGATGAAAACTTATGTTGCAGGGAACAAATGGACATGAAGGATAGATGATGGAAAGGATGGTTGGAGAAGGGTATGGAGACTTTCCTCAATTTCAATCAACATGGTCTCCTTGAACGCCATGAAATAGTTAGCTCGATCTATAAATCTATATATGCATGCTCAACTATAACTTTATACGTAAACTATTTGTTCTTAGACTTTTAAGGTATTTGTTGATCTATTTAATGTTCTTGTTAAACGTTGTATGAAGTGTGGTTCACAATATTGTTTTGCTTTCGGCAATTGTATATTGTTTAAGTTCTAATTCTAATTAATAAAATAAATTAAACACTAGCATAAAGAGAAAACAAAAACTTAACTATGTGTTAATTACTTATCTTATTTGTGTTAAGAAATAAGAAATCGAAAAGCCATAAATTCATGCTCACACTAATGAATCAACCCGAATCTTTATCTTCTATACTATATTATAAAGCATCAGTGAAGGATACCCGCAATATTTAAGTAAATACAACCTTTATTGCTTATAGTACAATGCTTATTGAAGTCATTTAGGGGGTAAAATTGACTTTCAACCTAAATATTAAATTGTTAAAGAAATTAATTTAAACATAATTATAAAATTGATGAGGAAATTAACAATAATGTGGTGACTCTTTACATTCATAACCTCGATGTCTTTATTATGCTTGTATCAATGTTATAGTCTTATAAATAGTGGTCATGTATTTGGTATATAAATAATATGGTGACTCTTCACATACATAACTTACATATCTTTCAATGTTTATAATAAATAAATTACATCATATATTATGTATTTATATCTTCTTTTCAAATTTATGTGGTTGCATGATGGTATGATGTGACACACAAATGAATATTTAGGCTTGAAGTTTGCCAACACACCCAACTCATAACACGTTTTAACCCATTAAAGTGAGCGATATATGTAGGCTTGACGTTTATACAAGCAAATATGGTAGAGATACTTCATGAGCAATGTCATTGTCTTCCTCAATGATTTTTTTGTTTTCTCTGCTACTATAAGCTTTTAGGTATAGAATTTAAGTTTCTGGTCTCACGAAATCACCAATTGTTTACTAATTTGTTTGGTCCAATATTTGTTACGGCGCTTGTCAAACTAACATAAAACGAGAGTATCTATGCAAATCATTGACTTGGCTGCATCTCGCGGGTGCCCTAAAATAATAGAAATATGTTGCACACTACAAACTGCATTTTAGTAATTAAGTCACTTCCACTAAAATCTTATGGTCATTAGGAGATATAACACCACTTGACTACGCTAAGCACCGCTCAACGATGGCATACTTATCTGCCTTCGAGATACATAAAAGGGTCCCACCAAAGGACGTGGGGCAATCTAAGGGTGTTGCAGGGAATAGTACGGCCAATTGTTATGTACCCATTAAAAATTTTCAGAAGATATATTTATGAGTTTCAGTTTTTAATAACATATATTTTATACATCGTTGTTTTCTACTTCATCATAACGTGAACCAACAAACACGATGAATGAGGGATAAAACAGATGCACCCGCCGCAACGCGCGGGCATTCCTACTAGTACATTATAAAGGAGGAGTGATGTACAACATAGTAATTTTGTACATCATCCAACTATTATAGCAATATGTACAAGTAAATTAAGCTTATATCACAAGGGTATAATTGGAACTTTGTGAAACATTAAGACACTTGCAAGGATATCAATGTAATTTTACTAATGGCATTTTAATTAAAACTAGAAATTGTTTCCCATCCTACCCCTATTCTAGCATTTGCTAAGGCAATATGAAGAGTTGTAATTGAATCAATTGAATGAACAAATCATTCATCATTCGTAATTGAAAACCTTTAAACACCCAATTCAATGCTACATCGGTTACAACTCCCTACCATCCTCATCCTTTATGTATTGAGCCATTTTCATTAGCCATCCATGATACTCCCTGCTGAAGGAAGGCATTTGACAACTGGACTATCCAACTATGATCATGTGGCATTGCCTCCCTTTCAAAGAATTTAGCTATTCCTGATCATGAACGCATCTGGCAGTATGGTTTCTTCTTCTTTTCCGTCTGTTTTTCTTTTTCTTATTGGATTTTGATTTTAAATATTGTTTTATTTGTTGTAGGGGAAGTTTTGAGATAAATAGAAGTGGTAAAACGGCTGAGTTTTGGGACGGTTTACAGCTGTCAACTTGTGCATCACCTAGAGTCTTTGAAGCTGTGATTAAATTTCCCCATAAAATTCTTTTAAATGGTGTATCAAGCGTTAGTGCCTGGCCTACACAGTTTGAAAATAGTGGCGTAAAAGAGGACAATTGTAAGTTATGTTAATAGATTTGTTAATAATATAAAATTTATTTAATTTGTTTAATTATAGGGTTTGTGGATTGTAGGTAGAACAGCTGCACAAAATTTTCAAACTATGTGGATCACTGTCTGAGGATTATTGGAGAAAATCAAAATTGCCTCATGCTACCATTTTTAAGCCTCAACAACTGTACAAACGGGTCGTTGCAGAAACGTTTAAGGAATTTCCGGCACCAGCGGTAGCTCTCATAGAGACTCTTCTTTCTACAGATCCTGCTGATCGTGGGTCTGCAGCTTCGGCTTTGAAGAGTGAGGTGTGCATTTATGTTAACAATATAAACGTATGACCGCCTTTTGTATTAATCCATCTTTTTCCCCTTTTTATTACTTTTACAGTTTTTTACTACAAAACCGTTCCCATGTGATCCTTCAAGCTTGCCGAAGTATCCTCCAAGTATGGAATTTGACGCTAAAATGCGTGATGAAGAAGCTAGGAGGTATGTGTGTTGCAATAACTTTTATTTATTTTATATAAATTTCCACAAAAGGGTATGGTGTTTTGTGTTATGCCAATGATTAAAAAATTAAATTTTAAATTGATAGACAAGCTGCTGCTGGAGGCAAGGTTCATCATCGACCCGACCCTGAAAAAAGACCCACAAGGTAGTCTCGAGCTGTTCCTGCACCTGGCGCTAATGCTGAACTTGCATCATCTTTGCAGGTACATTTTGATTGAAGTATATAGTTATTGGTCAAATACCTAAAATACCCTTATTAATTTGTCTGTATGCGAATACAGAAAAGGCAAGTGCAGTCGTATTCTTGTAGTGAAAAATTCAAGTTGCAACATGAGGATTCTGCTTTCGGGATTTCAATTGATCCACCAAGACCTTCTCAAGCTATGAAACAAGACCAAACCAATAATCTCTATAAGCGGGCTTCACATTCTGGGCCATTGGTCCCACAGGCCGCCTGGTCAAAAGTCAAAAAGAAGGTCCAAACGGGCCAGACTTATCAGCAATGTCAGGTTTAGAAGCTGCTAGGAAAAGCATGTTATATGAAGACCTGAGAGACGGACAAAATCGGAACTTCACAACCACCTCGAAGACTAATAAGCTGGTTTCCTGGTTCACTTAAAGAAGCTTCTTCAAATGCTGCAGGACAGCTTGATGATGATGATGATGATGGAAGAACAATTAATAAAGATCTTGTTAATGTAAGTAAACATTAAATTTCCATTTTTTTAAATTTATAAAGCAAATCACCTTCTCAATTAAGCTCTTACTAGTGGGAAACCCGCGCTTTGCGGCGGGACCGTTGAACCGAACAAAAAAACAGATAAAACACGTTGAATCACGCACATGCATGGCGGCAAGTTTACTCACCAAATTAAAAAAAAAGGTTAGAAATTATCAGAGAAAAATCTAAGTAAGTAGAAATCGTAACAAATCCACATAAAAAAAGGAAATAACAAACTAAAAAAAAACTGTAATGACTTGTTCGTCTATGCTTAAATGACTTGTACATTATCACACACAACTTTGTTTTAAATGAAGCATACATTGAAACGTATATAAAAATAAAACCAATAAAGGAACTTCTTATTTCTCTTTCTTCTAAACACAAGATAATATTATAAAAAATAATAAGTTTTACCGATGTCATATAAAATGATTTTAAGAAAAATATGAAAGCACGTTATTCTATGAATAGTAAAACTTTACGTTGCTTAGTAGGATATGCTCTAATGATGTCAAAGTATTTAAATTTTTATAAACTATATAATTCTATATAAAAGATCATAACAAAACATGTAACATTATAAATTGTTTTTATATGTTTAAATTAATTGTAGAAATAAATGTCATAAGCTATCATAAACATCTATTGACTCTTGAATTCATCTAGATTAAATATGTTGTTTTAAAGACCAATTTGCCCCCAACATGTAGTTATTATGTGCATTGTGTGTTGTACCATAAGGAAATTAACTTTGTCACACCCTCAAATTTCCACCTGCGGAGTTCTACCGCGAGGCGTGTGACACACCAGGATCCAAGTCAACGGTCACAATAAACGACGTCTAAATGTAAAACATACGTAAACAGAAACCATGCAAAAGTTTAAAACCAACATTCAACAGTGCGGAAGCATTTAAAGTTTACAAAAGTCATGCATAAATAAAACATAAGTTCAAAAGTTCATGATTCCAAAACGTGCAATGAGACCCTAGACGCGAGACGACTCCAGTGCGACCTCGTGCGCCTATCCGACAGCTGCTACCTTAGCGACCTGAGAAAACATGCTAAAAGAGTCAACATATAATGCTGGTGAGTTCACAGGTTTTAATTAAACGTTTAAAGTGATCCTTCAAAAACCGTTACCATCACAGTTACTACTATGCTTGTGAGAACGCTAGCTAGGCGCAGAATGAGATACTCATACGGGTGAAACCATTGCTGACTAAGCCGTGTAGTGACCCTTAGTTTCCTATGGGCTACCGTCATCACCGGTAGACCTTGTTTTATTAGAGACAATATGCACTCGCCGGTCTCACCGTCGAGTGGGGTTTGTCAGGTCCCAATAGCGCTATCCATATTTCCCCGCCATATACCCATGTTAGTGGTTTCTAAGGGACTTTTGATGAACCGTATAGTACGATAAGTAAGCTATGGTATAACGTGATAAAGAGTCATGAGCCATAAGAGTTTAACAAGTCATAAGTCATAAAAGAGTTTTAAGCATGTTTCTCCCCCGAAAACATAAACCGTAAAATGTGGGGCCGTGAACTCACCTTAGGTTGCGTATTCCGTTTAAGAGTAAACCGTATGCGTGATATGAGTAAACCGTCTGTAAGATATGATAGCCCCAACTATTGGCGACCTATCATAAGATATGTGTCAAGTTAGACTAATAACCCGTCGGGTTCATTAGTCCCTAAGTCCAGTCCCTGACCATTATGTGCCCGAAAAGTGTGTTTGACCGACAACAAGACTACGTAAGACAAGACTCGACATCCCATTGGTGACCCAACATTCCACGTGTTAGATAAATACAAGACATCATGCCACATATGCAATTAAACACTTAATACGCGCAACAGTTCACCTAGTCTAGCATAATGTCCGATTAACGCATAAACAGGTCCGAACACGTGTTACTAAGTCATTGGGTGTATCCCGGGGTTCCTATCATGTTCCTAGGCGTCAAATCATGTTCCGGGATGTTAAAATATACATACAGCAGCATTATACGCGATTAGGAATCAAACTAGCATTTAGGATTGTAAATGCCTAAACATTAAGCATTTAGGATTGTAAATGCTAGTAGTTGAGGGGAATAGGCCTCTATTCGCCTATATATAGGCGATTAGGGCTTGTATTTGCCTGAACATCAGGCATTTAGGAGCCTACTCGCCTAAAGCCTCATGCGAGTAGGATCCTACTCGCCTCTGCAGTTCTGTAGTGCAATTTCGCGCGCCGAACACTCCAAATCAGATCCGAAACATGTAGGAACATCCAATAATCATCCTAACACATTAACAAACATATTTCAAGCAAAACCCCTAAGTTTTCATCGTTCTAACAGTTCCGAATGCGAGCGTTTTCCCAAAATAGCAACTTAGCATGTAAACATCACATCAACATGCAAGTACTTGCCCTAAATAGCAATTATTCAGATTAAATCACATAACCACGTTGTCCGATAGCATTCTACTGTTCTAGCATCATCCTAGAGCAAGCCCTAACATCATACAATCAACAACACACCTCATATCATCCTTAATCATCCTAAATCCTTCAAATGGGTCAAAACATCAAGTATCAACAATACACAACCAAAACCATTCAAACTCCTAGGACATCATCATACTAACTTGTAATAGCCATAAACATCATAATAACACAAAAACAACCATGATTCAATCCTAAAAATTCTATCTTTAATCACATATAACACATATAACACATGTAAAGGTGTGGGTTTGTTGAAAAACGGTTTTAAATGGATTTTCAAAGACAAAAACATTTATAAGTCAGGTCTGGACTTTTAGGGAGTAAAAGATAATCATTTAAAGGTTTGGGTTTGAAGAACACACCTTGTATTTAAGAGGAGATGATGGAATAAGCTTGGAAATGGTTGTTTTGATGTGAAAATAGGTTCCAGAGGGTGTTTGTGGGTTGAGATAGGTTATGGGACGGCTAGGGTTGTATAAATGATGTTTTAGAGGTCAAGGGTGGTATTTATAGGCGTTTTTGATCGTTCAAAGCATTTCAGGCGAGTACGCAGCAGTATAGGCGAGTAGGGCTGCTACTCGCATGAAACATCATGCGAATAGCCCCCTATTCGCCCCTATAACCTCCTACTCGCCTATAATAATGGCGATTAGGCTATCACACACTAGCCTAATCGCCTATAGTCCAGGTGTTCGTGTTTTTGGCGCGTTAAACCCTATTTTAACATATGTAAACACGTTTCCACATACCGACAAGTCACATAATGATTACCAACATATAATGCATGATAAATAACACGTTCCCGCCCGATCACCAATTCCCGGGACCCGAGACTTGCGTATGTTAAAACCCTAATGATGTGCGACTCGACTCGACCCGACCGACCTTGTTATGTGTAACGTATGCGCGACTCGCTAAGGTAGACTTACTAAGTTTTCAAAAGTTAGTTACCGGAAGTTGCCGGGTGTCACATCATCCCCCTGTTGAAAGAATTTTCGTCCCGAAAATTTCCCGAAGTCGAGGAGAGAAATCAAATAAGAAGAAAAATTTTTCCGGGTCATCACATCATCCCCCTGTTGAAAGGAATCTCGTCCCGAGATTCTTTCGGCTTCAACAGTGATGAGTGTCGACCTCCGTGCCCAAGTAACGTTTCCCCAAAATACAACAAGTGAAGGTCATAAACCAAACGTGACAGTAACAACCGGGAAACCACTTTCCCAAATGTGAGTATGAGACAAGAGACCCCCGATCGAAGGCCTACTGGGGACTACTATGATCGGTATAACTAGCCCACTGGTACCGTCCAAGTAGCATCCCCAAAGGACCCTCATCAACCCAAAGAATGAGAAACAGAGACCAAACCACAAAGAAATCACCCGAGGACACGAACGCGCAACAACGCGAATAAAAGTATAACCAAAGCGTAACAAGAGATAAGAGAGAATACGTACGGGTAACAGTGTCTGGGTCCACCTGGTTCTCCCTAGCACCGATCACATAAGCATGAGCACGAGTAAACCGGCCACCGCCTTCATTGTCTCCATCCTTCCCTGCAGTCCCTGTGCCCCCTTGATTCAACTTGGGACAGCTTCGCTTGAAGTGCCCCGCTTCTCCACAATGAAAGCAACCCTGATTCCCCTGTGGAGCAGGGGTAGTAATAGCAGTAGTCTGAGTCGTCCTGGAAAGGTTGACCCTACAATCCTTGGCAAGATGCCCCGTCCTCTGACAACGCTCACAACGAAAACTTTCACAAGTACCATAGTGATGAAACCCACAACGCACACACTTAGGGCTTTTCCCAGCATAGCCCCCTTGTTTCTGATCCAACGCTGACCCAGAAGCTTCAGCCTTCTTCGCCGCCGGTTGTCGCTGAACCCCCGATGAACTCTTATCCACGCTTTCCCACTTCCTCTTGTTCTCTGCCGGCGCCTTCACAGAAGAGCCCCTAGGAGGCAAGACACCCTCAGAAATCTTCAAGTTGGTCATCTTAGTAGCCGACCGCACAGCCTCTGATATAGTAGCAGGATCCCTAGCAGACACCAATCCCGCAATCTCTGGCACCAAACCCGCAAGATACTGCTCTATCCTCCTATACTCTGGTGTAGACAAACCTGGGCACATAACTGCTAGCTCGTTGTGCCTGATCGTGTACTCCTCAACCTCAGAACCCACCATCTTAAGATTCCCATATTCCTGTTCCAACCTCTTAATCTCCTCACGCGGGCAGTACTCCTCCTTCAACCTACGCACAAAATCCGCCCAAGGCATGGCGTTGGCCTCCCCGAGACCAAGTGTCTGTGTGACGCAGTTCCACCACGTCAAGGCGGCTCCTACAAAAGTCCCCGAAGCAAACTTCACCCAATCCACTGCTGGAGTCTCACATAAAGCAAACACCGACTCAGTCTTCTCCAACCACCGAAGCAACTCCACAGCCCCCTCTGTACCCTGAAAGCTGAGAGGCTGACAATCCTTAAATCGCTTGTAGGCAACACCTGCCTGAACCGGAGGAGCAGTAGCACCCATAAAAGTCTGCTGAGCAGCCTGAAAAGTAGCTAATGCAACGCCCAACTGTTGTTGCATCATCTCATTGAGCTCATCATACGTCAAGGTGATGTTACCACCACCTCTACCCCCACCAGTGTGGCCTCCACGTCGTCCCCCAGTGCGTCCTCCAGTGCGTCCTGACATCTTCTGAGAAGGAACAAGAAACAAATACTCAGACCCATCACCAACGCTAAACCAAGAGAATATGAAAAGCCTAGGATCGGGTTCGAACGTGACCATTAATCCCAACACGAGATCCACCAAGTCTTCCATGCATCTCAACTTATGATTTCGTGTGCACCCGAAATGATAAATTGCTCTACATGGTTCTCAAGGCGTGCCCCGAGCTCGAACCTCAAGTCACCCGGTTCCCGCATCTTAGAAAGGTACAACCAACTCAAAAGATCGACAAACATTTTCCCTCGACTGCAAACCCGAAGAAGAAGATAAATAAAGCTAGGAATAACCAAGTATGAGATAGGTAATGTGACACTGTTTGGTAAGGATACCGACACCCCGACAAGGTTAGTATGTTTACCAAAAGACACGACTCAAATGTATGTGACCGTCTAGTGTGTGAGACTCGGCTATAGTCTAGACTCTACATGCAGTCCTAGTTCACTAAATTTCTCCTACCTGAGCACGCTTAACTGTGGAGTTCTCCTCTCATCCACTAACATTAAGCCCCAAAACGCGTTGGTGATTTAAGAGGCAAGACATTACTTATGAACCAAGGATCTCTCCTGGCCACGGCCGATGTGGGATTTTCCCGGGGTGTCACATTCACCCCCCGTTAGAGTCTCATCATCCCTAATGAGGTTAGAGTCTCATCGTCCCTGATGAGGTATGCACCCACCATCCCGAACGGCACAGGAGTGGCTCTGATACCATCTGTCACACCCTCAAATTTCCACCTGCGGAGTTCTACCGCGAGGCGTGTGACACACCAGGATCTAAGTCAACGGTCACAATAAACGACGTCTAAATGTAAAACATACGTAAACAGAAACCATGCATAGGTTTAAAACCAACATTCAACAGTGCGGAAGCATTTAAAGTTTACAAAAGTCATGCATAAATAAAACATAAGTTCAAAAGTTCATGATTCCAAAACGTGCAATGAGACCCTAGACGCGAGACGACTCCAGTGCGACCTCGTGCGCCTATCCGACAGCTGCTACCTTAGCGACCTGAGAAAACATGCCAAAAGAGTCAACATATAATGCTGGTGAGTTCACAGGTTTTAATTAAACGTTTAAAGTGATCCTTCAAAAACCGTTACCATCACAGTTACTACTATGCTTGTGAGAACGCTAGCTAGGCGCAGAATGAGATACTCATACGGGTGAAACCATTGCTGACTAAGCCGTGTAGTGACCCTTAGTTTCCTATGGGCTACCGTCATCACCGGTAGACCTTGTTTTATTAGAGACAATATGCACTCGCCGGTCCCACCGTCGAGTGGGGTTTGTCAGTTCACAATAGCGCTATCCATATTTCCCCGCCATATACCCATGTTAGTGGTTTCTAAGGGACTTTTGATGAACCGTATAGTACGATAAGTAAGCCATAGTATAACGTGATAAAGAGTCATGAGCCATAAGAGTTTAACAAGTCATAAGTCATAAAAGAGTTTTAAGCATGTTTCTCCCCCGAAAACATAAACCGTAAAATGTGGGGCCGTGAACTCACCTTAGGATGCGTATTCCGTTTAAGAGTAAACCGTATGCGTGATATGAGTAAACCGTCTGTAAGATATGATAGCCCCAACTATTGGCGACCTATCATAAGATATGTGTCAAGTTAGACTAATAACCCGTCGGGTTCATTAGTCCCTAAGTCCAGTCCCTGACCATTATGTGCCCGAAAAGTGTGTTTGACCGACAACAAGACTACGTAAGACAAGACTCGACATCCCATTGGTGACCCGACAGTCCACGTGTTAGATAAATACAAGACATCATGCCACATATGCAATTAAACACTTAATACGCGCAACAGTTCACCTAGTCTAGCATAATGTCCGATTAACGCATAAACAGGTCCGAACACGTGTTACTAAGTCATTGGGTGTATCCCGGGGTTCCTATCATGTTCCTAGGCGTCAAATCATGTTCCGGGATGTTAAAATATACATACAGCAGCATTATACGCGATTAGGAATCAAACTAGCATTTAGGATTGTAAATGCCTAAACATTAAGCATTTAGGATTGTAAATGCCTAAACATTAAGCATTTAGGATTGTAAATGCTAGTAGTTGAGGGGAATAGGCCTCTATTCGCCTATATATAGGCGATTAGGGCTTGTATTCGCCTGAACATCAGGCATTTAGGAGCCTACTCGCCTAAAGCCTCATGCGAGTAGGATCCTACTCGCCTCTGCAGTTCTGTAGTGCAATTTCGCGCGCCGAACACTCCAAATCAGATCCGAAACATGTAGGAACATCCAATAATCATCCTAACACATTAACAAACATATTTCAAGCAAAACCCCTAAGTTTTCATCGTTCTAACAGTTCCGAATGCGAGCGTTTTCCCAAAATAGCAACTTAGCATGTAAACATCACATCAACATGCAAGAACTTGCCCTAAATAGCAATTATTCAGATTAAATCACATAACCACGTTGTCCGATAGCATTCTACTGTTCTAGCATCATCCTAGAGCAAGCCCTAACATCATACAATCAACAACACACCTCATATCATCCTTAATCATCCTAAATCCTTCAAATGGGTCAAAACATCAAGTATCAACAATACACAACCAAAACCATTCAAACGCCTAGGACATCATCATACTAACTTGTAATAGCCATAAACATCATAATAACACAAAAACAACCATGATTCAATCCTAAAAATTCTATCTTTAATCACATATAAAACATATAACACATGTAAAGGTGTGGGTTTGTTTAAAAACGGTTTTAAATGGATTTTCAAAGACAAAAACATTTATAAGTCAGGTCTGGACTTTTAGGGAGTAAAAGATAATCATTTAAAGGTTTGGGTTTGAAGAACACACCTTGTATTTAAGAGGAGATGATGGAATAAGCTTGGAAATGGTTGTTTTGATGTGAAAATAGGTTCCAGAGGGTGTTTGTGGGTTGAGATAGGTTATGGGACGGCTAGGGTTGTATAAATGATGTTTTAGAGGTCAAGGGTGGTATTTATAGGCGTTTTTGATCGTTCAAAGCATTTTAGGCGAGTACGCAGCAGTATAGGCGAGTAGGGCTGCTACTCGCATGAAACATCATGCGAATAGCCCCCTATTCGCCCCTATAACCTCCTACTCGCCTATAATAATGGCGATTAGGCTATCACACACTAGCCTAATCGCCTATAGTCCAGGTATTCGTGTTTTTGGCGCGTTAAACCCTATTTTAACATATGTAAACACGTTTCCACATACCGACAAGTCACATAATGATTACCAACATATAATGCATGATAAATAACACGTTCCCGCCCGATCACCAATTCCCGGGACCCGAGACTTGCGTATGTTAAAACCCTAATGATGTGCGACTCGACTCGACCGACCTTGTTATGTGTAACGTATGCGCGACTCGCTAAGGTAGACTTACTAAGTTTTCAAAAGTTAGTTACCGGAAGTTGCCGGGTGTCAGAAACTTGTACCTCTTAAATTTTAAGAAGTCCTTGTCAAATGCTTTATAATATAGTATAGATACAGATTAGTCCTTCCTTGACCAATAAAAGTTTGACCACCTAAAAGTCAACTCAAAAATTCCATTACTATGTATGTTTGAGCATAATTTGAAATCATATAATGCATTGACCAATTTATAATCCACATGGCCAACTCAGCTATTGTTCTAAACTAACTACAGGCATCCATTTGAGTATATTTGAATATCTAAGAGTGGAGTTGACTGTTGAGTCTTGTTGACTCAGTTTTAGCTCTACAAGTTTGATCGCCTTGCAAATGAATTTTTAAGTTAAATAACACTTAAGGAAGTGTAATCCATTATTTGAACCCATCTCACAATTTTACCTAGACAAAAATACATGGGAATCTCATTACACTTTAGAAAGATAACGATTCCGACTAGGACGGCAAACGAATATGGCTTTGTTTGTGTTCGTGAACACTTACCGAACGAGTTTTTATGTCCGTGTTCGTTCATTAAGGAAATGAGTGTGTTCACGTTCGTTTGTTAATTTTAGGTCGCGAATACAAACTCATGTTCGTTTGTGAATTTTATTAGCGGGTTTTTGAAGTATTTTAAGTAATATATAAAAACAAAACCCTAATGAACTATCGAACACAAACAACCGAACATAAACAAACACATTACCAAATGATCACGAACATAAGTGAATAAACGCGACCTTTGTTCATCTTCGTTCATTTAACTAAACAAATTATTTATGACTCCTTGTTCTATTCCCACCTTTTAGTTGATTGTTACCTCATCTGATTAGTTAATTATAAATAAAATTATCTTAACCAATCAATTTCATGTTAGTTGACTAATCACCTAATAATCAACCAGTTCACGTAGCCTTGCTTCTCACAAAATCAAAGATCCTGTTCCTCACATGTCTAAGTCTATAATCTCATTAGTTCAATATAATTAGTATTATTATACTGCTACAACTTTTGTGTATGTTGTGTGATTCTGCAAGATTTTATAAAATGTTATTCATTATTCATGATTTGATATGGGAACTGTTTTAGTGGGAGAATTTTGTACAACTTTATGCAGTTGGTGTGATATTTATAAAGCTATAGGTGGAGGAACCGTATTAACAAAGCCAATTATCATGCTAATATGTATTTTAACATTATATATGAATTCTTGTGAGTATATGCTAATATGTATTTTAACATTATATATGAATTCTTGTGAGTATTTAAGTTTGACAAGCATATGCACTCTCCTACACATGTTTTTTTTTTTTTTATTAACCTTGGTCTGCAAACAAAGTTACTAGAAGTCTTTGAAGATTGGTTGCTTGAACTTTGTGCAAAACTTGATAAGGAGAGAATTAATATACCAAAGAGGCAACGATCACTTTCCTTTTTCATATAATAGACTTACTATACCAAAGATGCAATGTCACTTTCTTTTTTCACGTAATAAACATCACGTTTGTTTTTACGAATCAATTCATTTAGCTTCTTATTAATAAATATATTTTGATATTTAAATTAGTTTATTAAGTTTTTCTTACAGTTCGCATTACATCATCCACTAAAAGTGTATTATCTCATAATGTAATTTGGTTCTACATAACTAATACAAGTGATGTCAGAAAAGTTCTTTAACATAAACAAGTATTGTGTTGCAAACTTTTGCCGCCACAACATCAGACGATAATCTTTGTATTTTTATTTCATCCCTACTCTGTATTTAATGTACCATTATTAATTACATATTTTGTCAAATGGTGACCAGGTCAAAGAAGTTTGATTTTGTTATAGTTTTTTTTTAACTAAAGGGGAACGTGTCACATAGGTTGAACGACTCTACAATTCTTTTTTCTCCTTGAACGAGTTAATGTTTTTGTGACCTTGTATATTCTATGGCTATTTTTTGTTGAATAAAATAAAATGTCATAAACCCGGAATGGGTTGTGATTCGTAATCAACATCATTATTGATTGAATATAATAGAAGTTGGGACGCCCGCTGCAACGCGCGGGCATCCCCACTAGTATGTGACAAATACCGACAAGATTTTGTTTAGTGACATTAAATGGCAACTTTGTGCCAGTTACAAAACAATGCAAGTTGAATGTATCAATCACATAACATTTCACATGAAATGTCGATTTAATTTAACTTGTTCGTTCCCCTAACGAATCGACAATCCAATTTATTAAATAACTCGTTATTCCATGTTTTATCACCGTAATTAGAATCAAAATTAAACTCATTGCCAACCCCAATCCTAGAATCAAACGTGCTATCACAAGTATTTGAAGTATTACAATTGGCCAATTTATGGCCACTTGCATCAGCTGCCAATTTTCCTATAAAAATGTTTGTGATATTTCCAAAATGAATTTGTGTTTTTTTTAACGGCAAAACATCTATATATAGAGAGCGTGTGCGCCCAGCAACAAGCCAGAAAAGACAAGTACAAAACGAATTTGTCTTGGATAATTAATAGTGGATCCTCCTTTTATTGAAGCCGACTACTATATGGCCCCCGTACGACACAAGCCCATCCAAGTCTTAAGGCCCAACAACACATGTTTGTTTCCTCCTTTGTGGTGGTTATAAATTTTATTAACAACCCGTTTATTTTATTTTTTTTAATAATAAAACGAACTTTCATTTCAGGACATAGAAAATTATATCAAGATAACGGGCAGGCGGGCAACAAGCTGCGCCGCCACCCCTTTCTGAATAGCAAATCCTAATCTACTAAAAACATAACCCTGCCCACCCAGAGCCGAGACATTACTATGAATAACCCGTTGGATCTTGGTCAGGAAACGGGTAGCCTCCGGTGCCAATGAGCCAAAGGTATCAAAAGCCAATGGTACAAAAATGTGTTGGTTCTCCTCGCAAGCTTTAGCATGTTTTTCTATCTTCTTTGCCTTTACTTTACGGACCGCTTGCCTTGCTACACAGCCACTATCCCTCAACCCAACTAGGGGAGATATACCCGTTAAGTCAACACAAGCATGCTTCCCCCCGACCCATCCAAAGACAAAAAGATCTGCTGGTCGTAAGGAGCCTCCCTACTGTTGGGTCCGAAAGGAAGTTCACAGGGGCCTCCTTCTTGGCTGAGATCCCAGCCCGTCTTAAAATGTCTCACAGAATGTCTCGAACCCAATCATGCCGATATTTGAAACCGGATAACTCCTTACAATGAACCGCATGTTCTCCGTATTAATCCAGGCAGGCCTTACAACCCGTTTATGTTATCAAAAAAATAAAATTCTAGTCTTGTATTTGTCTAACTTATTTATCGTATCGATTTCAAATCAAAGTGAAATGAAATGATGAAATGATAGTTAAATAATTATGTATGTAACGAAAAAAAATTACTAATGCTAACTAAATATTAACAATCATGGATAATTGTATTAAACAATTATAATAAGATACTAGTGAGAAACCCGCGCGTTGCGGCGGGACAGTTAAACCGAACAAAAAATAGATGAAAAAAACGTTAAATCACGCACATGCATGGCGGCGAGTTAACTTGCCATATTAAAAAAAATAAAAAGTTAAAAGTCATCATAGAAAAAGCTACGTAAGTCGAAACCGTAACAAATTCACATAAAAAAAGGAAAATAAAAAACTAAAAAAAATACTTTAAAGACTTATCCGCCTCTGCTTAGATGACTTGTACATTATCACACGCAATTTTGTTTTAGACGAAGCTTATATTGAAACGTATATAAAAATAGAACCAATAAAGGAACTTCTCCTTTCACTTTCTTCTAACTCAAGATAATATTATCAAAAAACATACAATAAGTTTGACCCATTCATATAAAAGGATTTAAGGAAAAATATAAAAGCACATTGTTCTATGAATAATAAAACTTTACGTTATTTAGTAGGGTAAGCTCGATTTTGCTCTCAATATGCCAAATTATTCATGCCGTAGATATTTCCTAAACGACCCAAATACCTAAAAGTTTAGTAACATTGTTATGAATAATAATAGATTAACTAACTTTTATAAAGTAACTAATTGTATATAAAAGATTATAATAAAACATATAGCATTATGGAAATTCTTTTTTATATGTTTTGTATTTAATATGTTTTGTAGAAATAAATATCATGACCTATCATAAACATGACTCTTGATTTCATTTAGATTATTAAATATGATGCTTTAAAGACTAATTTGCCCTTAAAATTTAGTTATTATGTGCATTGTGTGTTGTATCATAAGCAAATTAACTTGTACTTCTTAAATTTTAAGAAGTCCTTGTCAAATGCTTTATAATATAGTATAGATTTGTAGAAATAAATGTCATGACCTATCATAAACATGACTCTTGATTTCATTTAGATTATTAAATATGATGCTTTAAAGACTAATTTGCCCTTAAAATTTAGTTATTATGTGCATTGTGTGTTGTATCATAAGCAAGTTAACTTATACTTCTTAAATTTTAAGAAGTCCTTGTCAAATGCTTTATAATATAGTATAGATAGGATGCAAATATATACGTCTTGTTGCGTCCCACCTAATTAATAGGAGCTCAACTCTAGTGTGCCATATTGTGTTTGGCATGTAGAATCCAAGAGAAATCTATCTATCTATATAAAAGAAAACGTATATGCTGACGTGACGTGCAATGGAGGCCTCAACCTCCCCTTAAGAGTGTCACGTGACATCATAATTGAAAGATTTTAGTGTTTTTGAACTATTTCCTTTTTTAATTAAAAAAAAGATAAACATAAAACCCTAAATTAAATTGAGTTATTTTAGGAAAAAAAGAATTTAAAAATAAATTTAAAATTTTCTCTCTCATGTTTCCTTGCATAATTTTTAAACGTTTATATCTTTTATATACGAGATTTTTTAAAGAAAAAAAATTACACCAAATTAACGAGCGTTTTATTATCTTTCCAACGAGTACCATAGTCCTATATAAAAAACGGAGAAAAATCGACTATTTTTTGTGGGGTTTTGTTCATACAGGAAAAAAACACACAAAGTGTTCATGTTATTCATTAATCATGTTTTTTCTTTTAAACCAGGTTCTTATCTACGATGTTGAAAATCAGCCCAATCGCCATGTTATCATTGGAATTTTACTAGGTATACTTCATCAAGAGAAATTAGGAGAAAGAATCACGCAACACTGCAACACATGGTGTCACCTTATAGCAAGTTTATTTTTTTATTTATTTAATTACAAGAGTAATAATTATTACTATTAGTATTAGTATTAGTATTATTAGAATGGTTATATTTTTCAACCCCGGGACGCTCCCGAAAAGAATTGATAGTTGCTAACGTGACGTTCAATGGTGGCCTCAACCATCTCTTGATTAAAAAAAAAGGAATATTTTATAGAATGGTAATCAAGTTTTACTAGTGTTCAAATTAGATCACTCATAAAATATTTGTTCTAATTAAGTCATTAAAGTTTATTTTATGTCTTATATAGTTTACCTGAATAGCAGGTATAATATCTATGATTAAAACATTAAAGTAAACTTTAGTGACATGATTATAAAATCAAAGTAAGTTGACTTATCTAATTGGGAAAAAAAATGTTTTATAAAAATTGTGAACATTTAAAAAATTGCCAAAATTTTAAAATGTTGTATTTTATTTTTTTATATTTTTTTAATTATAGAGATTGCGAAAAATTAATATTTTTTTGCCATTTTAAAAAAAGTTCGCATTTTTATTTTTTTCGTTGAATTGTACATGATTTTTTATAATTATTTTAATTTTTTTCTTCGTAGTTGTTTTTGTGATTTTCATATTTTATTTTTCCTAAATTTTTCGCAATTTTAAAAATATATTTTTCAATTTTTTAGTCAATATTGGTATTGATAATCCAAGTCAACATTTAAAAACATAACCAAATAAAAGTCATATGGATTGATGACCTTCTAAATAGGTAAATTGTCTACGATTAGAACATAAAAATAACTTTAGTTACCTAATTGAAACAATTTTTTTATGAATAACTTGATTGGAACACTTCTGAAACTAGGTTGCTATTTAGCAAAGTTACCCCTAAAAAAAGGTATCTGTCAAAATACATGAATATCAATAGATCTAATAGATCTTAACAAAAACAATAATGATATTATTACAAAAACCAGAAAGCAATCTTAAATATAAGTGAATTGGATTTTAATAACTCAAACTATTCGAAATTAGTCACTGGCACCCTCAAATAAAAAATTGGCCATATATAACCTGAACTATTGACTTATTGGAATCTAGCACCCAACTAACTTACGCTGTTAGTTGGGTTGCTGACGTGGCACGCTAATGTGTGCACGCGTGGATTGACATGTCAGCATTCCATGTCAGCAAATCTTGCAACGTCAGCGAACCCACTAACGGTGTTAGTGATTTAACCGTTAGTGAGTGTTAGATTCCAATAATTCAATAGTTTAGGTTATATATGGCCAATTTTTTAGTTGGGGGTGCCAGTGACCAATTTCAAATAGTTCAGGTTATTAAAATCCAATTCCCTAAATATAAATAACTTATTTATTTGAAATAAGATATTTATCAATAAACTGAAATACAAGACCTAGAATGCTCAAGAACTTCGCACTGATTCAGGATGAATAAGTGCATATCAAAAACCCTAACAATCTATCAAACGAGAGAGAAAACAAGACTTAGATGAAAATATATCTCAACTCATTTAAGAGAGAGAAAGTTAATGTGTTTATAAAGGAGCTCTAGAAACTTCTATAAGACTCATGTCCACCGCCTTCATCTTATCTGATTTACTTCCCAACATACCATACTCTGCAAGTTATTCAGTGAAATAATTTCTTTGAGTTAAACAGAGACCTCGATCTGACCTTATTACTTCAATTCCAACGAAATATTTTAACTACCTAAGTTTTTTTTTTATCAAAAACATTGTTTTATTGCACCTTTAACTTTTTCTATCTCGTTAACAGAATTACCAGTTAATATGTCATCAACATTTACTAAGCTATCTATACTATATTATAAGGCATGCAAGAGGAATTTCCAACAAATTTAAGTAATTACAAGTTTGAATGCTTAGAGTACAAACACATGATGCCTTTGTGTCAGGCCTGCCACGTCATCACTCGGAGATCGATTGACGTAAACACAAAAAGACGTTCTCCGCAAGATTCCTCTTCCGAGTCACGCCTGTCATGTCATCACTCGGCAATCGATTGATGTAAACACAAAAACACGTTCTCCGCATGATTCCTCATCTGGATCCTGCATGCCACGTCATCAACCGGCGATAGTCTTCCACACAACAACAAAGGCCTCATCCGCACAGATCTTAATCAACCATGCTGTTGTTTAGACACCATGGAGAGAATGGGTAGCTTTTATCTTGATATATGTTAAAAAGCTGCAATGGGCACTTTTTATCATACATTTGACAATAAGCAAACATACGAAATGTCAAATCTCCGCGGATGCGCTCAACATAAATCCAGAATTGGTTTTTGGATTCTAACTAACAAATGTGGATGAGTTTTCATCCACCTCTCACAAACTTATAGTCCAGCGCCCCAGCCGACCTTTCCACAAGATCCAGAGACACACTAGACTGGGGGGCTTGAAGGGGTAGGGTCCTAATTTCTAGCGCGGAAACGGACCCTACCCTCACAACATCAACATCACAAGACCTCCGCGGAGAAGAGACCATTCGAAATAGCAAAGTACGTGAAGATAACATATCTCCGCGGAGTCTTGACCTCTGCAGAGCCCAATCCCTACAAGATCACACGTGGAGTGCAATCCACCCGCGCAAGACCTTGCGCCCAATTTAGTGATAGGTCTCCCATGGACATGTCACACCCTGGCGCGTGCCAGGCCTGGGCAGGGAAGGTGCAGCCCCCCTTAACTCCACTTGCTGCACTGTTCCCCCTTGTAACATCCGCTCCTTATATTTTTGCCAAGATTACAAATGTAGTCCCTATATTATCACATTTACAAATCCAGTCCATGTACTTTTGTTTATTCTCAAATTAATAAAAGCTTGAGTTTCTTTTTATCATTACATATTTACTGATGGGTCTACGTTTTAATCAAATACGTATATTGAAACGTTTTTCAAACTTATTATAATTTGACTTTTATAGAATACCAAGTCAGGAGGTTAGTTATGCCAAAAATCATTTTTTGTATCATATATTTTAACCACAATTAAACAATTACCAAATTCTTTTAAACTTTATGATTAATTATATTACCTCAAAAATAAGTTTCATGAGTTTTCTAGTCAACTAATTACTAGTATTACTCACAAAATGGATTATTATATTAAACACCATTCATTATATTTCTAATTACTCATTCTTTTCCTCAATATCCCAACATGAGTTTCACACACAAACACTCTCACTTCTCTCATCTTGTATCATCTTTTGAGTTCATATCATCATCATCCTCAAGAATTTTGGAGATTTTTGCTTTGGTTTTCATATATTCTTATTTTTCTTAATCGAACAAGCAAAACCGTAAGTATTTTCAATCAACTTTCACTATTTTTCCTTTTCATATATATTTCTTCAATAGCATTATATTTATTTGATGATTCATACACTTTAGGGTTTCAATTGCTAGTTAGGGCTTTAGGGTGTTTATGAACAATTTGGGATTTTTGAGTTAAAAGTATAATTAACTTGTAAAATTCATAACTAATTCATATGTTATCTAAAAATCATGAAATTCTAACCTTAGCTTCTAGATAATATTTGTGACCTGAAACTAGTTTCTATTATGATTTTGTGACCGTTGCAATAGTTTTAATAATTTTATTTTGATTAAATCCTACTTATTTCATTAAAAATCTTATATAATGTATTTTAATGTAAATATTTGTGGAAAACCTATTTACTATGTTAGAATACTGATTATGATTTTTTGCTACCTGATTTGTATTAGTTTTGTACTTTTATATAATTTAATTCTTAAGTTTTAGACAATAAATATAATATAAAATTATTTTGGTTAAAAAAATTATCTAAAAAATTATTTTTGACCATTTTGGTTCATAATACATTATTTTCATTAAAATTATTGATATTTTGATTAACTTAAAATTTTTATGTGAATTTATGATAATTATGCGTTTATATATTCATTAAGCCATTTAAAAATATATATGAAATATTTAGATCATTTTATGACTTCATAAATCTATTATTGTATAATATTAAATTATTTATCTTATTTAATATTTCTTTGACTAACCTAATTAATTGGTTGTATTTAAATTAATAAATACAAATAATTAATGTTTTAAAGTTGTTACATTTTTTTTGAAAAAGTCAAAGTTGTTACATTTTTTTGAACAAGTCAAAGTTGTTACATAATTTAACATTTATGTGACTTCCACCATTTACTTTAGTTCATAACTTTAAATTATGAACTTATAATATTATTATTCATATTTATTCCTTAGTTCATATTTCATATTATTTCAAGCAAGTATATATATTTACTTACGTCGCATTTTCAACATATATCGTTATTTACAAGTTAAACCCCAAATTAGACTAGACATCCTAAGTGCCTTAGACTAGAAACCCTAGACTTACTTTAAGTCCAAACACTTATACATATACCATACTTTTAGGTTGAGACTTCGGGATTCGCCAATTCACGCTCACGACGATTTAGTGACATAACTATTTAGTGAATGTGAGTATATCCTTTCTCTTTTTCATGTTTTACTCTTTTGGGGCTATTCATGTACACTATTATCAAATGTTATTCTTGTACTTAATGCAATTCTCATGGGCGTTTGCTTTATGTGAATTTGTGTGTATCTATGCTTAGTCAAAATCGTTAACCGTTCTGCGGCCTTGCATTTCAATGAATAGTACTATTGTATACCCCTTTGAGACTCTGTTGAGAGAATCTTGGTCATTGTCTTGTTAATTCATTATTCAAATTGTTAGTCATGTGTTAGTCTCATTCATTTAGGCTTGGTTTTGACTGATACTACTTATTACATATTTGCAAACGGTATACAACACATGAATTGCGAAACGTTTTTATACTATATGTATTCAAAACAGGGTATGCTCACCAATACAATTTTTGTATTGACAAAATTATTTTGTACATGTTTCAGTTTATTTTGAGATGCATTCTTTAAGCTTTCGGTTATATATTTAGATTTTGATTTATTGTATTTCAGTTTAGTTGTCATTTAGAACCGTTGTATTTCATTTCAATGTAATAAACTATTTAATCAATGTATCAATATTTACACTTTTAGTCCATGAGCTATTGAACAATCGTCATTACGTGACACCTCGATGTTTCCGCCATCGGTTGGGGTGTTACACCCCTGGTGTCATGCGTCAGTTCAGACAATCTTCTGGAGGGAGTAGGCTGACAGGCTGAAACCGCCTGACACAGATATAGAAAGATCCGCCTGCAGCCAATAGCAATGCGCCATGTGGACCAATGTTAGGGCGATACCTCTTTCTCTCTCCTGTATTTATTATGTCCAGTTTGCTTTATGTTTTCCCTAGTCCAAATCTAACTAGTTGGGCCAAAAGGAAGGCAAGCCCATAACCTGGGCCCAAGCCCATCGTCGTGGTTATGGGTAAATGGTAACCGGCCCGTGTAACCTCTATAAATAGGGGCTCTCACTTCCTTTGCCAAGGATTCCAATCTCTCGATAACACAGATATACTTACCGGGCTAAACTACCATTTTTGTGTCTGCTATCACAAGTCTTTTGAGACTCTAGGCGGTCGTCTCCTTTCACACGACCCTCTGATTATTTACAGGTCTCGGATCCAGCCACGGTGTGGAGCAAAGGATGATTATATCCTGCAACAAACATGAGTCATCACCCCATGTACCACTTGTGAGGTAAGTACCACAGTCATTGTTACTCGTTTCTTCAATTTGCTCTCCATTTTTCTTTATCTGAAACGTCAACTGCAGTCCAGTGGTAATAAGTGAGGTTTTTTTGGGTACCTTTTAATTTTAATCTTTTATCTTTTGTGCTCGATGTAATTACAAAACATTATTAAATCTATATCAAACTTGAAGCCAAATGTAAAACTAATACTAATTTCTTCAAAAGACAACTATACTTGTCTTTAGGAAGGATGAATCCCCCACCCCCTTATATCAGCAGTCCTAATAGCCGCCGTGAGTGGATTCCATGTATGGCGGTTCATTTAATCAAGTAAATTTAGCCCTTACGCATATCAATTTTGGATTTGGATTTATTTATGTTGTCTAAGAGATTTGGTAACTGGTTTGTTTGAGTTTGGCTGATTTTTTATTTGAATATGGAATATGGAATCTGTATACACATTTTTGTTTGAAATTTTATTCTTTATGAATGGATTTGTAAAATTGACAATGTACCTTTTTTTTCTTGATCAAAACCAATTGTTTGATAAATGTCCTCATTGAGTACTACTTCACTAGAGTGAAAATCAGTCAGGGTCAATGAAATTACGACTTCTCAAACCAGGTCTAGGCAACAACAGGTGAGAATTGTACGTTTGTAATTCTTGTTTAAAATCGTTCTTTTACCAACTATATTTCCTTTTGAGTGCAAAGCGGTTTCCTTAAGATAAGGCATACAGTTGCAAGTGATTTGCGGTAAAGTTTTGATCCATTTAGGTTGCTTGACAACAACCTAGAATGATAGAATCGGAAAAAGAATTGAATCCTCTTCACTATGTCTATTGCGGCTGCTATTTGTTTGTGTCCCCGGTCTTTTAATTTACAAATAGTGGGAATGAGTATACTAAGCATTTGTCATGAAATCCATAATTATTATTTTGTTGTTATGTAGGATGCTACCACCAGTCTCCGGTAGGTATCACATTGTCGCATCAACTTTTTCCTCAGTTTAATAGTAATTGTCAGCGTTGCCATTTACATTTGTTGTATATTTTAGGAAGATTGAATCATATTTTAGAAAATTGAATCGGAAAAGGTATGGAGAGAACTGAAGAAATATCATCTTCTCCTTGGCTACGGGAGTCCTACCACACTATTTTTATACTAACGCCAAATTAAGTATCACACCTTTCGTTTTTCAATTTGCAATTTTTAATTTATCCATCAATTGTCTCATGCCATAACACAACCCTAAATCAATAACTTATTGCATTATTCTGAAAATTTAAATGCTTTTGTTTCTATGTAATTTGGTGTACACGCATAGATCACTGCTAAAGTAGGTTCTGCATCATTTGTTTTTATAATTTCTAACCATTTCCATGTGTTTTTTTTTAATTTGTAATATTTTTTTTTGACCCATTAGTTTGTTTAACAATTTAGTTTTTGATAAATGCATTTATTTGTTATTCATAAGTGTGATTAATAATTTAGTATGTTGTTAATTAATTGTTTCTAACAACATCTAAGCCATCTGTTTAGTACTGCTTTTTTATAGACTTTTGAATTTGGTACTGTAGGTGTGAATCCCAGCCCTCATGTGTCAAAATTTATAATTTTCAGGAATTAATTAGCTATAAGTTATATTTGGTTTTAGAAATATGTTTATTTTTAATGGAAAAAATATTTAATAACATGGTTTAATTTTATTCAACATAATGAAAGTTTATGTAAATGACGCGAAAATAATCATATTATATGTTGCGATATTCAATTTATTTAATTTAATAATTCAAAATTGAGATGTTTTTTTTCATTTATTTAGTTTTAGGATTTGATTTCTACAATAGTATATTTATTAAAATATAAAGCTGTATATTATTTGTGAAAACCTGCATTTAAATACGTCTAAATGTAGTTAGTCTAAAAAAATGGTGTTTGTTATGGTGGGGCTGAAGAAGCAGTGATGGAAGTAAGTATATGTGTAGGGGGCCCATGGGGCTCCATGAGGTTTTATGGGATTAAAATATTATAAAGTATTAGGATGAGAAAATACGTGTTTAGTGGGTGTGGGCTTTATAAATGATTAGGTAATCATTGCATAATTATTATTTTTTTAAATAACAAATTTAAATACTAAATAATATTTCATTAAATAAAAAAAATTACAAATAAAAAAAAAAACAAATACTACTCTTCTTCTTCTTCTTCTTCTTCTTCTTCTTCTTCTTCTTCTTCTTTTCTTCTTCTTCTTCTTCTTCTTCTTCGTCGTCGTCGTTGTTGTCATGCTTTCTCGACTAAATATGCCTTCAACGCATTATGTATATCCTTGAAACGCAACATGGTACTGTTTTGTATTCTCTGCTCCATTGTCGCTTGCGTTCCTTGAACAACATCTTTCGGAAAATAGTTTTGGCATATTGCTTTTCCTTCGTCTTCAAATATCATATTATGCATTATGATACAAGTATACATCACCATTCTAATTCTTTCGTTTTCCCATATACGACAATAATTTCTAACAAAATGCCATCGTTGTTGAAGAACCCCGAAACACCTGTCGATGTCCTTTCTTGCGGACTCATGAAATCTCTTAAAATATTGTCTTTTTTCATCGAGTGTTTGAGAAAACGTTTTAACGAGTATTGAATACTCCGGATATATACCATCCGTCAAGTAGTATCCATGCTTGTAGTAATTATTATTTGCATAAACCCAGCTTTCTGTATTGTTCCGCCAATGTAAGACTCTAGCAATGGCGAAAACTGAAAAGTATTTATGTCGTTCATACACCTGGCGAGACCAAAGAAGGCTGACCAAACCCAAAGGTCTTGTGAGGCAACGGCTTGTAAAACCAACGCTGGTCCCTTTTGGTCACATTTTGTATGTTGACCTCGCCATGCGGATGGACAACTATACCACCGTCATTGACGACAGTCTATACTACCAATTATGCCGGGTATGCCATGTTTTTTTAAATGCACTTCGTATAGTTGTTGAAGGTCATTCCATGTCGGGTTTCTCAAGTATCGTTTTCCATATAATTGGCATATACCTAAAAAAATAATATATATATATATATATATATATATATAATATAACTAAGAATTATAGTTATATATAAAATTGTAAATATAGTGTAGACAAAATATTCCAAGGTATCGCATGTGGTTTTCTCCGCCATCTTCATATACTCGTCATTAATATCGTATGTGTTCCCGTAGGCGTGTACACATAGTGCGAAAGTGACTTGTTGAATTGGGGTGAATCCTAAACACCCTCTACAGTCTGGTTTTTGCTTAAAGTAGTCATAGCTTGACTCTAAATATTCGGTAATGCGCAAAAATAACCTTTTACTCTTCCGAAATCGTCGCTTAAACATATCAGGGCCGCAAACTGCTGAAGGATTGAAATAATCATTCATTAAACGCTCATTGGCGGATGCATGGTCTCGCCGTATATATTCCCTACTCAATCTCAGGCGTAGGGGAGGATTATTTACATGTTGCATGGTGTTTATCACTAGCGTAACCGCACTCGTAACCATTTCTTCCTCTTCCGCGCCGTCGTCGTGAAAAAACCTTTGTGGTAACAGTGATTGATATGTTAACATTCTTTATTATTATTACCATATATTATTATCATTTTTATCTCTCTTGATTCGGGTCAGGTCGCAACTCATATTACTGTTTTATTCTAAGGTTCCCTGAAATTACCCTCACAATACGCATTTTCCGCTCAACTATAACACATTTAGCACTAAACAGTAAAAACTGCCTCCTATGGAGGTACTTAGTGGTTTGTTGTCAAATATTTGGCTCTGTAAATATGCGAAAGAAGAAGAAATTAGAACGCCCAAGATAGTTATGGCACACTGGTTACATGCAATTCTGCCTCCTATTGAGGTACTTATTGGTTCGTTGTCAAATATTGATACATTAAGGTTACCAAATCTTAACGATGTTTATACATATGTGCTTATTTTTCATTTTATAATCACTCGGTGATATACATTTTACATAATCCTTTAACATTCTATATGTTACAAATCCTAACCAAGTTTATTCCTTTTATTAGTTGGCTGAAAATAAAAATTTGTTTTGTTTTATAGTTCTTGGAGATGGGAAGGCAAGCTTGCTTATAAAGTGGAATATGACTTTTAGGTTGGTCTTCATCTCTGATCTTGGATAGTTGGGCGGATTAGCGCATAATGCGTAATGGGTCAATTTTTTTCACAATTTCACATCTCTGACTAAAATGTGAATTATAATTATAATATGTTGAAGTGAATCATTATGTGGTGTTATACCCTGAATAGTTTTTTAAATCAAATTGTGGAGTCAACAGTGGCAACGATAGTGGAGGGTGTCGTGGAGGGGGCGGCAAGATTGAGTGTTGGAGAGGCAATGGCAGGGATTAGTAACAAGTGGTGGTGGCGGCACACAATGGTGGTCTGTGGTGCTCCCTTGTTTCAGCCTATTTTTAACTAGCAAGTTTTATAATAGTGATCAAGTTACAATTTTTTGCCCTGCACGGGTTTCCCACTAGTATAACAATAGTAAGTAAACTGAATGTACAAGATTGTAATTTTTACATGGCACAACTATGACACGGTCAACAAACCATGTCAAGAGCCGTACACATTTTGTGACACCCGTCAACAAACCTGGTCAAGATCCGTACACATTTTACTTAACTATGTCATTTCATGTGCATTATAACAAATGTTAAAATGGCTATAACATGTGTTAATCACAGCCTTGACATAATAGTATAATAACACATGTTAAACAGTTATATTTCCATGAATACACCACACATGTTAGAATGTGGAATATTCTATAGCCCATTATGACATTTGGGACTTGTTTTGTTAATGATAAACTTGTATTTACAACAAAACTCCTAGAGTTTACGAAACTGTACACTTTACAAAAGGACATACATGATATGGAGTAATTGTCACACGCATGAACAATGGCCCCACATATACATGATATGAGGGTCCACAAGTCGTGTGAACACTTTGTATGGCAAACGACAAGAACGTACAACTTACTATGTCTTTGATAATCATAGGGCACCTATTGTCGGGATAGTAGTTATTTCGCTTTTCTGCTTTGCTAGACCACATATCCACTCACCAGGTGAGTTTCACAACCCTGTTTTACTATTTTTACATTCTGGGGGATAAACATGCTACATTACTAGTTACATTACATTTGGGTGAAATTCTATCATGACTACCATGTGAAACATGAGGCATTCGGTTCATGAGTTCAACAGTCCTCACACTTACATTTACACTGTAACCATTAGCTAACAGTAGCCATGGAACACTTAAATAGATCTATTGGGTTGACACCCCCACTCTTGGTTAGTCACTCTAACTAGTTACATACGAAAGAGTGTTAGTATTCTACTACATATACGTTGCCTTTATTGTACAATGCGCGAGGCACAACAGTCAAGAGAATTTGAATGTTAACATATCAAATAGAAGAGTGATTTGAGTTCTGTTGAGAGTTCGGGACAGAGTGAATCAGGATAAAGTGATTTAACAAATGATGATGCAAATTCTGAGAATGCTAATAGTACAGATGTAGTTGAGGTAAGTGTAACATCTGTAAAAGCTGATGATAAATATAAGCATGATGTAGTTGAGGTAAATTCAAAACCTGAATGTGCTAAATGTTCTGAATGTGTCAAATTGAAAACAGAAGTACTGAACCTTCTTGAGGACAAACAAAACTTAGCAAGTGAATTAAAAAGATGCAAAACTGCAAATGAAATTTTTGAAAAGAATGAAAAAGATTTTAAAAATCAAATTCAATCTTATAAGAAAGAAATTTTAAAACTTCATAAAACTTATAAAATGTTTTGGAGAAGGATAATTCCACGTCAGAGTTGGAAGTCACAACATCTTGTGTTGCTGATCCCGACTCTGAAGTGAAATCAAAGCTTGAAGTAAAAACTGAAAATGTGGTCGCCACTTCAGAACCTAATTCTGAAGTGAAATCCATATTCAAGTTTCCTGAAGGAATAGAAGGATCCTACATGTTGGTGGGAAGTGACAAATTGATTTCCAATAAAGATTTTCCAATTGATCTTATCGAATAATCTTTACTGAAATGTGTTTTTGTTGATAATGATGATTTGTTGGTACAATTTAGAAATCACTTTGGTCACCTGCAATTCATACTCAATCCTAACCAGCATGTGAATCAAAAGAATCAGTCTGGGAACAAAAAGAAAGGTCCCAAGATAAAAGGACCAAAACCAAACAAATTGAAAGGTAATGATCAGATGAAAATTTCACATCATAAGAATTCAAGAAATATTTCATCAAGATCATATGACTTTTATGATTATTCAAGTACTTCTTGATTTGATGGTTATTGTGGAAACATTTCATCACAATATTCTCCTGAGTTTGTTGAATGGAGAAGTTGTTTTGAATGTGGGGAAGTCGGACATTTGTCAGCCCAGTATCCATATTAGTATTGGGATGAAGGCAATGTCTTTGAGTTTGAAGAACATAGGTCCTGTTTTAACTGCGGGGAGTGTGGGCATTTAGTTGCTGACTGTCCGTATATTAAACGGAAAAGGACATAAATGAAAGCTGCTAATCACTCATGCAATGTCAAAAAGTTTGTATCTCCAAAACATATCAAGAAACATAAGGGGAAACGGTCTGTTGTATATGACAGTCGAAACAAGATTACCTTGAACAAAAATGGAGATAGTGAATGGGCTGCTAAGATAAGGGGGAGTTCTAAGGCTAAGCCTAAGAATAACTCTAAACATGGGCCTTTATCAATTAAGTCTGAGAAGGTTCCAAACAAAGTTCAGAAGCAGGTTTCAAACAAGAAACCTGAAAAGTCAAAAATCAAAACAAAATAAAAGAAAAACAAATCTAAAACAAAAACTGAACTTGTTTGGAAACCCAAATCACTTTCTTAATACGCAGTAGCTTCTACTTCAAGTCAATCCATTGAGAAACCAATTGATTTTTCAAAAGGTGAATGGATTGATATCCCGATGATTGATGACCTTGGACGACCCATCACTGTGAAGGGATGGGTTTCCCTCTTCAACTAATTGTTTAATAAGTGTGCAGGTTGTTCAAGACAGTCCTATTAGCTATCCTTTGATAGTTGATTGTGGAGCATCTGTATACAACGACAGACTTGATTTTCCTCATAAACTTTGTTGTTCTACATTTGGTGGAGATTAAGTTTTTGCTGTTTATTGCAGAGGTAAACGTTGAGAAAGTTAGATTGAAAAAGGAAAGAATGAATTCAACAAAGAGGAGAGTGTTTCTCGTTTGTTTCCTACATGTGAAGCCATAAAACGTTGCAATCTCATGCGATTGCTTTCAGGTTTTGGAGTTTAACAACAGATGCGACAATACGGTTTATTCTAAACTCTCTTATCTTTGTCAATGGTTTTACTAATTGAAAGATCTTAGTGAGTAAGGTAATCTGAGTGGATAATGGTTTTTTGAAGATCAATGAGTAAACCTCATCAGATATCATTTTATTTTGTTTTTCTTCATAAAGTTTAAAAATCCAGAAATATGCTTATTTTTATATTTTTTAGGGGGAGAAAATTTCAGAAAAATCAAAATTAGAAATTAGAAAATCAAAAATGAGTTTTCCTGGAGAAAAAAAGGAGATGATAGTACATCAGTGGGCTGTCAGACTACTCTAAAAAACATTGAGTAGCCACTACAATTATATATTGGTAGGCTTGAAATCAAAGTTTAAAGTTCAGCATGGTGATATAAACCTAAAAACAGTAACTGATAATCATGTGGATCAACGTCTCGTTGGCATATGGTTTTAGTACTGAAATTTCGTTTGATAGATTGCCAAGATCAGAGGTTTCAGATCGTTATATTAATAGTTATCCGGGGATGGCCTGATCGATCTTCTGCTGTATTGATTTACAGACCTAGATTCAGTCAGGGTACTTTATAAAAGATCTTTAATGACAAACCTTAAGTTACTGAATGAGGAACTTAATATGTGTGATGATAATCAAAGATTATCTAATGCATCGTATCAATACTATGATGAAAATCATGTATGATATTAGTCCTCACCATGGTTGAGTGCATAAGTCGCTTTGAAGCATTAATTTGCTGACATGTCACCGCTGTGCCTCATACCTTGTAACTTATAGATAACTACAATATAATCACGCATTACGATGAAGTTTTGCGCAATTCTTGATACGGGAATGTGTCGCGTGTGCGGGGACCATAGGTTATTCAGTATCTAATATTACCTTAATGTATCTGAAGTGCTGAACAATGAATGATGATTTTGGGTTTAAGTGGACGAACATACTGATAATGGTTGTAGGATGCTCAATGACAAAAGCAAAAAAATTGTCAAATAG
This sequence comes from Ambrosia trifida, assembly GCA_028751855.1. Taxonomy (NCBI): domain Eukaryota; kingdom Viridiplantae; phylum Streptophyta; class Magnoliopsida; order Asterales; family Asteraceae; genus Ambrosia; species Ambrosia trifida. The sequence goes on along the minus strand of CM054129.1, from coordinate 21,450,479 downwards.
AGTTTTGACTGACTGTTCCAATACTGATATGATCCTCTTACCGCAAAATTCACAAAAATATGTTTGGTTTACTTTCATGCAATTTATGACAATTTAAAAAGATTTTTGGTGCGTTTTAGCATAAACTTCAGAAAATCCAAAAGTTTTACATTTCTATTTTATTTTCGATAACCAATGTTGGGATACTTAATGTGAAAGCTCGATTGCTCAAGAAGTGTAAAAGGGAAATCAAATTGCAAATTTAAAAGTTTCTGGTGCATATCGAAAATGTTTAATAATTTAGGGGGAGAAATATTGAGGGTCAAATTGGATGTAAATATTACTTCCGAGATCTTTGTTGTGTCTAATGCCGGTTGTAGTTTGTGCAGTTTTTAGTAAATTTTTTTCTGCAGAATCAGACACAATAGGTGCACTGTTCAAGATTCATCAACAAAGTGTTTAGATTGATCAAGACCAAAACCTGAACATCAAGATCACCAGAATAACAAAAACCAGTCAGAAGTTGTAAAAGATATGATAAGTGAAATCATGGAAGTGAAGAAATTCCAAGATTTTTCTCTATCTTCATCTCTGGACCAACAAATGATAAAGCCAATATTTCTTGAGTCTGTCTAAGATTTTAAAGCTTACTAGAGAGATAGACGAGATCTGATGAAGCCTCGACACAAGCTTACAAGAAAAGGAAAGTTTTTAAGTCTTCCAAATTGATGAATGCAAGATTTGAAGAATTGATTACTTTCTAGTTTAGTACATCACTAGCTAGGTCCAAGGGGGAGATTGTAAGTGCACTATTCTTATATGTCCCCAGCTAGTGATCCGGTACTATATGTCGAGGAGATGTTTTTATAAGGTTTGATTCGTGTAGGCGTGGGGTCGAATGAAAACAGGAAGTTTTCATTCGAACCAACAGAAGGTTGAAGGGATTCATTCGAACCTTCGAGAGGTCGAATGAATTGCCTATATATAGGGGATAAGTTAGTTGTTGAACATTTGAGCTTATCCCCAGTTTTGAGAGCCACTTTGTATTAAGTCTAGGTTTTGATCTGTAATATTCCATAATTGATCTAATACACGAGGAAAGTTATGGAAATTGCTTGGTCTTTCGGAATCTGTTTTCATCACGATCTTCATTGGTTATATCTTACTCGGTTTGCACAACCAGAGGGGATTCCGCACCCTACGGTTGGTATTCGTGAGATCGCGGTTCGTATATACGATCCTAAAACGTTTTCACAGGTAGGTTGTTGTTTTGTCATAATCAAGAACCATGAATGTATGTTGTTTTCTATTGTAATGATCAAAATAGGTTGAATGTTTATTAACCTCCACTGATGTTTGCAACCCAGAACTTGATGCTTGAATACATAAAACATGCATACATGAAAGACAAGATGAAACATGAGACAAAAGTCTAAGTCAAGAAACATAACAAACATGAAACAACAAGATGAAACATGAAACAAGATGCCAACACAACAAACATGAAAAAACAACAAGCCTACTTCCAATGATAATCGTCATCCGAATAGTAGACTGAATCCGAACCATGCTTTCCTTCATTGGGATCATGGTACCAATCCTCCTCCTCTGAGTTGGAATAATTCCATGCGTTCTTCAACACCTCTGGGTCATAGTCTCTACATGGGTCAAGATCCTCTTCTTGAACTGTTTCGTCCCATGAACCACTTCATGACTAGGGGTGTGAATTTCTGACATGACCTGAAAACACGACCCGAACCTAACATGAAATTAGTGGGTTTGGGTTTAGTCTAAATGGGTTCGGGTCAGGTTCGGGTTGAACCTACGAAACCGTTTAGCTAAACAGGTCGGGTTCGGGTCAACCCGGGCAGGTTGGCGGGTTGACCCGTTTAACCTATTTATATTATATATTGCTTTTTTACAACATGTTTTATGTTATAAATTAAATTGGTTAGGTATTTTATGCTACATTTATAACTTAAAATATAAATTGGTATGATATTTTATAAATAAAAAATAAATGTTTTATATATGTTTGTGTTTTTTTGTAGTAAAATTTTAATTTTAATATATTAGTTTGCGAAAAAAAATAAAAAAATCAGGTTGAACGGGTCGGGTTCGGGTCAACCCGAGAATATTCAGGTCGGGTTATGGTTCATATGTATCTCACACTTTTCGGGTTCGGGTTCATGTAAAATTTTCGAGTTCGGGTCGGGTTGGACCCGCCAACTCGACCCGTTAAGCACCCATATTCATGATCATCAGCTTCTTGAACTGCCTTTCCATCAGCCTTTTCAACAAGTTGTTCATCAACCTTTTAAATAACCTTTGCATCAACCTTTTCAACATTTTGGTCAACTACATGTTCAACAACTTGATTATCCATTTTAGAGATCAAGACAACCATGAATGTATTGCACCATATTGCTCATTTAAATCAGCTAAACATTTAACTCTTCTATCTACTAGTAATCTACCCACTAACCCAATAAATTTACTCCATTAAATGCAACCATTACACAACAGTTAGATATTTAAAATACATAATTATATGCCAAAATGGCCCCTGATGTTTGGCCCAATATGCTACACTACACAACAATCAAACTAGCCAAATACATAGTCAAAAGTATTGTAATATATACCAAAAGATTAAACTTCCAAAAAGGCCACTAATGTTTGGCCCAATATACTATATTACACATACCATAATGTCATACCAGTCAAAATGTATACCAAAACAAACCAATCAAACTAGATACCAAAGTAAACAACCATAAAGTAACAGATCTGAACTCAAAACTACATAATTACCTCTACACCTCCACCACAGCATATGCCACTTGTATATCCCAATGTTGGCATCAACACCTACTACTGTTAAATTTGTCCTAGATAAGAGCCTTTTAAGAAACAACCATCAAGCCGTAGTATGTCTCTCTAACCAAATTTAAACCATTGCTTTAGTGGCCCTAAGAAGATACAAACTCTCTTCAATTGCCTTGTGGGGCTGCTATGGTTAGGTTCAATCTCAACATCTATCTTAACAATAGTACCTAGGTTAGATCTCATCAAATTAGAACAATAATTCCTTAGATTCCCATATTGGGCAATGTAATCACCATTAATCTTAGCAGTTGCCTTTGCCCTAAATATTTGATTACATGTTACTTGCACTTGTTATTTGTTCTGCATAATTTCTTGGAGAGCCCTTATTTTAATTTCAGGATTGGTTTTAATAATAGGCTCAACCTTTCTTGCAAGCCAACTCACAGTGCATACCATCACATCCCGAGTATGAATACAGTCATATTGTTTTTTGAGTGTTTTGACCACCCATGCCCCATCTTTTTTAAGATTATACACATGCAAAACCCAAGGACATGTGGGTTCTATCTGTAACACCCGTAGATTTCCGAACTTCTGTTTTGCCTTGTAAAGTTTGTACACTTGTATAGTTTGATTTAGGCTTTGTTGAGGGGGCTCTTTAGCATTCTCCTAAACTCATTTGAGTAGCTTTGGGAACAAGATACAAGGGAGTAAAAAATGGAGGGACCTTATTGTAATTTGTTGCCATTAAAAAAAAACCTAAAGATCATCCCTCCTCTTCCTCCTTGGTCACGCAAAGAGCAGCAACAAAACATCCATTTTTTTTTTATTTTGAGCAGCCTCCCAAGCAATCATTCGACTTTCCCAAGGCATCCCTTCAAAACATATATCATGTGTTAGTCCAATTTATTAATGATGTTTTTGGACGATTTAGAGTTACAATCGGACCTAATATTTTGAGCCAACATTGAAGGGTATTATTTGGGGGTTTTGCCTCTAATTAACCTACAAGGTTAGTCGATCAAACCCCTAAGTGAATTCGTGATTAATTTTGATGTTAAGATCGATTAATTGAATGAATTCAAAAACTAGGGTTTCTTAAATCGGCTTCATTGTTCTTGGATGATTTAGGTTATTGAATTGGGGGGTTTTGCTTCCAAACCATCCTAAGGTATGTGATTTACATCATATTCGAAAATGGGAGGCGCCATTGGTGAAGGTTTGGTGTGTCAATTGATTGAATTATGATTATAGGGTTCTAGGGTTCTTGTTTTGGGAATTTTTGAGTTGTTTGTATTAATAAATTAATTAGGTGTTTAATTCAGTCCTTAAACCCCATTTAGGACCTATTGTAACATAAATTATGTCTTGGATTGATTAAAAGTTTATTAGTTAACGATGGTAAAATAGGGGTTTTCGGTTTGTAAGAAAAGGGACGATTTGGAACAAGGTGTAGATGTTGTGTACACACCACCCAAATCTGATCCCAAATGATTCAAATGGTAAAATATGATATAAAATATGGCTTAGATTGATAATAGGGCTGATTTAGGTGAAGGACACACTACTTTGCGAAATGGGGCCTTCAGTTCGACAATTTAGGGATTTTCGCAATTTAGGTGATGGTTCATCATGTGAGTCACCAAATCAGGTCCTAGACCATTAATATAGTATATGAACTTGTTACAAATGATATTTTAAAGGTTTGGGGCTGAATAGATTAATTACACCTTTCTAGGAACTCAATATTACCCGGTTGACCCATTAGGAACCTTAGAAGTCTTATAGGCCTAGCTTGTAATATAAATTGTTACTTGGCAGGGGTTTGATTGTGTGTGTAGCCTCCCGGTATCAATTTGCTTGTTGGTTGTTTGTTCTCGCTTTCAGGTGAATTCATGATGCCCTTTTTATTGTTTTAAACATTTTGGGCTAATATGCATGTCTTGAAAGTGTATTTGGAACCTTGCATGTTAGATCGGGATTTTCCTTAATTTCTACTTGTTTAGGTTAAATGTGTTACTATATATTTATATATAAACTGTGTTTGACGGTTACCTGGTATTATAAATTGAGCTATGATAGTTATATAGTATATCTGCTCTGATTTATAGTTCGGTTTGAGTATTAGTAAGCGATATGCGCTTATGGAGACTTGTTGTAGTTTTGTGATAAATAGGTGGAATGCGCTTATTGTAGATTTAAAATAAAGTCTTGTGTTAAATAGGCAGATTGTGCTTATTCTAGACGTTACATTTGCCTTAATTTTTACTTGTTTAGGTTAAATGTGTTACTATATATTTATATATAAACTGTGTATGACGGTTACCCCCGTTGTGCTACCCCGCACATTCATGGTTCCCTTCGGGACTTTAGGATGAAACGCAGTATAGTAACAAAATATGTAACACCCCAACCGATGGCGGAATCATCGAGGTGCCATGAAGTGACGATTGTTCAATAGCTCATAGACTAAAAGTGTAAATATTGATACATTGATTAAATAGTTTATTACATTGAAATAAAATACAACGATTCTAAATGCCAACTAAACTGAAATACAATGAATCAAAATCTAAATATAAATCCGAAAGCTTAAAGAATGCATCTCAAAATAACCTGAAACATGTACAAAATAATTTTGTCAATACAAAAATTGTATTGGTGAACATACCTTATTTTGAATACATATACTAGAAAAATGTTTCACAATTCATGTGTCGTATAACGTTTGCAATTATGTATTTAAGTAGTATCCGGGTCAAAATCAACCCTATGAAAATGAAATGAAATTTATATATAGTATGCGCTATTGATAGTAGTAATGAAACACATAGCAATGACCAAGGTTTCTCAACAAAGTCACAAGGGGTATATACCATAGTACTATTCATTGAAATGCTAGGCCGCAACGGTTAATGATTTTGACAAGTCATAGATACACAAAGTAACACAAAGCAAACACTAATGAGAATTGTACTTAGTGAAAAGAAATAGTAATTTGACATAAGGTACATGAGTAGCCCCAAAACAGTAAAATGAAAAAGGAGAAAGATATACTCACTTTGATTGTGGTGATGAACTTGCATGAAATCAACGACAATCAATGAATTATGTTTGAACCTAAATAATCTAAGAATGATGATTTAGTGTCTATAGTTATTGTGTTCGTGCAAAATTCGTTGGCTCATTGATTGTGTCGGTGAAGGTTATTGATTATCTGTTTATTTGACCTTAGTTTCATGATCTATAATTTCAGTCTTGAGTTTATATTAGTTTGTGAATAGTTAATTGATTGGCCCCGATTCAGAATTTCAAAAGATGAGGTCTCGGTTAATAAATTCTAAATAATCATCTATAATATATTTGTTTATATTATTTAATAAAACCAACCAGTCTACATATTTTGGAAATCCTTAAACCAATAAGTAGGCATGACCATAATTTATATAAAATCATCTCAACCGAGCCTTTCAAATAAAAAGAAAAACATCATGAATTTTGGATGACAAAAGAGAATCCATTCATGCAAAAGTAAATTTTAGTTCCATAAATTTTATTACTAAATAGAAACATTGTTAACTAGAAAATGATCAAATATATATCTAGCATAGAAAAGTTTAAAACACAGTGGCCAAAGCTGTGGTTTCTTATATTATACCCATCGCTGGAAATCCAGTTTTAAAACAAGGAACTTGGTTTATTTATTATTTACCTCGCTGAGTTCGGAAGAACATAGACAAACGAGGGGCGGCGTTGATTCAAGGTAGGATCGATGATGACTGATCGCGAATAGGAATCAAAAGGAAAATATTGAACGCCCCGTCGATAACCTAAGCTGGTAGTCATTTTTGTATGGCGACTAGAGGCAAGAAACGAGAGCAATGACGGCTGCGTTTCTTATTAAGTTGAAGTTTCTAACCACAACATGGCGGGGTGGTTAGCACCGTTGGTGTGTTTGTAGTATAGAAGGTAAGAGAAAATAAAATAACCTAAATTAGTAATGTTGTGAAAACATGTTGAGACAAATGCTTTTCTTTTTGTTAATATAATGCCCCCATCAATATATATATCAATGCTAATAAATTGAATTTATGGTGACATAAAAACAATTGGAAACAAATATAAGTCTCAATAAAAAAAATGTTTCAATATATAAATGTTCAATGACTTTTCTTAATACTAATTTCTTAATTTAATTAAATACATTTGGATTTAAATGGTCTTTAAAACATGTATTTTAACATTGTAAATCTTATATTGGTATTTCAACAATGGATTATTGTCATTTTAGATCTCTATAGTTGTAATTACATTATGAAAAAAAAAATTGTGGATGTTATATCGGTTTCCAAGTCGTTTTAGGACTGAAACTTGAGGTTTTTTGAGTATCGGGGTCTGATGTTTGTAAAACATATATGTTTGGGTGTAGATGTGAGTATAAAATGTGAACACTTCTAATTATAAAAATTACAAGTCTTATTAAGTTACGACTTTTGATCCTTTTAGACTACGAGATTAAAAAAATGAAAATTTTAAATTAGTTAAGGGACCAATTGTGTACATTTATGAAAAGCGGAGGGTGTAGGTTATCACAAAAGATAACCATATTATGACATGATCTTTTACAAATCCAAAGTAGGGTAGCGTTTGGTATGAAGGAATCAAAGGTGGAATGGAATAGATCATTCCCATGGAATGAAATTAAACATGTTTGGTTACCATGTAGTAATGGAATGGATCATTCCATAAGGAATGTGATTCCTTCCATTTTAAGAATTTTCATTCCATGGTAAGGTGGTGTTTTTTTTCATTCCTTCAAGAAATGGAAACAAAAATATATTTATAATTATTATTATTATTATTATTATTATTATTATTATTATTGTTATTATTGTTATTATTGTTATTATTATTATTATTATTATTATTATTATTATTATTATTATTATTATTACAACCCACCATCGTTGTCATCATCCAACCACCACCGCCTATTGCCGCCACCCACAACCATTACTACCATCGTCGTAACCCACCATTGTCACCACTGTCCAACCACCACCACCACCTGTGTCACTGCCACCCACTGCCTCCACCATTGTCATCGCCACCACCACCCACCGTCACTGCTGCAACCCACCACTACCGTCATTGCCCACCCACCATCTTCACCGCCATCGCCCACTGCCACCACCACTGTTGCCGTCGCCACCCACCACCACTGTCACTGCCGCCACCCACCACTCACCATCGATTTTATATTTTTGTTTTTTCTTACATACCAAATAACACAAAGTAAGAATTCATTCCATTCCCACATGATAACCCAACAAGAGGAATGGTAATGATCCATTCCATTACCTCTCCCATTCCATTACCTCTTCCATTCCATTCCCTCTCTCATTCCATTACCCCATACCAAACAGACCCTAGGAGTGATATCCACACCACGGTGACTAGTTTCACTTCTCTATAAATTTTATATCTTTGGGATAAATATCTTTGAGATAGGAGTGACAACCACACATCAAGGAGTTATCCTCCAAAAGAAACTTAACCACTAGGCTGGGAGTGACATCCTTATCTTAGTGACTAGTTTCACTCTGCCATATTTTTGCTTTTGAAATACAACTTTGAGCTAGGAGTGAAATCTACACCTCAAGAATGTATTTCTATATCTCGTTTTAAAGATGATATAACTACATGAACTCTAGGAGTGTGACTGAGGTTAAAAATAAGATGATAAAGGAGCCTTTAGTGGAAATCTTTTTAATTCCAAATTAAATAAACTAAATCAAACATATGCTGCAAAATGCAATCAAGGGCCATTTAATTGATGCCAAACAAAAAGAAACTCCTTGAAAAATCATCAAAAAGCCTTTAGTAGTAGGACAATCAGGAAACATTGTTTAATATGGCATAAAGTTAGGACCACATACTCTGATAGAACAAAAGTAAGAGGGCAAAAATTGCAGCCATGGGATGGGGTGAAAGATTCTAGTCATGATAAAAATATATTCAAGTTTGCCATCTACAGATAATGGTTATATGATAATACTCGTACATCAGTCAATAATCATTCTAATGAAGATTGATTAGTATAAGCAAGTACTCAAAAAATGACAATCCAAAACAAAAACATAACACTTTACAAATTAGCAAAGCAGATTTACTAATTCAAATGATATTTGTAAAAACTTACAATCCACTAAAATTATAAAATATATAAAATTAGTAGATACCCATGATGTAAACCAACATACCCCTCATAGATGGTCATATCAAAGTAGCCTGATATTTATATGAATCACCGTATCGTTTTCATTTCACCCGCCTCTTTTTCTTTTCATGCCACACGTGCCTGCCTTGCCTACATTCCCTGAAGGGGAGGAAATTATCAATCGACATGTTGGGAAAAATAATAGCATTAGTCTTTTTTTGTACAACCCATAAAACAAATACACAAAACCAATCCAAAATACAAACCAGAAAAAAGCACAATAAGATTATATTATTGAATGAATTTTCATGTGACGTTTACATAATAATCTTCATTTCATACTAAAAGCAACAAGAATTACAAGTGAGGCGCGGGTAGACGGGCAACAAGCTGCGCCGCAACCCCTTTTTGAATAGCAAAGCCTACTCTATTAAATATAAAGCTTGTGTTCTTGGCCGCAGGACAGTTACTCTGCACCACCTTCTGCACTCGATCTAAAAACCGGATTGCATCGGGAGCAAGGCCCCCGATGGTGGTGGAGATTAAGGTTTTGTTGAGTTGGGGGTGCATAGGCAGCCGCTAAAGAAGAGAATCTGATCGTGCCGTTGTTTTTCTGTGTGAGAGAGATATGAAGGGTTTGCTCTGTGACACGTTTTTAAGAAGGGTGAAGTTTAGCTGCGCACGTCATCCTTAATTAAATATCAGAGCAACACGTGTATAGTGGCAGAGGAAAACATTAAAAAAAATAAAAAAAAAAAACAATAGATAAGAGTCGAACCCAGATCAAACAGTTACATCAGGAACGCATAAACCACTCCACCAAAAGACTACATGTGAAACAATCCAAACAAATAATATATAAACAATGAATAACTTTGAGGAAATAAAATCACTGTTAAAAGTAGTTTGCTTATTAATATAGTCTTATTAGAAAAGATCAATTTATTAAGATATCGAAAAATCAATACCTTGTTTCAAACATTACATAAAACAACAAACATTATGTTCCAATATGGGGTGTTTCCGTTTATGTCCCCAACCCGATGGTAACAATAGATGAAACCCCCAACCAGTGTCCGACATCCCAAATTCCACCGTACTAGCTGCATACCTGTTCAGCGCTTAGTTACCTGAAAGATATGTTTAAAAAGACGTCAATATATAAAATATTGGTGAGTTCACAGGTTTTAGTTCCATAACAACATTTTAACAATAAAAACATGTGCAGAACTGTAACACCCCAACCGATGGCGGAAACATCCGGATGTCACGTATTGATGATTGTTCAGTAGCACATGGTAATCAAATTTTAAATAAGCATTTATTCCAATAAAATATCCAAATTGAATTACATAATAAATTCTTGAATGAAATCTAGTACATCAAACAAACAAATGAAATTTAAAACTTCAAATAACTCCTCATGCTAGCTTTAGACTTCAAGCATCAGTATTTCCTGTTGAGTTTGGAAAAGATGGGGGGGTGAACTAAAAGTTGGTGAGAATACATAAGCCAAGTTTAGCAATAAGTTTTAAAAGTTTCAAAGTTTAGCAATTCGTATGTCTAATGTAAATCTAAGTCTACATGCGAAAACACAAAGTATAGTATGCACATAATCAATCCTTCGACAAAGTTTAAGTCCATCCCGCATCCACAGTTCTCCTTAATATAAAGTTTGGAACGATAAAAATCACTCGCGCTCCCCATAGTAATGTTCAACGAATCTGGGTGGGGTTGTCAATCCAATAGATTTATCATTGTATACTGCCGGCTTGATCAAGGTTAATGATTATGCAAGTTTAAGTTTAAGTCTAATAGTTTTTGTCTAAGTCATGTGGCACCAAAGATTACAACTAGACATGTATAAAGAATTGCTTAAGTATAAAGTTTCAAGCATAACAGTTGCATAAACGAGGTTACGTAAACTCACCTTAGCAAAGTATCAAATCCTTTGGAATAGAATAAATGTGGTCCAAACGTTGCCGAGTATTGCCCTATGTTTAAGGCAATAAATAAGTCTAAGTTTTCTAGTCAACAAGTATTCTAGGGTTCCTAATTTGGGGATTGAAAATTGTTTAATGGTTAATTTAGAATTGTGGTTGATGAAATAATAAATAAAGAATTTTAGAAAAATAAATAAAAGAATTTTTTTTTTGTAAGATCTTGATTAAAGGTAGTTGTATTAAAGTGTTGTAAACGTGAAAAAAAAATTTATAAAATTATTTTCTTAGTTAATGAATATATAATACATTAATATTTATTTGACAAAATATAGTATTAATATTTAAAAATATTAAAATTCATAAATTTTAAATCATAAAATTTTATTTCTGATCTAAATGAACAAAAATAATTTATGTGAAATTTTGATGCAAAAATAATGAAAATGGATTTATTATGAATTATTTATGATTAAAATATCAAAAAAATAATCAAAAATACTTACTAAACGTTTTTCCAAAATTAAAATTTAATTATGGAAAGTTTATTGATTTATAAGTTTAAAATAATTTTTGTGAAATTTTATAAACTGTTTAGATATTTTTATAGAATTTTTAATTTATTAATGAATAAACTTGTAATATATTTTATATATATTAGATAAATGATTTTTAAAAAACTAAAAATTGTATGATAAACTTTACCATCTGAATAACATAGAATAAGTTTTATAGGATTTATAAATCATTTTTATTATTTAAAAACCATTTAAAAGATAATTAGGTTAAATATAAAGATAAAGGTTATATAAAAAAATTGTGGTTTCTTTCAAGGATCGGACCCGGGTCCTTGGCCGGTTTGGGTTTTAAATCACAAGCCTAGACCATCTGGTCTTGACCTTGAGAACGTTTTTATTTGATTCCAATTAATTATAAGGACTGGTTAGGGTTTATCATAAATTACTCACAAAAAGAATGGTGATGCCTGGGATCGAACCCAATGCTCAGCCGGTTCAATGTTTACACACGAAGGGTATCACCAACTGGTCTATTGATCAGTTGGTGATGGATTCTTATTTGTTTTAAGTTTAAATAGTCACAATATCCTATCACTTTCCCTAAATCAAAGCTATGAACCCTAGCTTTTCTAATTAATCAAATCACGAATCAATAACCCTTGTATTTATAGGGTTATTGATCGTGTGAATACAAGGATTGAAAACACATAAAGGATTGCAACTTACATAGCCGAAACAAAGAAGAACGACGAGTCAAACAAAAAGTCAAAATGTGCTTGAATCAGGCTTAACACGAATTGTTTGTGGAAATTGGAAGTGGGGTTTTTGTGATCGGCAAGTATAGGTTCCAGAGAAGGGTCCAATTTATACAAAAACACACGGATTGCTTGATTGGAAAGTTTGACCCATACCATATATACAAAGGCGTAATTGTCTTAAAATTGGTATGTTTTGAATGAATTTTGGCATGGGGAATACTCACATGATCTGTCGGTTAACATGTTACCATATCTGAAATCAAATGCCATGTGATTTTGAATCAATTGAAGGGTCGATTGGGTGTTGACTTCAGGTTGGTTGACTGGGTTAATTTGGGAAGGTGATAAATTTAATTGTGTCCGGATAATATCACAAAAAGGTCGCGTGGCTCAGTGGTTGGTGTATGTTGATTTGTTGGTTTGAACACGGGTTCGAGTCCCGGTTCAAACATTTATTTTTTAAGCATTTTATACATATAAACTATATTATATATATATATATATATTATAATTACACAAGGTTAAAAATGTTGCGAAAATTTTTTAAAACATACCAAAACGTCGAGATCCAAAGAATTTATTAAAACAATTATTAGTATAAGGTGATTAAAACATATATTGTTTTTGAATTCATGTAAAAATTGTCAAAAGAAAAATATACTAGGTAAAGTGGTGGTTTTATTAATTAAAAATTTGGGGAAAAATATGCGATGTTACAGGAACGAACACAAGCAGTGACCTTTGTAAAAGTAGCTAACTCCTACAAACTATGACGAGCAATCCCTTGAGCCCATAACCAAACCAAGACTAATTATAATACCCCGCGAGCAGTAGTTGTTTCTCGAAAATAACAACTTAGTTCAGAATGCGTGCACCCCAGGCATACACAGTTGCATAATCGACGCTATCGATTAGGGGTGGGCCTTGTCAGGCACCAATAGCGCTATCCAAATATTCCTTCGGTTCTCGATTTCAAAACACATACAACACACGAGTAAATGGTTACAGTAGCGAGGACTCCCCCCAAGTGGTGTATAAACAACAAAACCCAAGTACTCATCATGCCACTTATCACGTTTTAACTTTTGAAAACATTTTTTCATGTAAAACTTTTGACATTTAAAACATTTGACATGTAAAAACATTTGACAAAACATATCTTTCCCCCAAACAAAAACAACAAAAAGGGGCCGTGAAACTCACATTGATTTCCTTGCTTAGCTAGTAAACAAAGCCCAAAGCTTTAACTGACTTCCTTGTGCCCTAATCACCAACAATGACACCTTAAAAGTCTATCAAATATAAGCGTAGCGTATTTCCCCGTTAAAAGATAGTTTATTTAACCATCTAGACTCGTGTGTACTAACCCGAGTCTTAAGTGCTTTAACTCAACGAACCGATCGTGACTTATCATAATTCATGTGTTCACATACGACATAGTACCCAAGTCGCGCACCTGTTACTATTCGTGTGTAAACCATGTTGGACTAATACCACGAAACGTATTAACTCATCTCGAGTCGTAACTCGTCTCGTAATTCGGATAATTGTTGTTGTCTTGTATACTTGTTTGGAAAATATACTTTGAGAAAACATAACTGTAGTCATTAAAATCGATTACTAATAATTGTTACATCTTTTCCTGAATCCGAGTATTTTACAAGTCTCAGGACTTGCCTTTTTATAAAAGGTTTTCCAAATAAAATCGAACGTTTATGCATCTTTTTAATCCGAACAACAAGAATCATTTAGTTACTAATAGACTTTAAAACTCATCATATTTGACGCTTGGTAAAAACTATATATATATATATATATATATGTTTGGAATATATTGTCCGAGATTTGCTTCTTAATTGTCACAAATAATTAATGTCAAACGTCGCGATTTGTGTAAATGCGTTTACTAAAACACTTGGAAAAGTTATTTATAAGAACATACACGACAACATTAACTTAGTTGCACTTCGGATTTTTATAAAATTTTAGCAGAGCTTCCTCTGTTTTTGTACAAACCAGACAACACAAGTCGTTTACAAATTTCCCAAAATCATATATAAACACAAGACTATAATTTATTTGTCCGCAATTTCATCAACGAGACATATATGTTCCGATGATTATATAATTTACACTTATATTTATATAACTATATAGTCCAACAACAACACAAAATCACGCTTCATTAACAAACTACGACCTATATTTGTCGATACATACATATATATATATATATATATATATTCGGTTCATTCGCGAGTTAACATTGTTCGTATTTACGATTTATAATTATATATATACATATATATATATATACACTTATAATTATAATCAACAAAAATAAGCACAAGTTTATTAAGTATACCGAATGTTTAAACGCGTGTTTCGCCACGTAGACTCCTCTTTGTCGGCGCGCTGACCGGGTCTTGCGAGTTGACTCGGTTAACTGTTGACCTGGACAGTTGACCAGGTTTGACCCCATCTAACCACGTTGACTCAGTTTTACCAGGTCTGACCTGGGGTTGACCAGACCTGAAACGTGGCTCGTGACTCGAACCCAGCCCCAAACAATACCCGTCCTTTGAACAAACCACCATCGGACCATTACCAACCACCACCGAAACGAGACCACCACCACTACACTCATCGGCCACCATAATCAACCACCACCCAAGGCCATCGGCAGTCGACTTCAGCAACCAAACCCCCACCATCTTGAAACAACAACCACCACAGCTAACAACCACCTATCGGACCACCACCCTAGCAACCACTAGACCACCAACCACCTTAAACCCGGCCCATTACACTGA
Organism: Ambrosia trifida; assembly: GCA_028751855.1. NCBI lineage: Eukaryota > Viridiplantae > Streptophyta > Magnoliopsida > Asterales > Asteraceae > Ambrosia > Ambrosia trifida. Next base: position 21,435,422 of record CM054129.1, on the reverse strand, counting down.
AATCCGTCACCAAACACCCAAACATGAATGGATCGGACCACCATAGCCACCATCTTCGAAACCATCCCTATCTCGACCAAAACTAACATGTGACAAAACCACCACCATGACCGGAACCATAACCACCACAGTTGCTAGACCCTTGAACCACAAAAACAACCATAACCCGACTCCATAACCCACCTGACAACCACCTCCACAACTCACCACTTCCATAACCATGAACCACCAGAATCATCGCCGTCACTTGTTGCTTTCTCGAGCCAGAACCACCATCACTTATACCACCAAAGTCACCATCGGTCATCTTTCGCCAAAAACCGGACAAATCCACCACACCCGAGACCTACACAACCCGTTTTAGGTCTGAAACTCATCATGCCGACACCACCAACTATAGTGGTGGCCGGCCGTCGTTGTAACAGAGGGGGAGAGTGCCGAGTGTGAGGGTGAGGGAGAGAGATCGGTGATAGACGAGAGGGAGATCTAGGGTTTTTAGAGAGAGAGTAGAGAGAGAGAGAGATGAGCGGCTGAAAAAATGAAGAGGTTCGAGAGGATGAGAGCTTTTATAGGTAGGGTTAGGGTTAGGTAGGGTATACCGCGTATCGAACCCGTTTTAAACGAAAACGCTTCGGTTTATTATTAGGCCCGATAATTAATTACAAAAATTAGTCGGTTTTATTCGAAATGAAAAACATAACTGTAGGACCGATTTGGAGCTTGAATTTGATTAAGTTGAAGATATAAAGTTGAACACACACAAAATAATCAATAAAACCCACTAGATGATTTGTATAAGATGAATACAATAAAGCCCCTCAAAATCTCTAGCATGTGTGTTCAATCAAAACCCTAATCTAGCATTCTATTTATAGCCCAACCATAATTAGGCTAATTACACTTAGGTCCCTAGGGTTAACAAAATACTAAAACTCTCACTAAACAAGCAAACTATTTTTAAAGTAATAAATATATTTTGTCTAAACAAAATATATTTATTTATCCGTGGCGTCTTTCTCTATCATAACTTGAGCTTCACTCTATCCTAATTTCTCGACTCGCCTTACGTGTTGACTGCAAGTCGTTCGACTTTGACTTTTGTTGACCAAACTTTGACTTGTTGACTTTAACTTGTTGATAACATTAGACTACCAAATTTAGACCCAACAATCTCCCCCTTAGTCTAAAGTTATCAATATCTTGTATCATCTTCAGAATCGTCAATCTCTACATACTGTGATCTTCAATTTAGGAAGCTTCAGTCTCAAATCCAGTACCCAACAATACTCCCCCTAGACTGATGCTTTCCAAATTTTTGTTGTTGAAGGTGTTCTTGTCACTTTGCTCTTTGAGAACTCATATCTCACAATCTCCCCCTTTTTGCATGCATCATCTTTGAAAATCAAGAACAAACTTTTTCAACTCTCGGTAGCTTGAGTGGTTTAAAAGACGTAGGAGGAGGATTCCTATCTTGGTGTCTTCTGCAACCTTGAGGAAACAGGTGCTTTGGTTTGGTATCTTGCTCAACTGATGATCGGCCATCATTGCAGCAAGTAGTCGAAGAAACCTATCCACAATCACAAACACAACTCTGAATTTTCTTTAGACGAATTCAACATACAGACAAAACCGTATACATATGTGGCGTGCAATCAGGTAAGTATCTCAAACGGCTTAAGACACAAATAATGTGACATGGAAGACTTAAAAACAACTGTACACAAATAAAGATTTTTATTTTTTTGGATTTTTTTCAATTTAAATCTTTTTTTTTTTTGTTTAAAACAACCATCAACCTTCGAGATATAGAAGGGATCAGATATGGGATCATACTAACTTGAAAAGCATAGCCACGTTTCAACTTTCTTGAGGATAGCTACAACCCAAGAATGATTGTCGGTATTTTTGTCCTCTTAAGTCCATGCTTCTCGTCTTTCAACATACGTTTGGTGATGAGATTATCATGTTTTTGGTAATATTGATGAAAATTTTCTGGACCCCACTTGTGCTAGGTATAAGCCTACCAATCCTCAAGGTTTATCGAGATATAACGATGAGAGCTTCAGGTCTATGTTTCCATAAGCAGAGAAGATGATCATTATTTTAATCAGATGATGAGAGCTTCAGGTCTATGTTTCCATAAGCAAGAAGTTGATCATCTGATTGTTGAGCTATTAATATATATTTGCACATGACTAACATTGCGTGTCTTTTGGTGCTCATTTAATTTGTTGGCCCCGCATTGGTAGCCTACACTCTTAGGTGTCTTTTGAATATATATATATATATATATATATGCACAAAATTTTCAGTGTCTTTTAATCTCTCAACCTATGTATGACCGGACTCAGCTTGTGCAGACCTAAAACATAGTGGGAATCCAGCTTTTCGTGTAGATTTATTATTATTCACCTTATAGCAGTTTACTCAACTTGAAGCCTGAACCTACCTACACATCATTAACTTGTAGTTGTAACGTCCTTCAGATCCTATTCATGTGCAGACATAGACAAGTTAGTTCCTATCATTTCCCATATAAGATCAGGATTATTTGCATTAATCACATCTCATGGCCGAGACTATATTTTCATACTCCCCCTAAACTTTTATTTTTGTATAACCCCCTTTTTTGTAATTAAATTTTGTATTTTCTTAAAAATAATATTTGCGAAAAATAAAGTCTTCCACATCAGACACACATAAACATATATCAGCAAGAAAATGAGTGTGTAACAACGGTGTCAATTGTGCAATCATGTTAGATACCATAACCAAACCTATGAGATTTCCGCTCCAAACCTATTCTTGGAACAACCACTGTTACTAACCGTGTTACTAACAGTCCTCCATGGTAGTTCCTGCACTCATAAGTAAATTAATTAGAGAGTGGAACCCAGGCCATCGTGGTCCTGGTTTGTCCTTTTCCATCAATATAACTAACTTCTTGAAACACCATACCTTTTTCCTCATTAGTTTCTTTTTCAACTTTTGTTTTGATTTGCCAAACCTGTTTTGGTTCAAAAAATTTGTTTGTGAAAGAATTAATTTTCAAAACAATTTTTTGTTTAAAACCTGGAGGAATAGATTGTAGTTTTGATGCTTTGGTCCTTTTAATCTTTGAATCATGTGAAACCGGCTTCACATGTGGAGATCTTGATGGAATATGTGTCATCCTAACATTCAAAGATGTGTGCATTTTATCCTTTGATCCAAAGAAGCAATCCGCATTGCCTTTACCGCTTGGATTTTGTCATTCTGCACATTGCTTGAGCACATGACCTTCTTTACCACACCTAAAGCAAGCCTTGAATGGCTTTTGATGCTTTGTTGTCCCGTGTGAAGCAACTGGGGATGTAGATTGTTTTGAAGCAACACCTTTTGACTCTCTGATCTTTGACCCCGTGTGATTTCCATTCATCACTGATTCATCATCTGAAGTTGAGCAATCTTCTATAAACAGATCTTCTTCCAGTGAATCTTGATGGACTTGATTTGTAGTGTCAACTCTATCATCAAGTTCTGACACTGAAGTTTCCGAGTAATTTGAGCTTTCCCATTCTGTGGATGAACAAAACTCCGAATCACTTTGTGAATCATCTTTGCATGATGTTGACGGAGTAAACTCTAGAATTTCTTTAGTTAAGAACTTTCCAAACCTGTTATTCTCAAGAGCGGGCACCAAAACAGGTGGAGCACAAACAGTTTTATCATCACAAAATGCAGATTTTAAATCAGCACATTCATGCACAATATCATCATGACAAACATCAGAACGTGAGATAGGTTTCTGCCTATCACAAACATTTACCATACCATTCGAATCAACATTAGGTCTAGGTCCTATACAGCCATCCAAATTTAAAACAGTTTTAGTCTTTTCATTATTCCAAATAAACCAATTAACTGTTGACTAACTGGCTCCTGGGTGACCCAACCCCAAAGTCTTTCCACCACAACTGTCATCATCTTCAACCTCTGCCTTTTGTGTCATTTCTGCATTACTTTTAATCATATTAGAACTAGACTCAGGTTTGACACATTCCTTTTCACACAGGTCATTTTTAGGATGAGGTTTTGGAATTGGTATATACTCGCTTTTGCTCAGGGGTAAAAATAAAGATCTTTCGATCCCATTGTTATCCTTATATCCAATTCCATCTTTGACAAAAGATTTCCTTGAACACTCCACTAGATCAGCTTGATCCTTCTTGCTTACATTCCATTTGTCCACAATAATTTGAAGATGATTTGTTTCGTTTCTTGATTTTTCTAACTTTTCTGTTAAATCATTTATTAAAAAATCTTTTCTTAGGACAAATTCTTTAAGAGTTTGCATTTCAACGAGAGTTGCATTTAACTTTCGTTGATATGCCAACTCATTTTCTTTCATTTCATTATTGATTTTTTGAATATCATCTCTTTCTCTTAAAACTTTTCGATTGTGGGACAAACAGTAAGCAACTGCTGTGACATACCTTGGTGTGCACAGTTTTGTTTTAATTATAAGAGGAATGCTTTTTACCAGATCCTTCTCCGCATGATCTTTTTTTGATTCCTCATTCACAGCTTTACCTTTTTCATCCACATCCTGCTCTTGGCTCACCATGCCCTTGGTACAAATCTTTCCCATAAGATCTTTGTTGTTGTCGACTTTTGCAGTTGCAACTTCTTCATCCCAGTCACAGTCGTCCTCAGTCAATGCCTTTGGTGCTTGCGTTTTAGCAGCCTCATTTTCGTCGGTTACTGCCACTAATCCTTTTGTAGGCTTGATCTCATTTCCAGAATTTGCTGAGAGATTATTAAGAGTCCCAGCTGAAATAGAGGATGGATTGGAGCTTTTCATGCTTATAGGAGCAGTGAAAGCCATGTTTTTAGATACTGATGTTGGTGGACGTGATATTGGAACGTAACCGACTTGATTCATCTCTCCCTTTGTGACATCATTTTCAAATAACTTTAAGGAATTTATCACATCTGACAAAGTCATTGGACAAATCATAAAGTCCTCTCTGACCGTCATGAATTTCAAGCTCCATTCCTTTGGGAGTGAATTGAACAACTTCTTGATTGAATTGCGGTTGTTAACAGGAATCCCGACTTTCTTCATCTTTGTGAGCATATTCATGAAACGATCGATGTGGCTGCTTAAACTTTCACCACGAATGCTTCCAAACATGTTATACTCCTTTTGAACCATGTCTTGCTTCTTCTAAATCATGTCCTGATTTCCTTCATAGTAGTCACACAAGGCATACCACAAAGACTGAGCAGTGGTATACTCTTCGAACATGTTAACAACATCATTTGACAGAGCCTTGGTAAGAGCATCGTAGGCTTTGTGAACACGTTGAATCAACTGCTTGTCAAGGTCTGTATAAGTAGTTGGGTCAGTGTTGAACACCTCTCCTGCCTCTGTGGTCCTCATTGGGAGGTGTGGTCCGAGTTGAACTGAGGTCCATTGGGTAAAATCATTCACATAATAGAAGGCTTTCATACGGTTCTTCCATGTTCCATAATCTTGTGCACCCATTAACTTAGGGATTCGAGTTATGGTTCTAGTTTCCAGTTCAGCTTGGGTTATAGGATTCATGGTTAAGTTGTTATTGTTACCAGCCATTGATTAAGGTTGATTTTAAGTTTGATTTTCTGATTTTAAAGTTTAAAGTCCAATAATAAGTCCACAGTACTTAAGTGCGCAGTTCTTAAGTGCGCAGATTTAAGTATGCAGAATTTAAGTATGCAGATTTAAGTATGCAGAATTTAAGTATGCAGAATGTAAGTATGCAGATTTTAAGTATGCAGAATTTAAGTATGCAGAATTTAAGTATGCAAATTTAACAGTTTGTTGATCTGATGGCACAAGAAACTTTGGGCAGAATAATGACTAGAACACACGAATAAGTACACTGTGATAAAGCCACAGAAGGCTAAATCACTGTCTCCAAAAGTTTCCTTTGGTAAGTGCGCAAAAACTCACACAAATAGGAATGCAGCAACCTGAAACAATAGCAAGTACACGGTCAATCCCTTGTCTCCTGATAAGTGCGCAGTCTTTGACAAGTACACAGATAACTAGGGTTTCCTTGGTAAGTGCGCAGAAACCCTAGATTAATACACAAGGACTACACAATTTTCAGTAAGTACGCAGAGAACTAGGAATTTCTGATTAAGTGCACAGAAACCCTAGATTAATACCAAATTCGAGTACCAAGCTCGGATACCAAATTGTAGGATCGATTTGGAGCTTGAATCTGATTAAGTTGAAGATATAAAGATGAACACACACAAAATAATAAAAAAAAAAAAACCACTAGATGGTTTGTATAAGATGAATACAATAAAGCCCCTCAAAATCTCTAGCATGTGTGTTCAATCAAAACCCTAATCTAGCATTCTATTTATAGCCCAACCATAGTTAGGCTAATTACACTTAGGTCCCTAGGGTTAACAAAATACTAAAACTCTTACTAAACAAGCAAACTATTTTTAAAGTAATAAATATATTTTGTCTAAAAAAATATATTTATTTATCCGTAGCATCTTTCTCTATCATAACTTGAGCTTCACTCGTCGATCTATTATCCGAATTTCTCGACTCGCCTTACGTGTTGAATGCGACTCGTTCGACTTTGACTTTTGTTGACCGAACTTTGACTTGTTGACTTTAACTTGTTGATAACATTAGACTACCAAATTTAGACCCAACAATAACTAAACCGAGCAATTTTAACATTATTTTTGTGTAATCCGACGTGTCAAATCAGGACACGCGTTAGAATTGTGTTAATCAGTTCGGTCGCGGTTTCCTTCATTATAACGATCCGTTTACTTTCAAAACTAAACAAATGACATTATTTATAATAAACAATTATTCCGAAAGTTCGATAACGGTTAAACCTACGCATTTTGACGTCCGATTCCCACGTCAGTTCCTCTCCGCGTTCTCCAAAATGCTACGTTTTTTACCGTTTTTCACGCTGATTTCAAATTCGATCGCGTCATTAGTAAATACGTGTTTTATTTACATATATTAGCCTTATGTTAGTCCACTCTGATAAACTTTTACAGATATCAGTTCGTTAACGTTAAATACGAGAGGTCTTTCTATAAAGACTTCAGGGCGTCCACGAACTTTGAAAAGGACATCGTAGGACTCATAACGTCTCAATTAATCCAAATTAACCATAAACCAAGTCAATTACTCCAAAAGCATGATTAAGATTGCGTTAGACATTGTACGGAATTTGCCGGTTGTCACAATATGCTCACCAATACATTTTTGTATTGACATATACTATTTTCGTACATGTTTCAGGTTATTTTGAGACGCTTCTTTTAACCTTTTGGATTTATATTTAAGCTTTGACTTTATTGTATTTTAGTTGGACTTGACGCTTTAGAATTATTGTATTCTGTATTTTTCATATCAATGTAATAAACTATTTAATTCAATGTATCTAAATTTACACATTAGTACCATGAGCTATTGAACAATCGTCACTACGTGACACCTCGATGTTTCTGCCATCGGTTGGGGTGTTACATTGGGGATTCATGAGGTTGTATTGATAGTTTCCATGAGGATGTATTGATAATTTCCATTTTAGGTAAAGATTTCATGCATTGATGTGACATTTCCATAATTTGCCATTTTGGGAAAGATTGTGATTGCTATGTGAAACGGGTGGATTTGTATGTGAAAATAGTATGGTTACATGTGGTTAGGATAAACATAGTTAACTGCTTTGATTTGTGACTTGTCGTGATTTTTGTCCGTTTAATGAGTTTCTGCAGCAGTTGGGTTAAACCAAGTGAAAAAGGGGTCGAACCAAAATCTAAAAGGGTCGAACCAAAATCTAAAGGGTCAAACAAAAATCAAAATTGGTTGAACCAAAATCTAAAGGGTCGAACCAAAATCAAAAGGTTCGAACCAAAAGCAAAAGGGTCGAACCAAAATAACAAAGGGCGAACCAACTTTCCTTTTTCCTATTCGACCCTGTTAATCAACCCGAACCAAATTTACAAACTTTCATTCGACCTTTCGACTGCAGAAATGGAAATTTGATGCAAACTAAGTGTTTTATGTGTAATTCGTGTGTATAAACTATATGTACTTGATCAGCTGGTGTAACTGGTCACCAACGGGATGTCGGGTCTGTCTGGTGTGTCGGGTCAACGTTCAAACACATTTATAAACATACGTGGTCATGATCTGGACAATCGGGGACTAGTTAACCTATGGGTTATTAGTTAAAACACTTATACGAGCTCTATGATAGGTCATCGGTAGTTGGGACTAGCAGTTCACATCGGTTATTTTGTTTTCTAAAAGACGCAACCTAAGGTGAGTTTCACAGCCCCACTTTTACTGGTTTTGCTTTTGCTTTTGGTGGAGAAACATGCTATGTACTTTGGATTTGTAAAAGATCATGTTATAATATGATTATCGTTTCTTACTATACTGGGTTTCATCCTAAAGTCCTGAAGGGAACCATGAATGTGCGGGGTAGCACAACAGGGGGAATGTGGATAGACGGTAGTACATTCGGGCGTACATTGAGCGGTGTCAAGTAATGGTTTGCCAACGGTAGTAGTAACGGTACTTAACGTCTAGCTAACGTTCTTATAACATAGTAGTAACGAGACTGATCTTTTAAACTTATGGAAACATTTTATAAAAACCCCTGAACTCACCAGCATTATATGTTGACATTTTTGGCATATTTTCTCATGTCGTTAAGGTAGCAGTACATGGACTAGGTGCACAGGATCTTGAACGGTGTCAAGAGTTTAGTTGCATTTTTTCAAACAATTTCGGTCTACGTTTATTTTATTATGGATTGTAAACATATTTCAGCTTCCGCTAACGGTTTTGTGTTATGAAACTTCATGGTTTCGGTTTACTTATTTTACATATAGTTGTCGTTTATTGTGACCGTTGACTTGGATCCTGTTGTGTCACGCGCCTCGCAGTAAAACCCTGCATTTGGAATTTGAGGGTGTGACAAAAACATTGTCCAAGAGAGAATGGGCTATCTGCGGTCCCTTGTGCACCATATGCTTTTCTACCTTTCTTTTTTTTTTCTACTGTCTCTAACAGCTCTGTGCAGTGTGGTGTTGTCTTCATCATCACTTAAACTGTCAAAATTATCTAAGTCTAAGTCAATGTCTTCCTCTAGTGGGTTACCATTTTCCTCTTCACTTGCATCAAAGTCAACAACAAACTCATATTCATCCATATTTACATCAATATCATCATCTGCATTGTCCTCGTGAACTATATAGTCCCTATCCTCATTATCCTCTCGGCTACCCTCATCACTACCCTTATCACTACTACCATCACTATGGCCATCATTGGGCATGTAATCACCATCATCTGGATCAGGATTTACATGAGTAACCTAATTTACATTGTTCTTCTTAATGGGCACAACTTGTCTCACATGTTCTGTAAGTACATAAGAACTAGTCCTACCATCACTACTACTACTATCATCACAACCACTATCACTGTCCTCATCCCTACCATTATCACTACCACCATCACTACCCTCATCATCTTCCTGAGTAGGATTAGTCTGGGTTATCACACCTATATCACTAGGATCAGGCTTTTTAGATTACTTGAATTGCCAACTGATACAATAGGTTGAATTTAAACTTCTATCACCTTATTAGTTGCAGCAATTGTCAGCATTCTATTAAAATTAGAATCAGTGTTCAATGTTCTTAACCTAAAGTCTAAATCCTCACCTGGTACTTTAAAATAATACCTAAAATTAGAAACTTCCTCTTCTGAATACCCAATTGCTAAGACCATATCATTAAGCATGGCTGAAACATTAGAATCCACATTGTCAATATACGCCATTACCTCCATGATATTTAGTTTTTGAAAAATCACTAAGCTCACCCCCATAATGCAACTCCACTGTAAAAGTATTTGTAAGACCCAACCCGAGTAAACGGTTTTAGTGACATAATCACATGATTTAGACTATAAATATTGGGGTTAAATTCAAGCTTTTTAACTTAGACGTCATTCCCAAAGGTTTGACCAAATAAAATAAAATTTGCAAGTAAGTGTCTATGGTTCCATGCGTTCACAAGTTAATTTCAAATCCCGTTACCATACAATGTTTATAAACACAAATTATGCGGAAGCGTTTCATGAGATATGCGCGTTCGGTTCTTCGAATAGCTTAATCATCTTCCGGAATCAATGACCTTCACATACCTAGGGCTTAAACAAGGCCAAAGAACCTGTTAACCGATAATAGGATTGATTAGAATTCAAAACCAACTAAAATAAGAAAAACGGCAGCCAGCGTCCAGACCAGCGTCTGGGACGCCTAGGGCCGAAACTGAGTAGCGACCGGGACGACCGGTATCAGATACGACTAGTAAATTTTGGTTTTTGTCCAGTTTTTAACGCATTTCTTAAGGGGTTTTATGCTCCTTTTGACCCTTGACTTGATGCGGAACAACGAAGAATAAATTTTAGGGAAATTCTAAGATTTCAAGAGCTTATCAATTTGTTTATTTGACCCATTCTCTTGTAATGTTTGCATACTAACATGCTAGTATCAACAAAGAATTAGTTTGATTGTCTAACTATTGCATATTGGATTATATATACTTCTAATCCTTGTTAAGATAACCTCTTGTGATTCCCAAATTTGTCTTGAGTCTTCCGCACTACAAATCAAGCCTTGACTTGACAAGGTGTGCATCCATTCAAGTCACTACACCGTTGTGGCAATGCCTCGTGTCCATGGCCACATGTGCCACTTCTTTCGGTCATACTTTCCCGGTCCGTTTGACTTGTGACAGAAATTCACTTGTGAATTATATGTCACTTGGAAATCACATTAGCATATCAAACCCTATGACACTCCCCTTGATATGGATTCAAGGTATGCATATACATATATATATATATATATATATATATATATATAAGGTCATGGTGATGACTTACCTTAGTTCACGTCCTTTTCGCTTATAGACTAGCTTGAGATTGATAACATAGAGTCTACGAATATACTCAAGCAATTAACAAAATCGATATCGGCATAATGTTGACCCTTATCTTAGGTCCTTGACTAACTAGTGTTTTACCAAATTGACCCGTTAGCCTAATTTGGGACATTGACAACCTTCATCTAAGGCCGTTTTCTATGAATTTTGAGTCTCGTTTAAGCTTCTTTTATGACACTTCAATGTATAGATCCGAAATGCATATACAAAGTTATAACTAAACATATGAACGTACTAGGAATATATCAAGATTTAAGCCATCGAGAGACTTACCTTATGCGAGCTTCCTCTTTACCTCAATTCGAGACTCCTTGGCTACCCAAAGCTCTTATATTCGCACCTATGAGGCGAATGATCACTTAGGTTGTTAGAACCTAATCTTTACATGTCTATAAGCATTATTGGTCATGTTTTACCAACATACATGTTTTCATCAAAGTATCTATGCCCAAGTGAAATTGAGTTTCATTGAGGCATTTTATCAAACACTTGGTAGGCGTGATTTTCCTAACTTTAGTTTTAAGACTTAAGGACCTCATGGATCCATCCTTGACCAAGATTAACATTACTAGCATCCCAATAAACATCTAAATCATAGTTTATCATTGATAAGTATTAACAAAAGCTAGTATTTCATGGTTTAAAGGTGGTTCCTACCGATCCACCAAGAAACCAAATTCGTCTTATAACATGAATTTACAAAGATCTGATCATCTCTTAAGGATTTTGCTTAACACACACAAATTCTCATGTATTATGGTCTCCTCATACTACAGTAACCTTTACAAGCCCTTAATTTACGTTTTTATGTTAGCCCATGATTTTCATCATAACCAAGCATGAACATACCAACAAAATTAGCCAAATAAAATGTTACCTCGGTGTGTATTATGCTTGGATGATTCATTTTAGGGCTAATGCACACAAAAGCCCCTATGACACTCCCTTTTTCCTTTATCAAGTACATAAGCAAACTATGGCTTAATGACACATTTGGTCCTTCAAGTTTCACACAAGTGGATTTGGTTAAACCCACTAAATAAGTTAATCGCTTACAATGGGTTTTAGCCATGTTTAGCTTACAAGGTTACCGGGGTCATTTTCCTATGTTAGGAATTTCGTATAGGTCGCGCCTCATTCGGTTTGATTAAAAGCCTCGTGTGTTTATATTATCATAAAATACGATTTAGAAATTTTGAGGTGTTACAACTCCACTCCCCTTAAAGAGGGTTTCGTCCTCGAAACCAGATATATATTTGTGTATTCCCATGGGTCGCGCCTCATGGTTAACCTTGAGTTTTATTCTTCCTCGAAGAGGGTTATTTTAATGGAATTTGATTACGCCTCTAAGCTTATCTATACATATTCGTTTATCTTTATCGGAGATTATTCTAGTTTATGTGCCCGTTGGTGTCATGGTTTGTCCAAGAGTCATCGATTTGACTACTTTGCGTGTTTAGAATCCCTAAGTCCCCAAAGGCTTAGGGTATACATTTAATTATTTACTCTGCTTAGAATCATTTGTATGCACTGAGGCACATATTGGGTTTGGTTATCATACGGCTTCCCAAAGACCTTCACCCACACTCAACGTGGTTTTAATTTCCATTTGATTTCGACTCAAAGGCCTCTTATAATGCCAGGGTTTTACCGGAAAGCATCGAGTCCTTCCCATACCTCGCGTTTTCCTTGTCATAGACAACGCGTGTCCTTTTTAAGAGTGTTTTTCACATGTCACTAGGCTTAGTTATATTTATGCATCCCTCTGGTTCCACGTGGTGACGACTTCACTTGACCCGTTTGAACCTTCTAGTGATTACTTAGCTATCACTAGACTATTAACAGTTTATCATTCGTTTTATTACTATCTAATTGCTAATTCTGTGAATAGTTAATTCATTAGGGTTTTTGGTTACATGTAGACTTAAGTTTCATAAGTCACATGCTTTAGTCAATCATTCAATCCAATGACTACGACTTCTGATGCGTTTCTACACGTCGTTTTCCAAAATTTATGAGTTAGTTTGTTGGACTTTATAAAAGTCAAACATCCGTTTAACATCTGCATATGTCCTAGTTTAGAGGCCCTCACATAGGCTAGTATTTCGTATTACTCATTCAGAGTTAGAATGTTCCATGGAATCCTCCATATAATACCTTAGATAGCATTTAGCCTGTCTTATGTATTCTTTAACGCGCCTTGGTATCATTTTATCTGAATTTTAATGTGTGAGTTTCAACTCTTAGTCAAAACTAATTCTAGGCGATTGCTCGCCTATTATCTACTTGCCCCAATGCCTTGGGCTTTTAGGATTTTTATCCTATCGGTATAATTAGCATAGGGTCCGTGGCCCTTTCTTATCTAGCCTTTTGAATTTGCATTTCTAGCTCTCGCATGCATCTTATTTGAGATTTAACCCGAGTCTTCCGACTCTTGTATTTATCTAGGTATTATTGCGTATATAACACCCCGTCTTCAAATCCCCTTCCGGATTATGTTTTTATTTAATGCCTCAGAACGCTTTGGTTCCAAGGCAATTCCTTTAAGGGTCCACCCTTATAGGGTCTGTTCCTGAACTATGACCCGTTTCTGTTTATTTATGTCCTTTGGGACTTATTGACCCTTAGATCAATTCAGTGTTTCTCACAAGAGTCCTTGCTCATCTGTGTTTCGTGGTGTCACATTACCATGTTTATTCACACAAGTCTATTTACTTATGTTTTCTTTCTTTAGTATTTGTATGCATAGAGATCCAGTGAATCGCATTTGGCTTATCATGAAGGCATTGCCTTTATTTTTGCGATTCACAACCATCTATATATTTTAGACCTTTGATTGTCCATTCATCCATTATGTGCTAAGGCCCATGAGGTTTATCTCGCTTTGTTAATTTTTTGACATGCCTTCATTAGGCCACATCAATCATTATTCTTATACGATTGCAGCTACAGGCTGTGATCGTTTTCTTGGTGAGGGTCCACCCACGACTTATGGGGTCTCTTACGAGCCCCTCATTATTTAGTGTTTAAATTCTTCTTTTATTTAACATGTCATTTCACAGTCTAAAAGCATGTTTTTAGTTCAGTTTCGTGTGAATCATAGTTCACGCTTTCCCTGTGGGGTTCTATTCTCATTTGCATTCCAGTTTAGGAGTCGCATAGTCCTTAGTTTCCCGTGAGCTTTCGCATGTCGTTTTGATTTAGTGTGATACTTAGTTCACATTTACCCGTAGGTTTTCCCGAATTCATTATGATTATTGTGATGAATAGTTCACATTTGCCCGTAGGCTTTCTCAAATTTAATGTGATTAGTGTGATACATAGTTCACATTTGCCCATAGGCTTTCACGAATCTAATACGAGTCAAGTTTAAATATAACTTAACCTTAAGCTTAGCCCGAATCTTGGCTTTTATTTTACCTCAGTACGGGCTTCATGTTGGAATACGAGTTAGCCCTCGAGCGCAGTTTAGACTCGTTAAAAGTTTACCCTTTAGATGAGGCAGATTGGTTGGTGATTTAATCATTGATAAAGGTTTAATTCCATTTAGGAATTCACCTTCGGTTATGGTTCGAATGCATTTATGACTTAACCTTGGGTTAAGGTTCAAGTCTATTTGTGGGTTAACTCTTTATTATGATTTGAGTGTGTTTACGACTTAACCTTAAATTAAGGTTCAAGTCCTTTTTTTACGGATTAATCTTTATTGAGGTCCGAATGTGATTATGACTCAACCTTTGATTAAGGTTCAAGTCTGCTTACGAATTTAACCTTCTAATAAGGTTCGAGTTAATTTATGACTTAAATTTGATTAAGGTTCAAGTCCCTGTATGAATTTCACCTTCTATAAAGGTTTGAGTTTAATTATAACTTAACCTTTGATTAGGGTTCAAGGCTATATACGAATTAAACCTTTTATAAAGTTTTGAGTTTTATTATGACTTAACATTTGATTAAAGTTCAAGTCTATTTACGAATTTAACCTTCTATAAAGGTTCAAGTTTTATTATGACTTAACCTTTGATTAAGGTTCAAGTCTCTTTACGAATTTAACCTTCTATAAAGGTTCGAGTTTTATTATGACTCAACCTTGATTAAGGTTCAAGTCTATTTTCGAACTGAATCTGTTTATGACTCAACCTTGATTAAGGTTCAAGTCTATTTGCGAACTGAATCTGTGTAAACGTTGCGGTCATACCTTTGGCTCTATGGCTTCGCGGGTCGTTTTTGCATCGGTTTTACATACTCGGTGTACCGGACCTTTATTGGTTCGGCATTACTCACGCGTTCTATGACCCCACGAGTCATATAGTCAGAAGTTTCACATGCCCTTTTTTTTCTTGACCTAGCCTTTGCTACATGAGACGTACGCATAAAGATCACAAGAAGCCCACCATCTCATGTGTTTTACACTTACCTGGCCAGGGTAAGGAATTCACACATGACACTGGTGATCTCGTCGCGTTCGTCACGATACTTCCCAAATAGACAATTCCCAGTCGCCTGTTTGATTTAATGAAATCTCCTTTGTTAATTTGCTTTAGTATGCTGATTTTGTTTTTTTTTATCGGATTGCATTAGTTTGCAAATGCAATCACATTTTCCTATTTCCGGTTGGCTGAGCCTATGCCCACCATGACCGTGTAATTGGTGTGTTTCCAAGTTTTGAATTGTTTAAAGTACCTTCCTCATGAGTTATTCCTGATTGATTTCATGTTCATACATGATACATAACATTTCAACTAGATTAAGATAACTTTGGAAATGAATTCCTTACCAGATTGATGATCAAGCTTGAATCAACGCATATCTCATTTTAACCTTGGGCTCTGATTACCACTTGTAAGACCCAACCCGAGTAAACGGGTTTAGTGACGTAATCACATGATTTAGACTGTAAATATTGGGGTTAAATTCAAGCTTTTTAACTTAGACGTCATTCCCAAAGATGTAACCAAATAAAATAAAATTTACAAGTGAGTGTCTATGGTTCCATGCGTTCACAAGTTAGTTTCAAACCCCGTTACCATACAATGTTTATAAACACGAATTATGCGGAAGCGTTTCATGAGATATGCGCGTTCAGTTCTTCGAATAGCTTAATCATCTTCTGGAATCAATGACCTTCATACCTAGGGTTTAAACAAGGCCAAAGAACCCGTTAATCGATAATAGTTGTAAGTCCCGAATGCTAGATCTTGTGATATGCAATAGATTGTTATCACTTAGAAACACCTATTTGTTAGGTGTTTTAACTGATTAATCCAGAAAGACAAAGATACTAGATGAACATGAATAAAACCGACACACACAATGAATAACATGATGATTCCATTACTGATTTGATGATGAACACCTTGGAATACACTGACAAATACGCACCTATTCACGTGTGCTACAAAGATTATCCCAAAACCCCAACCCTAGAGCTGTGCACACACATGGTTTATATAGGAAAGGCTCCTGGGCCTGCGCACTTAACATAAGTGCGCAGGGCCCGTGCACAAGTGCGCAGCAGCTAGGGTTTGTGTACTAAACTATATCATAATTACATACTAAGTCCTTCAACTATCAAACTATACAATAGGCTATCAAAAGTCTCTAATTTGGTAACTGTGGTCTCAATATATCCCAACAATACTCCCCCTAGACCACAGCTACTAGTTCTTCAATCTTCAATCTATCTCAACTTTGCTTTGCTCCCCCTCAACCTGTTCTGGGGGGTCTTGCATGTACAGTGCGACTGGATCTTCTTCAATTGCTTGAGGAGCTTGAGTTGATTCTGTTGCAGTTCCTTCAGGATCGGCTACTGTTGCAGGATCTTCTGTTTGTACCTCTGAAGTAGTCTCGACTTCAGGTTGAGTAATTTCTGCATCAGCAGCAGCTTGAGCAGCCTTCTCCCTGTCATCCTTTTCTTTATCTGCTGCATTGATCCTGTCGATTATCTCAAGCAGCTCCCTTTTTAGATTCATAGCCCGATCCACAGCTCTTCTAAATAACACTGCTTCTTCAAACAACGCGTTCCCGGCACCCATATTAATCTGATTTGCAAACAGCATATTCAGATCTGACAGATTAAGTGCAAACACGTCTATCGGATCCAAAATCCTCAAAGCCTCCGAATCATCCTGCAGTTTAATGACTGCTTCACCAGTGTTGTTGTCGTAAAACCACTTTTTAAAGTCCCTCAGCATCACTGGAAGCTCAGATCTAATAGGAACTCGTGTGACGACCTGAGGAGGGTCAATCACATAAGTTATCATGCCACGTCCGGTTGCTGGATCGATTCTTTTCTTGGATATCCTCCTTCTTGGTTTTTGCGGCTTCAGGATTTGGAAATCAGTGTCACACTCTTTCTTGATAAACCACTCGACCATGGACGCCTGGGTGTCGAGGGAGTGATTGATGAATGGGGCCCTGCTGAGCTCCCTGATATCCCATCGGGGGAGAGACTTCAGTTCTTTTTGTCCCTTGAAATATTGTATCACTCCCCCTCTTCTCTTCACAGCGAACAATCTTTTCTCTTCATCATATTTCCAGGAGATAATATTCTCCTGGTGAGCTGACCTGGTGTGATGGATATTTTGGTGTAGGGCTGGAATGGTGATGGGCCTTCTAGGAAACCAAGTTGATCTTTCAGGATCCAACTTGTGCCTATCTGACGTCTCATAAACTACCTCTTCATCTGTTCCCATCTCCACGAATCTCTCGGGCATCTCATCTTCACTTACCTCATCAACTTCACTTTCCTCAGCAGCTCTTTTTTTCTCTTTCTCTTCCTCCAAAAACTTTCCGAAATCGAAAGTCTCATCAAATGTAGTGCTGGGAGCACCAGTTTGCTGCTTCTTGAAATCTTGGAACATCTCAAACATTTGCATTTGAACCTGATTCTGAAACTTGATCAGGTATCTTTGATCTTTGATGATTTTCTCCATGTTCCGGTTCTTGTGTTTGAGCTTCTTTACTTTCTTTCTCAGTTCTTGGTTGTTGTGCACGTCACTCTTCAGAGTGCAGATTTCCCTGGCAGCAGTTTTACCAACCTCTTTCACAAGCTTCTCATATAGTTCCTGATGCACCGGTTTGCGACGTGGTGCAACAGGAGCTGAGGAGGATGGTTCAGCTGATCGTTGGGCTGGAGCTTTGGGGATTGGAGCAGCAGCAGTGGAAGGCCCTGGTTGATTCGGTTGTTCTGCCTCAAAGATTGATTCCAAGATCACTTGTTCCTCGATATCATCCTGAGTCACTACACGAGGAATCTCTGATTCAGGTAGTTGTTCTCTACTTTTCTTTCTCGCTGCCCTCTCAAACTCAGCCACTTGTTGAAGAACTTCGCTAGTTTCAAGCTGCTCAGGAGTCAATGTATCTCTCCCTTCTTGTAATAAACCAGCTGGTCTTGTCCTTTTGCTGGGCTTTGATGGAGCAGGTTCAGTTGTCACTCTTTTGCCCCTTGCTTTTTCACAAGCAATCTCTTCAGCAGTTGGCTGAGCTGAAGGAGTGGGTTCAGATGGTCCAGGTGCAGGAGCAGCCGTGGGTTGTTGTCGAGTTTCAGTAGCATCTGACCTTCTCTTCCTGATCTTGTTGTACAGCTCCATGACAAATGGATATCGCTGGGCCGCATACATATTCTCCAGCATTGGTTCCCAGTCAGGCGTGTTGCATTCAGTAAAGAATCGTGCACCTCTGGTGAAATTGTATTGATCACCGAGAGGCAGATTCTCATGTTGTGCGTTGATCATCATCTACACAAACCTTGGGTACATAACCCATTTGCCTGACCCAACTTCTGCATTTTTACCATGTAATCAAAGATCATCCCTGACAAGTTGAATGCTTCGTTCTTGCAAATCTTTATCATTGCTGTCGACCATTCAGCACTGAGCGCGTTGTAACCTCCCTTTCTATGACATAGAGACATTATAAATACATGACTAATAAGTCTCCAGTCTCTTGTTAGATGGCTCTTCTTGATGACGCCTCTCTTGTCGAAATCACCCTTGTAGCCGAAATTCTTGAACTGTTGGTGAATATCTGCTTTGGGCATGAATCTGACAGTTTCAGGCTGATCTTGCAGTCTTAGCACTTTTCGAACGGTGTCTTCAGTGATGACTACAGCCTTGTTTCGGACTGTAGCGTTGATTCGCTTGACTCTTGATGCAGTTTCAACTCGCGCTGACCTCCAGAAGTCTTCAATGTGGGAAACGTAGACTGGTACAACTTGCCGCACAGCATATCCGACTTTGCTGTGTCTTATCCAAGTCACTACGTCTTTAAACTTGACATCATCAGTTTCCAGATTCATTGGCTGATTGTGCATGCCTCTCGGATCCTAGTCGAGTGTCATCTGTTTAACCAAGAGCACGAAAAGCCAATTAGATTTCCAATAACTGACCTAAGACTTAAACTTAGACGGACAACGAACATAGACTTAGATTTTATTAATTTTTATTTTTTTAGGTTTGAAATTTTAACAGTCATAGGATTAAGGTTTGATGGATTGGTGTCATCAGTGTCCATGATACATTTGATTTTCAGTTTTAAGATCATTCAGGTCCAGGTTTAAGTACGCAGTCCGTTCAAGTGTCTCAATGGTCAAAATGAATGTCCCATGTTGTTTAAAGTCCAAGTGCGCATGGTATTCAAGTGCGCAGTCCAAGTCATAGTCAAAAGATTTTTTTTTTAAACAACCATCAATCTTCGAGATATAGAAGGGATCAGATATGGGATCACACTAACTTGAAAAGCCTAGCCACGTTTCAACTTTCTTGAGGATAGCTACAACCCAAGAACGATTGTCAGTATGTTTGTCCTCTTAAGTCCATGCCTCTCGTCTTTCAACATACGTTTGGTGATGAGATTATCATGTTTTTTTTTGTAATATTGAAGAAAATTTTGTGGACCCCACTTGTGCTAGGTATAAGCCTACCAATCCTCAAGGTTTATCGGGATATAATGATGAGAGCTTCAGGTCTATGTTTCCATAAGCAGAGAAGATGATCATTATGTCAATCAGATGATGAGAGCTTCAGGTCTATGTTTCCATAAGTAGAGAAGTTGATCATCTGATTGCTGTTGAGCTATTTATATATTTATTTGCACGTCACTAACATTGCGTGTCTTTTGCTGCTCACTTGATTTGTTGGCCCCGCATTGGTAGCATGCACTCTTAGGTGTCTTTTGAATATATATGCACAAAATTTTGTGTGTATTTTAATCTCTCAACCTATGTATGATCGGACTCAGCTTGTGCAGACCTAAAGCACAGTGGGAATCCAGCTTTCCGTGTAGATCTTCATTGTTAATCACCTATGAGCAGTTTACTTGATTTCGGGCTGAATCTACCGACACATCGTTGCTTGAGGCCACAACATCCTCTGGGTCCTATTCACATGCTGACAAGATATGATTAGTTCCTATCATTTCCTGAATTAATTTTGCATTAGGAATGGACAGGTTTTACTTTCTCCCCCAAAAATCGTGTTTTAAGTGAAAAGAAGATTTTTCTATAAAATATGCACAAGTAAAGTTTTTTATTTTTAATTCAAAATTTATCATCTCAAGCCATGTAACCAACTCATGAAACCGGGTTTTATCGAAAGCTTTTGTAAAGATATCTGCCTTTTGATCAGCAGTATCTATTGGCAACACCTGTATATATCCTTTGTCGTGAGCATCGCGAATTGAGTGAATCCGAATTTCAATGT
This sequence comes from Ambrosia trifida, assembly GCA_028751855.1. Taxonomy (NCBI): domain Eukaryota; kingdom Viridiplantae; phylum Streptophyta; class Magnoliopsida; order Asterales; family Asteraceae; genus Ambrosia; species Ambrosia trifida. The sequence continues at coordinate 21,414,678 of CM054129.1, read as the reverse complement.
GTTTGGTTTTAGAATGATCAATTGGATTTTTCACGATGTCACGACAGGCATCATTATCAATAAAAATAGGTGTATGCATGACGTTCAAACCGTAGTCCAAAAGCTGATTTTGGATCCATAACACCTGACAACAACAACTGGATGCAGCTGTGTATTTAGCTTGAGCAGTGGAGATGGATACTGTAGTCTGCTTCTTGCTCTGCCAAGACACTAGCCTGTTACCCAGAAATTGACAACCACCAGAGACAGATTTTCTGTCAATCCTACAACCTGCATGATCACTATCAGAGTAAGCGATTAGATCAAAGTTATCACTCTTAGGATACCATAAACCAAGTTTTGGTGTTCCTTTGAGGTAGCGGAAGACTCTTTTCACTGCAGTTTCATGCGATTGCTTAGGATTGGACTGAAAACGCGCGCAGCATCCAACTGCCCACATGATATCTGGTCTGCTAGCTGTTAGATACATCAGAGAGCCAATCATTGATCGATAAGTGTGAGGATTCACTGAAGGCCCCTGAAGATCTGGTACAAGTGTTGTTTGGGCCGCAAAAGGAGTATTGGACGGCTTGCAGTCGGTCATGTTGTATTTTGCCAGAATGTCTCTTGTATACTTGGCTTGGTGGATGAGAATTCCGTCTTCTTTCTGCTGCACTTCCAAGCCTAAGAAAAACGATAATTCGCCCATCATGCTCATTTCAAATTGAGACTTCATGATGCTTTCAAATTCCCTGCATAAGTTTTCATCAGTGGAGCCAAAGATAATATCGTCAACATAAATTTGAACAAGGATAGAGTGTTTGTTGACTTCTTTGGTGAACAGAGTCATGTCAATCTTCCCTCTGGTGTACCCATTCTGCAGCAAGTATGAAGATAAGGTTTCATACCAAGCTCGAGGAGCTTGATGAAGTCCATAGAGAGCCTTATCTAGTTTGTAGTACTTGTTGGGATGATGAGGATCTTCAAAACCCGGGGGTTGACAAACATAGACTTCTTCTTTGATCTTCCCGTACAGGAATGCACTCTTCACATCCATTTGAAAGACTTTGAAGTTCTTGTATGAGGCGTATGCCAGGAAGATACGTATGGCTTCAAGTCGAGCAACTGGAGCGAACACTTCCTCATAATCAATACCCTCCTGCTGACGAAAGCCCTGAACAACCAGACGAGCCTTGTTCTTAATTACCACACCTCTTTCATCCATTTTGTTGCGAAACACCCATCTTGTTCCGATAGGATACTTTCCTTCAGGTAAATCCACAAGTTCCCAAACCTTGAGCTTTCTAAACTGATACAGCTCATCCTGCATGGCTTCAACCCAATTTGCATCTCTGACAGCATCTTCAATGCTGAAAGGTACCGTCTGAGATAAGAAGGCTGAAAGTGCAATATTAAGTTTATCTGCCTGATTCCTAGTAAGAACACCCTCAGAGATTGGTCCAATGATGTTCTCCACAGGGTGATCCTTAGAAGACTTAAATCCCATGTTTGGTTCTTCTTGAATTTGGGAAGGCAGATTAGAAAGGTGATCTACAGGAATTGATGAATTGGATGGATCATTTGCAGACTGTTGTGCTGAAGATGTTTCTTCTGAAGCTGGAGTACCTTCAGGAGATGGCGTAGTTTCAACAATTGCATCACCATTTGTGGACTGAAGAGGAACAATTGGATCAGCTACGAGTGGAGAAAATCGGGTGGTGAAAGGTGCAGTATCGTCTTCGGTAGAGTAAAGAGTATCTTCAAGAGGAGAAGGATTGGCTGCTTGATTTTCAGATGGTTGTTCTTCAATGATGCTGAAATTGTTGAAAACAATATCCACGTCAAAGAACCAGTCAGGACTGGCTCCTGTGTTGGTAGAGTTGGATTCCTGCCAATCAACATAAAAAGACTCGAGAACCATTTTGGTTCGTTTGCTGTACACTCTATAAGCCTTTTGACTCGAAGAGTATCCGACAAAGAAGAACTCATCTCCAACTGCATCAAACTTCATTATGTTCTCGTAGTTGTTAAGCAGCGTACATGAGCATCCAAAAGGCCTGAAGTAGTCAATCAGAGGTTTTCTTTTAAAAAGGAGTTCATAACCTGTTTTCCCGCGCGTCTTTACAATTAAGACTCTGTTAAGAACATAACAGGCGGTATTCACAGCTTCAGCCCAGAAGATGATCGGAAATTTAGAGTCGATAAGCATGGTTCTGGCCGCTTCAATAAGTGTACGATTCTTCCTTTCAGCAACACCATTCTGTTGAGGAGTTCTTGTAGCACTGTACTGAAGATGAATTCCTCTATTGTTGCAGAAAGTCACAAAACTTTGATTTTTGAATTCAGTTCCGTGATCACTTCTGATTGATCTAACTTTTGTCTTTATTATGTTTTCAATGAGAGGAACAAACAGCATCAAAATCTCAGCAGCTTCACTTTTGTATTCTAAGAAGTACACCCATGTAAATCGAGAAAAATCATCTGTTATCACCAAACAATAAGACTTTTTAGCTAGACTTTTAACACTAATAGGGCCAAAAAGATCCATATGCAATAATTGAAGAGGCGAGTCGATAGAGTTCACTGTCTTAGACTTGTACGATTTCTTGTGTTGTTTTCCTTTGGCACATGCTAAACATTTTTCAGAAAAAGGGAATTCCTTGGAAGGAAGACCTCTGACAAGATTTAGTTTTGAAAGCTTATTAATGTTTTTGAAGTTAACATGTCCTAATCGCCTGTGCCATAACAGTGACTCTGACTCGGATGCTTTAGAAAGTAAGCATGTCATTTGACATTCAGACTTTGCATCTCTCATGTTTATCACATAAGTGTTATTTTGTCTAGGAGCTTTAAGCATAATCATATTGGTAGGAGGTATGAATCCTGGCTTTAGAAAGATGCACTCCATGTCATTAAATAACACTGAGATTCCTTTGTAGCAGACTTGTGATACACTCAGCAGATTGTAGCACAATTCTGGAACATAGTTCACCTCTTCTAAAGTCAGTGCATCAGAAATCACGTCTCCTATCCCAACTATCTTTCCGCCCTTCTCGTTGCCGGCGAAAGCAACAAACTCTCCATCAATGAACCGATAGTTTTTGAGGAGTTCTTTTAGCCCCGTCATGTGCCTTGACGCCCCGCTATCAACATGCCATAGATATCTCATCAGGGCAATCAACCATTTCTGTAGTTTATTCTGAAAAACACATAAAACAAGAGAAATATACAGATGAATATACGAGACACTATGTACAATCACGACTCAGACCATATTTTAAGTAACTTTTGGAATCCAGGTCTGTTTTAGTTTTAATCTGTCGTGATTTTCACCCAAAACTGACTCTTGTCTTTTCCAAGTTTTTGTGACCTTAACAAAACTTCTTATAGTTTCTTGAAGATCTTTAATTTGAACCGAAAAAGATTTTTGGGTCTTGGTATCACTTTGTGGTTTGGGTTTCAAATGACAATTTTTAACCACATGTCCCTCATTTCCACATCTAAAGCATTTAGAGTGCTTAGGCTTGATCTTTGAAGAAGATCTGGATGATGATGGTTGTGATGTTCTTCTCTTGTATTTGCTTGAGTTGGGGTTGTCTCTTGAACATGCTTCATCACTGTTGTTGTTGCTTGATTCCTCATTTGTGTTGCATTCTGGCTCGCTGATGTCACTTTCTGTATCACTCTGTGATTCTTCAGAAGTTGTGTTATCTGTTTCACTTTGTGATTCTTCAGAACATGACATATCTGTTGATGATGGTGTAAACTCTGGAATTTCTTCAGTAAGAAATTTCCCGAACCTGTTTCTTTTTAGTTCTAGAACAAACGGAGATGGTCTATATACATTTTCATTATCATAGAATGCATCTTTAAGATCAACACAAACTGGCATAACATTTTCAACACAAATATCTGAGCTTTTGATAGGATTCATCCCATCATTAGGGTCCACAACACCCTTGAAATTAAGTTTAGAAGTTAATGTAGTACAGTCATCCGGCCTAGATAAACTATTACAGTTATCCATCCTAGATAAACTATTACAGTCATCCAGTTTAGTTAAATTATTACATTCATCCGAATTCAAAGAAGTTTTTGACTTGTCATGACTCCAGATGAACCAATTCACTGTAGAGTAATTGGCACCTGGGTGACCTAACCCCATTGTTTGTCCACCACAACTTTCATCATCGTCCATCTGATCCTGTTGGGTCATATCTGCACTACTTTTATTTATATTATAGTTTGACTCAGATTTGACACATTCTTTTTCAAAAAGATCATTTTTTGGATGTGGTTTTGGAATGGGTATATATTCACTTTTGCTCAAGGGTAAAAATAGAGATTTTACAATTCCCTTTTTATCCTTATACCCAATTCCATCTTTAACGAATGATTTCCTTGAACAATCAAGGATATCTGTATGAGCATGCTTGCTTACATTCCATTTGTCCACAACAATTTGGAGATGATTTGTTTCATTTCTAGATATTTCTATTTTTTTAGTTAAGACATTTATTAAAAAATCTTTTCTGAGAACAAATTCTTTTAGAGTGTGGATTTCAGCTATTGTTGCATTTAACTTTCGCTGATATGCTAACTCATTTTCTTTCATTTCAGTGTTGATTTTTCGGATGTCATCCATCTCTCTTAAAATTCTCCTATTGTGGGACAAACAGTAAGCAACAGCTGTAACACACCTTGGTGAGCACAGCTTTGATTTTATTTCAAGCGGAATACTTACCAGGTCTCTCTCTTCAACCTTCTTCTGCATGCTCTGCGGTTGTTAATCAGCCTTGCTTGTGGAAGTCTTCTCAGCAACTAAAGCTTCCTCGGCAGCAGCCTCCTTTCCCTTGTCCTCACTCAACACACCTTTTAGACCAGCATTCTCCATCCCTTCTCCTTTTGGCATCTCCGCTGATGACCCTTCCAAAGAGCTCACACCAAGTGTTGATTTTGTGCAGATCTTTGCCATCAGTGCCTTGTTAACTTCAGCCTCTGCCACAGCAACTTCCTCTCCCCAGTCAAAATCTTGAACCACCAGTGCATTCTGCTGATTGGCTTCCCCTCCATCCGTGATTGCCACCATTCTCTTTGTCGGTTTAACTTCATCTTGATTCAAAGTTGGACATTCATACTTGAAGTGTCCGAGAGTTTTGCAATTGTAGCACCTGATTTTTGACTTATCAAAGCCAGCCTTTCCCAGTCCAACCCTTCGACCTGTTCTGTCCTGAAACCTCTTCACTCTTAGAGTAATCATAGCCATTTGCCATTTTAGATCCATCTCCTCCATATCATCAGGATCCACTTGATACATATCTTCCGGACTCATCATATCATTCTTCAGGTCACCTGTCTTCAATGCTTCAAAGCTGGTCATGAATGCATTGAAGAGTTCAACGTGTTCATTAGCAAGCTTTGTTTGTTGAGGATTGAGAGTTGAGGGTTGAGAGTTCTTGCCACTGGATTGAGAGTATGGAACGGTCTTTCCTGAACTGGAGCTACCACCAACCATTCCATCAGCATACACATGAGATGAGCTTGAACCCATGTTACCCACTGGAGTCATTAATGCCAAGTTTTTCATTGCAGTGATGGGTACTGCCTTCGGATTGGTCTGGTTCATCTCTCTCTTTGTGATATCCATCTCAAACGACTTCAGGGTGTTGATAAGATCAGCCAAGGTAGACTGGGCGTCTAGATATTCTTTCCTAATCAACATACACTGGATGCTCCATTCTTTTGGCAGTGAGTCTTGCAGCTTCTTGATTGAATTTCTGTTGTTCACAGGAATTCCCGCCTTCTTCATCTTAGTCAACATACTCATGAACCACTCGATGTGTGAGCTCAAACTTTCCCCACGAATACTGCCGAACATGTCATATTCTTTCTGCACCATGTCTTGCTTGTACTGGCGCATCTCTTCATTCCCTTCATAGTATTCATTCAACGCAAACCATAGATCATGAGCAGTGCCATACTCCTCAAACATGTTATAAACATCGTTTGATAAGGCCATGGTAAGCGCACCATAAGCCTTATGATCTCTCTGGAGTAATTGTTTATCAACATCGGTGTAAGTGGTTGGATCAGGGTTAAACTCTTCTCCTGTGGCAGTGGTTCTCATAGGAATGTGAGGGCCCAACTGGATAGAATTCCACTGGGTGAAGTCCGTAACATAGAAGAATGACCTCATTCTGTTCTTCCAAGTTCCATAGTCCTCAACACCTTTTAACTTAGGAACTCTAGTTGTGGTTCCAGTTTCAAGTTCTTGTTGAGTGATAGGATTTACTGTTGAATGATTATCGTTACCGGCCATAATTTAGATGAATTTTAAGGGTTTAGTTAATCAGATTTTAGTTAACAGTCCAGAAAATGTCCAAGTCCTTAAGTTCACAGCAAGTGCGCAGATAAGTGCGCAGCTAAGTTCACATAGTCCAGATAAATATGCAGCAACCTGTAAGAATGTAAACAGCCTTGTCAAATTGTAGTCTTTTGTTAAGTGCGCAGCTCGGAAGTATACGTGTGGCTGTGTTTCTTGATAAGTGCGCAGATCAGTCAACACTTGGGCATGATAAGTGCTCAGTGCTTACTGATCAGTCTGCGTACTAAAATAAGTGCGCAGACACTTAAACTCTCGTTTAAGATTTTAAGTTCGCAGAAACCCTAGCCAAGTACTCAAGACTACACCTTTCAGTAAGTGCGCACAAATCCAAGATTTCTGTTTAAGTGCGCAGAAACCCTAGATAAGTGCTCAAGACAATGGAAATGCAATAAGTGCGCAAAAACCTTGATTGCGTACTAAAATCAGAGATTTAAGTACTCACAGTAACAAGTATGCAATATATGAGCCAAGTACTCAAACCAAGAAATAAGTGCTCAACTTATGAGATAAGTGCGCAGATCATATGAAATAAGTGCGCAAAACGGGCTGTGAAAAACACAAAACTCAGCTGAATCCTTTCCAAAACATTTTCTACCTAGAATAACATACTATAAACTTTTAGAAACACAATTTTCACGAAATTTGAAGCCAAAATATAAGAAAAACACCTAAATTTGAAAGTTTTTAAAGAAAATAATCTTGATAATAAAAAGTAACAAGATGAAGGTTTTGGTATCTTAATGTAGATACAATCTAGAGCACAGAGGCTCTGATACCAAATTGTAAGTCCCGAATGCTAGATCTTGTGATATGCAATAGATTGTTATCACTTAGAAACACCTATTTGTTAGGCGTTTTAAGTGATTAATCCAGAAAGACAAAGATACTAGATGAACATGAATAAAACCGACACACACAATGAATAACATGATGATTCCATTACTGATTTGATGATGAACACCTTGGAATACACTTACAAATACGCACCTATTCACGTGTGTTACAAAGATTATCCCAAAACCCCAACCCTAGAGCTGTGCACACACATGGTTTATATAGGAAAGGCTCCTGGGCCTGCGCACTTAACATAAGTGCGCAGGGCCCGTGTACAAGTGCACAGCAGCTAGGGTTTGTGTACTAAACTATATCATAATTACATACTAAGTCCTTCAACTATCAAACTATACAATAGGCTATCAAAAGTCTCTAATCTGGTAACTGTGGTCTCAATATATCCCAACAATAGGATTGATTAGAATTCAAAACCAACTAAAACAAGAAAAACGGCAGCCAGCGTCTAGACCAGCGTTTGGGACGCCGGTATCAGATACGACTCGTAAATTTTGGTTTTTGGCCAGTTTTTAACGCATTTCTTAAGGGGTTTTATGCTCCTTTTGACCCTTGACTTGATGAGGAAGAACGAAGAATAAATTTAGGGAAATTCTAAGATTTCAAGAGCTTATCAATTTGTTTATTTGACCCCTTCTCTTGTAATGTATGCATACTAACATGATAGTATCAACAAAGAATGAGTTTGATTGTCTAACTATTGAATATTGGATTATATATACTTCTAATCCTTGTTAAGATAACCTCTAGTGATTCCCAAATTTGTCTTGAGTGTTCCGCACTACAAATCAAGCCTTGACTTGACAGGGTGTGCATCCATTCAAGTCACTACACTGTTGTGGCAATGCCTCGTGTCCATGGCCACATGTGCCACTTCTCTCGGTCATACTTGCCTGATCCGTCTGACTTGTGACAGAAATTCACTTGTGAATTATATGTCACTTGGAAATCACATTAGCATATCAAACCCTATGACACTCCCCTTGATATGGATTCAAGGTATGCATATACATATATATATATATATATATATATATATATAAGGTCATGGTGATGACTTACCTTAGTTCACGTCCTTTTCACTTATAGACTAGCTTGAGATTGATAACATAGAGTCTACGAATATACTCAAGCAATTAACAAAATCGATATGGCATAATGTTGACCCTTATCTTAGGTCCTTGACTAACTAGTGTTTTACCAAATTGACCCGTTAGCCTAATTTGGGATATTGACAACCTTCATCTAAGGCCGTTTTCTATGAATTATGAGTCTTGTTTAAGCTTCTTTTATGACACTTCAATGTCTAGATCTGATATGCATATACAAAGTTATAAGTAAACCTATGAACGTACTAGGAATATATCAATATTTAAGCCATCGAGTGACTTACCTTATGCGAGCTTCCTCTTTACCTCAATCCGAGACTCCTTGGCTACCCAAAGTCTCTTGTATTCGCACATATGAGGCGAATGATCACTTAGGTTGTTAAAACCTAATCTTTACATGTCTATAAGCATTATTGGTCATGTTTTACCAACATACATGTTTTCATCAAAGTATCTATGCCCAAGTGAAATCGAGTTTCATTGAGGCATTTTATCAAACACTTGGTAGGCGTGATTTTCCTAACTTTAGTTTTAGGACGTAAGGACCTCATGGATCCATCCTTGACCAAGATTAACATTACTAGCATCCCAATAAACATCTACATCATAGTTTATCATTGATAAGTATTAACAAAAGCTAGTATTTCATGGTTTAACGGTGGTTCCTACCAATCCACCAAGAAACCCAAGTCATCTTATAACATGAATTTACAAAGATATGATCATCTCTTAAGGTTTTTGCTTAACACACATAAATTCTCATGTATTATGGTCTCCTCATACTAGAGTAACCTTTACAAGCCCTTAATTTACGTTTTTATAATAACCCATGATTTTCATCATAACCAAGCATGAACATACCAACAAAATTAGCCAAATAAAATGTTACCTCGGTGTGTATTATGCTTAGATGATTCGTTTTAGGGCCAATGCACACAAAAGCCCCTTGATTTCATCTTGATTTAGCTTGATCATAGAGTTTCTCTTATGTGTGTGTTTTGAGTGTGTATATGGATGAATTTCCTGATGAAAATTGATACTCCCTTTTTCTTTTATCAAGTACATAAGCAAACTATGGCTTAATGACACATTTGGTCCTTCAAGTTTCACACAAGTGGATTTGGTTAAACCCACTAAATAAGTTAATCTCTTACAATGGGTTTTAGCCATGTTTAGCTTACAAGGTTAACGGGGTCATTTTCCTATGTTAGGAAACTCGTATAGGTCGCGCCTCATTCGGTTCGATTAAAAGCCCCGTGTGTTTATATTATCATAAAATATGATTTAGAAATTTTGGGGTGTCACAGTATTAGGATTGTTACCTGAAAACAAAAAATAAAATAAAAAATAAACCTTTAATTCAAAATTCGTTGAAAAGAGAATCATACATCAAACTCGTCAAACATCAATAACTTAAGTATTCGAGGTGAGGATTGAAAGCGGCATCCTTGTCTCGCAACTTCCACGTTGGAAATTCAAAGTTCGATTATTGATGTCGAGGTGATAAATACGAAGATGAGAAGGAAAGAGGGGTTAGGGTTTTTTACAGGGTTGATGGAAGGTAAAGAAATCAGTCGACTGAGGTGAAAGAATGGTTAAAAGAGGTTTTTAAAACTTTTACCCTGAAATGACTATTTTGTCCCTGACATTAACTGAGTATTTTAACGACGTTTAAAAATTGGTTCAAAATGAAACCACTGGGTTTCCAGTGACTAAACAAAAGGTCTAAAGTGACATTTTGAGCCAAACAACAAGGGTCATTTTGACAGTTTACTCTATAATTTATTAGAATTATATTTTTAACTAGTTTAATTGTTTAAATTATTTAAAATTTAAAATTAAAAAAAAAAGTTTTAGGCAAAGTACCATATAGTGCGGCTAGTAGTGATTTGGTGTGTGAAAATGACAGCGGAGTGGAAATTGTAGAGATTAGCGTACTTTTTTTTGACCGGCTAATTACACTCTCCTTCGAAAATGGTAGAGATTAGGTACTTTTCTTACCGGCTAATTACACTCTAAATTCACCTTGAACACCAATTGAGAAATTAATAACGTACTTTAATGCAATATTAAATTGGAATTAAAAAATACCATCAATTTCTTGTGATCTAAGTACTCGATTGTTATTATAATCCTCATGCTTAAAACAAGCTTTCATTAAAAAAAATGTGTCTAGGTTAGAAAAGATTTCATGAGATTCTGTTGAGAGAGATCGTTAGCAACTTATGGCTTTTTTTGGGATCATAATGAATGTGAGTTTCTCGTTAAGTGGTGGAACGTATGTAAAATGAGAAATTAAAAAAGACAACCTCGTCGCTAGTGTCCGAGACATCTGAAACTGTTTGATATCTCACTATTTAATATTATCAATCAAAGGTCTCATGAGAGTCGAATTTGAATATATATAATCTTGTAATTAAGTTTAAAACAATTTATAAACAAGCGTATTCAGTAAAATTTAAAAAACGCATCAATATTTTTATGATCAATTTTAGATTTTTTTCATAATTTATAATTTCTTATAAAATCTGATGACGTATCTAGCCCAAGGCAAAAAGGTTATAAACCATCACAAATATATGCTTGAAGTGTTGAAACGTACAAAGGTTCAAACGACGAATAAGCATAGATCAAAAGATGACCTGCCTTGTCACCTTTTTCTCGGCCAGCTCAAAGCAACTGTCGTGTAGACATTGCACAGCTCGGACCGCAGGTCCAAAGCCATCACCAACCTAAAGTGGCTTGTCCTCTTGTTGCAACATGGTCCAAGATAATATGCCTTCCCAAATTAGAAGACAACTCCTCTATATAATCAGGATCAATCCTACAGATCTGATCCATCCCTGATTATTCTCTCTTACACTCAATCTTCTATTCCTTTGGTCCACACACACGTGAGGAGTCTATCTCCATCACACGCACACATCACTCAAGTCTTAGAATAACAATTTTGGTATTGAGTAATACTCAGACCAGAATTCTAACACTTCAAAACAATATTATCTAAACCTCCTTCTACATTTTGCAACGTAGGAGAACACCACGACCTGCGTTTGGCAGATCGAAACCCTTGAACCCTTTAACCCTTCCTGTGACTCAGAACTAACGTTAGGCTATTATTTGTTGTAGCAACAAGTTGGCGCCCACCGTGGGGCTACGCCATTGTTTCCTTAAAATATCAATTGTGTAGCTCCAACTTCCTAGCATGTCTGACCCTGAGTCTCAAGAAGCGGTGAACCAGATCTCACCAGGCACGGATCAAGCTTCCCCCAATAGATCTGTGTCATTTTCCACTCCTGGAAGTACCCCTGCTAGTACCCAAACTCCGCCAACTCACCCTGAGTTCACTATCTTCCAAACTCCACCCCCACACGTTCAGGGGTGATGTCTCCTCTCCCTAATGAAATATAAGGTCCCAAACGTATAGATCTGACCCCGGAAGGAATTGCAAGTAACTTCCTACAACTCAGGTCTCTCCTAAACCAGCATGTCATGAGGGAAAGAGAGAAAGGGGTCCGCATCCGGCTAGATTACAATGAGGAGGAAGTGTCACTTTCTCCTGGACCGCCCATTCCTCTCACTAGTCAACCTAGTCAACAAACTGCTTTTCGAAGTTATGAGGCAGGTCCAAGCAACAGGATTCCTGCCCATCAAGCAACCAGACCCAGTCCTACCGCTTTTCCTCTGTTCACTACCCAAGCCACCACCACTGGTGCACCCATCGGGTATGAATTCACCCTGGACCAACTCCTGCAGTCACCCATTGCCAGTGTTCCACCACCAGCTGCCACCTCATGGGCTCAGACCATGGCTACTCTGCCTATGGCCTGTAGTGCCTCCATGAGTATCCCCATGGTAGCAAGCAACGTAGCGGCAACTGAGAGCCTTCAAGGCTTTAACCTCATGCCCTACATGATTTCTCAAATGATGGCTCACTTCCCCTGGCAACAACTCATCAGTTAAGCTATTGCTGCTCAACAAGGGAACGTTAACAGAAACAACGATAGGGTGGATGTCACACTCTCAAATTTCCACTTGCGGAGTTTTACCGCGAGGCGCATGACAAACCAGGATCCAAGTCAACAGTCACAATAAACAACTCTATATGAAGATACATGACATTCAAAAGACATAGTTTTCATAAACTCAAAACCAGTAGCGGAAGCATTAGACAAGTTACAAACCATAGACCCAAATGTACCAAGTGTTTATTACAAAACATGATCTAAACCTAGACGCCAATGCAGACCCGTGCGCCTAGTTCCATTTGTTGCTACCTTAGCGACCTGAGAAAAACATGCCAAAAGACGTCAACATATAATGCTGGTGAGTTCACAAGTTTGTTCAATAAGATACCAAGTGTTACCAAAACGTTACCATGTCCATACTATATCAATGTTACCAAGTACGCTAGCTAGGCGTATGTTTTATTACTACTACGATTGGAAACCATTACTAGACACGTTTAGCAATGTTTAGCATATGTTTAAGCAGTCCGAATGTTTAGCATGATACCAATGTTCCAGTTCGAGACAACATGCACCCGCCCGGCCCTCCAAGCCGACGAGTGGGGCAGGTCACGCCCAATAGATCTATCCACATTTCCCCCGTTGTGCATCCCCGCACATTCATGGTTTCCCCCGGGACTTCCAAAGATCGTATAGCAATACAAAGTTAAAAACCATAGTATGACATTTGTTACCAAAATAGTTTAGCGCATGTTTTTCTCCCCCAAAAGTTAAAGCAGTAAAAGTGGGGCCGTGAACTCGCCTTAGATAGCGTTCTTTGGTTACTAGTAAAATGCTAAGCCCTTGATAATCCCTCTACCGGGAGATCTATCAAAATGTTCACATAAGTGTTCCGAGTAATAACCATAAGGTTATGCAGTCCCCGATTGTCCAGATCGTTGCCAAGTATGTTTTAAAGCGTGTTTAAATGTTTAACCGACACACTAGACCGACCCGACATCCCGTTGGTGACTCATTACCCTAACTAATCAAGTACACATAGATTACACACAAGGTTCAAGCATAAAACACTTAGTTTGTATCAAAAATCTCATTTCTGCATCAGAACGGTCGATCCAGTCAGATAAAAATCTCCTTCGCCCATTTTAAATCTCCTTCGCCCGTTTTTAAGTTCTCCTTCGCCCGTTTTTTTCCCACGTTCGACCGTTTGATCAGGTTCGCCCAACATTTTCCAGGTTCGACCCTGGATTTTCTCCTTCGCCCACCCGATTGGTCGAAGGAGTCTAGGTTCGCCCCTGTTGTACAAATTTTCCTAAAAACGCTTCAAACACATTCGAAACACCTCGAAACATCATCAAACACAGCAGTCAAGTATGAATAACTTATCCCTACAAAACCCCACTGATTTCCCCCAATAATACGTCCAATTCAGCCCTTTCCCAAAATGGTAAGAATTATGGAAACGTCACAATCATGCATGGATTCTTTACCCAATTTGGAAACTTTTGAAATCGATCCATATTCAACTTAAAATGCTCAGTTTGTCGAGTGTTCGATTTTCCTTATTAGTTCTATTGATCATAAATGTCATGCATCAAGCCTAGATTCGTTAAAACCCCAAAATACCCATAACATCACCATCTATCCAATTCTAACCCTAAACAACAATAATCTAGCATCAATAACAATCCTATATCATGTTTCTATCATAGATACATCAGCAAATCATTGAACAACACATAACACCACATAATACACAATTTACATATGTTTATCATCATGAAGACCTATGTTTAAATGATAAGGTTTTGATTGAGAAAGATGTTTAAAAGGTTTTTAATCATGAAAACACCCTTAGAACAGATCCGGACAATTAGGGTTAGATGAAAACGAATTAAAATGCTTTAAAAAGAATTAGGATCAAGAACACACCTTGGATTCTTGTTTAGATGTTGTAGATAGGTTAGACTATGAAAAAGAAGAGCAAAAACTCCTTCCTTAGTGATTAAAATCGTTTGAGAGTGTTTTGAGACGGTTAGGGTTTGTGAAATGATGAAAAATGACAAAGTTTGGTATTTATACTAATCCTCCTTCGCCCCCTATCAGTGGTCGAAGGTGGCCTCCTTCGAACCTTCCACAGGGTCGAATGAGCCCTGTCCTGGTCGAAGGGAATTCTTTCAATTCCACATCCCAGGTTCGCCCATTTACAAAGGGTCTAACCAAGACAAAATTTCTCCTTCGACCACTCGAAGTGGTCGAACCAGAACCCATGTTTATCTAGTTTTCCAGTTTGTCGTGTTTAACGCATTCTAACATACCTTAACATATGAGCATGCAACCTTAGTTTATGCTTAACACATTTAAGCACGGATAATCATTTACACATCATTTAAACACATCTACGTATATAATCCACCACACGGCCCATAATCTACACGTACACTTAATTAGTTCATGTAATGTCACCAACAACAGAACCCGGTACTAGTGTATTACCAAAACGACTCCCAATGATCCTCCGGATCATTGAACCCTGGACAATCCTAACTTGATCCGACTCAACTAACCCAGTTAAGTCCGTTTATAAACGTTTCTCGCTAAGGTAGACTTAGATGTTACTAAAATGTTTAAGCCGAATATGCCGGGTGTCACATCATCCCCACGTTGAAAGAATTTTCGTCCCAAAAATTGCGCAAAGCCCCAAAATGAAAGAAACGAAAAGAACAGAACAAAAAGAAAATTACCGGATGTCACATCATCCCCACGTTGAAAGGAATCTCGACCCGAGATTCATTCCGCTTCAGCAGTAACATGCCTCGATTTAAACGCGTGTTTCGGAAAAAGATGAGGATATTTAGCTTTCATCTGATCCTCCCATTCCCATGTGAACTCCGGTCCACGATTCGAGTTCCAACGAACTTTGACGATGCGGATTTTACTCAGACGAAGGCTACGAATCTTGTAGTCGAGAATCTCGACAGGTTCCTCCACAATGCGAAGACGATCATCAACATTGATCTCTTCCAGTGGTACAATGAGAGATTCATCAGCCAAACACTTCTTCAAGTTAGACACATGGAAGACGTTGTGCACACTACCGAGCTCCGCGCGGTAAGTCAAGTCTGTATGCCACCGGTCCAATCCGATCCAGGATTGCGAATGGTCCGACATATCGAGGGCTAAGCTTGCCACGCTTTCCAAAGCGTATGACGCCCTTCCATGGTGAAACTTTCAGGAGTACCCTGTCCCCAACCTGGAACTCCAAAGGTTTTCGACGGCAATCGGCATAGCTCTTCTGACGATCCCATGCAGCAGCCAAACGGTGACGAATCTGTACGATTTTCTCCGAAGTTTCGTACACAAGTTCCGGACCAGTGAGCTGGCTCTCGCCCACCTCGGCCCAACAAAGTGGTGATCGACATTTCCGTCCGTATAGAGCCTCGAACGGAGCTGCCTTGATACTAGAGTGATAGTTGTTGTTGTAGGAAAACTCCACCAACGGTAGGTGAATTTCCCAACTCTTGCCAAAATCGATAACACACGCCCGAAGCATGTCCTCCAAGGTTTGAATCGTCCGTTCAGTCTGTCCATCAGTTTGCAGATGATAAGCCGTACTCATATCCAACTGAGTACCCAAAGCCTTATGCAGAGCCTTCCAGAAACGCGAAGCAAAACGAGAATCACGATCAGAGATGATAGAAACAGGCACCCCGTGCCGAGCAACCACCTCTTTAAGGTAAAGTCGAGCTAACCGCTCGAGTCCATCGGTTTCCTTAATAGGTATAAAACGTGCCGATTTTGTCAACCGGTCAACAATCACCCAGATCATATCATAACCACTAGGTGACCTTGGTAGCTTGGTGACAAAATCCATTGTGATTCGCTCCCACTTCCATTCCGGAACCTCTGGTTGTTACAGGAGACCAGACGGCCTCTGATACACTACCTTGACCTTTGCACAAGTCAAGCATTTGCTGACATAAGAAGCTATATCAGCTTTCATGTTTGGCCACCAATAAAGTATCTTCAAATCCTGATACATCTTATCGGAGCCAGGGTGAATAGAATACCGGGATTTGTGAGCTTCGTCCAAAACAAGCTCGCGCAATCCCCTGAACAATGGGACCCAAACACGTCCCGCAAAATAGTGTAAGCCATCGGTCCTGAGTTCAAGATGCTTGTCAGCACTGTGCATAGTCTCAGCCTTAAGGTTTTCCTCCTTCAAGGCTTCCAACTGTGCAGAACGGATTCGGTCAGGCAACGACGAATGAATGGTGAGCTGTAAGGCTCGAACACGGCGAGGGTTCGCAGACTCCTTCCTGCTCAAAGCGTCCGCCACAACGTTCGCCTTGCCAGGATGGTATTTGATAGCACAGTCATAATCGTTCAGAAGTTCAACCCAGCGACGCTGCCGCATGTTCAACACCTTCTGGTCAAAAATATGCTGAAGACTCTTGTGATCGGTATATACTTCACACTTGGTACCGTACAAGTAATGTCTCCAGATTTTCAACGCAAAGACTACCGCACCCAGTTCCAAGTCATGAGTAGTGTAGTTCTTCTCATGAACTTTGAGTTGTCGAGAAGCATAAGCAATAACCTTCCCGCGTTGCATCAACACACAACCGAGACTACGAATAGAAGCGTCACAGTACACAACAAAGTCATCCGTACCCTCCGGTAAGGATAAGATAGGTGCAGAACAAAGTTTAAGCTTCAGCATCTGAAATGCTGATTCATGTGGTTCATCCCAGTCGAACTTTCGGTCCTTCTGGGTAAGAGTAGTGAGGGGTTGAGCGATCTTCGATAATCCCTCAATGAAACGACGATAATAACCCGCAAGACCTAGGAACTGCCGCACCTCAGACGGCGTCTTTGGTGCTTCCCAGTCCTTAATAGCTTCGATCTTAGCCGGATCGACATGAATTCCCAGTTCATTAACCACATGTCCTAGGAATTGAACTTCACATAACCAAAAGTCACACTTTGAGAACTTAGCATACAACTGCTCCTGTCTCAAAAGTTCCAAGACCAACCGTAGATGTTCCTCATGATCCGCCTTGTTCTTTGAATAAACCAGAATATCGTCAATAAACACAATGACGAACTTATCAAGGTAAGGTTTGCAAACGCGGTTCATTAAATCCATGAACACCGCCGGTGCGTTAGTGAGACCAAAAGGCATGACCAAAACTCAAAATGGCCATAACGAGTGCGAAAAGCAGTCTTCTGAATGTCAGCTTCCCTGACGCGCAACTGGTGATAACCGGACCGCAAATCAATCTTCGAATAGTAGTTGGAGCCCTGGAGCTGGTCAAAGAGATCATCAATGCGAGGGAGGGGATAACGGTTCTTGATGGTCACATTGTTCAGCTCACGGTAATCGATACACATGCGAAGACTTCCGTCCTTCTTCTTCACAAACAAAATAGGAGCTCCCCACGGTGAAGAACTCGATCAGATGAAACCCTTTTCCAAGAGTTCCAGCAACTGGCTGGACAACTCTTGCATCTCGGGAGGTGCAAGACGATACGGAGCTCGGGCAATAGGAGCTGCGCCCGGAGTAAGATCAATACCAAACTCAACCTGACGATGGGGAAGAAGACCAGGCAAATCATCAGGAAACACATCGGGAAAATCACAAACCACCGGAATATCCTCGATCTTCTTCTCATCGTCAGTAGAAACGTTAACAAGTGCCAGAATGGCCGAACAGCCCTTCCGAAGGTACTTACGGGCTTTCATGCTAGAAATGATACTCAGCGGAGCACCGCTTTTCTCGCCATGAACTGAAAGAGTCTCTCCATCAGGGAGAGGGATCCAAATAATCTTATCGAAACAAACGATCTTCGCACGATACAGCGACAACCAATCCATGCCGACAACGACATCAAAACTACCCAAGGGTACCGGGATAAGGTCAATGGGGAAAGACAAACCCGACAGTTCCAAGCGACATTCCCTAAGGGTGTGTGTCGCTTCGATTTTCTTACCATCAGCCAATTCTATTAAGTACTTAGCCTCTAAAGGTGTGGGTACTATATCTAGCAATCGACTAATGTCCATAGATACGAAACTCTTATCGGCACCAGAATCAAACAAGACAGAAACATAGCAATCCTTAAGAAGGAACGTACCGGTAACTGTGTCTGGATCCTGCCTAGCCTCCGCAGATCCAATGACGAAAGCACGTGCAGTCCTGCCTCCGCCGTCGTTGTTCCCATTACCGTTTCCGCCCCTCCCGTTATCACCCTGCTTCAGTTTAGGACATTCACGCTTGAAGTGTCCCGTATCACCACAGTTATAGCACCCCTGCTTCCCCGGAGTTCCCTGAGCAGTAGGAGTAGGAGCAGTAGCAGGAGTCTGAGTTGGGGTGAGTGCCACCCTGCAATCCTTAGCATGATGCCCCAACTGATGGCACCGATGACAACGAGCCTGATCACAACTCCCAGAATGATGAAAACCACACTTGTTGCACTTGGGATGCTTCCCAACATACCCACTCGACTTCTGCCCAGAAGAAGTCCCAGATGAATCAAACTTCTTTGCCGGCTGAGATGGCGCTGGCACAACACTCTTCCCCGCACTATCCCACTTCCTCTTGTTCCCTTCAGTAACCTTTACAGCAGCACCCTTAGGAGGCAAAACACTTTCTGCCGCCTTCAGGTTAGTCATCCGATGAGCTGATCGGACAACTTCAGCAATAGTGGGAAGATTCCCAGCAGCCACCAATCCAGCAATCTCCGGCACTAACCCAGACACATAGTGCTCGATCCTCCTATATTCGGGTGTGTGCAAATCAGGGCACAACACCGCCAGCTCATTCCTCCTCACAGTGTACTCTTCGATCTCTGACCCAACCATCTTGTAGCTCCAGACCTCTTTTTCTAACTTCTGTATCTCCTCTCTCGGACAGTACTCACCTCTCAACAGATGCACAAACTCTGCCCAAGGCATAGCAATAGCCTCCCCCAATCCCATGTTTTGAGTAGTAGCATTCCACCACGACAATGCAGGCCCCTCAAATGTCGAAGTAGCATACTTCACCTGGTCCCCAGCAGGACAGTTGCACATGACGAACATAGACTCCACCTTCTCCAGCCATCGGAGCAGTCCCACCGCTCCCTCAGTTCCAGCGATGTTATGGGGCTGACAGTCCCGAAACTTCTTATAAGAGCACTGAGGTGGGGGTGGATTGGCACCAACACCTGAAACACGGTACACGAGTAAAACACAAACGAAAGGATATGACACCCAAGAATGAGGCAAGGTCGACAGAAATCAACTCACCACCCATGGCATTAATCCCAGCCTGGAAATTAGCCATAGCCATGTTCACTTGCTGCTGTAGCAAGTTGTTCAGCTCTGCTTGGGACATGTTGATGTTTCTACGACCACCGCCTCCAGCACGACCACCGCCGCCAGCACGGCCACCGCCGCCACCACGACGTCCACCACCGCGAGCACCAGACATGATCTAACAAGTCAAGAAATCAAGGGATTCAGATTCACTTCTAGTGTCAACCACTAGAAATTTACAAGAGTTAGCTTAGGGACAAATCCAGGACTATACATCCAAACTCGAAGTCCATCGGGATTTTCATGCATTTCAGTTTATTATTTCGTGTGCACCCGAAATGATAAACTGCTCTACATGGTCCTCCAGGTGTACCCCTAATCCAGACTCCGGTCACCGAATATCGTCGCCTATTAACGTGTTACGATAGGTGCATGTGTAAGAAGGCATGTGCGTGCTAGAGCCAACAAATCAACCCCTCCTTCTTCAATCCAGAAGAAGAAGACAAGAGTAGGTAAGAACCCAAATAAAAGCGGATGATGTAACGGAGAAGTATGATGATGATGTAAGGACACCCCGACAACGTTAGTACGTATCCCACTAATAGACTCAAAGTATGTGACCGTCTAGTGTGTGCGACTCGGCTATAGACCAGACTCTACATGCAGTCCTAGTTCACTATAACCATTGGCTCTGATACCAATCTGTCACTCCCTCAAATTTCCACTTGCGGAGTTTTACCGCGAGGCGCATGACAAACCAGGATCCAAGTCAACGGTCATAATAAACAACTCTATATGAAGATACATGACATTCAAAAGACATAGTTTTCATAAACTCAAAACCAGTAGCGGAAGCATTAGACAAGTTACAAACCATAGACCCAAATGTACCAAGTGTTTATTACAAAACATGATCTAAACCTAGACGCCAATGCAGACCCGTGCGCCTAGTTCCATTTGTTGCTACCTTAGCGACCTGAGAAAAACATGCCAAAAGACGTCAACATATAATGCTGGTGAGTTCACAGGATTGTTCAATAAGATACCAAGTGTTACCAAAACGTTACCATGTCCATACTATATCAATGTTACCAAGTACGCTAGCTAGGCGTATGTTTTATTACTACTACGATTGGAAACCATTACTAGACACGTTTAGCAATGTTTAGCATATGTTTAAGCAGTCCGAATGTTCAGCATGATACCAATGTTCCAGTTCGAGACAACATGCACCCGCCCGGCCCTCCAAGCCGACGAGTGGGGCAGGTCACGCCCAATAGATCTATCCACATTTCCCCCGTTGTGCATCCCCGCACATTCATGGCTTCCCCCGGGACTTCCAAAGATCGTATAGCAATACAAAGTTAAAAACCATAGTATGACATTTGTTACCAAAATAGTTTAGCGCATGTTTTTCTCCCCCAAAAGTTAAAGCAGTAAAAGTGGGGCCGTGAACTCACCTTAGATAGCGTTCTTCAGTTACTAGTAAAATGCTAAGCCCTTGATAATCCCTCTACCGGAGATCTATCAAAATGTTCACATAAGTGTTCCGACTAATAACCATAAGGTTATCCAGTCCCCGATTGTCCAGATCGTAACCAAGTATGTTTTAAAGCGTGTTTAAATGTTTAACCGACACACTAGACCGACCCGACATCCCGTTGGTGACTCATTACCCTAACTAATCAAGTACACATAGATTACACACAAGGTTCAAGCATAAAACACTTAGTTTGTATCAAAAATCTCATTTCTGCATCAGAACGGTCGAACCAGTCAGATAAAAATCTCCTTCGCCCATTTTAAATCTCCTTCGCCCGTTTTTAAGTTCTCCTTCGCCCGTTTTTTTCCCACGTTCGACCGTTTGATCAGGTTCGCCCAACATTTTCCAGGTTCGACCCTGGATTTTCTCCTTCGCCCACCCGATTGGTCGAAGGAGTCCAGGTTCGCCCCTGTTGTACAAATTTTCCTAAAAACGCTTCAAACACATTCGAAACACCTCGAAACATCATCAAACACAGCAGTCAAGTATGAATAACTTATCCCTACATAACCCCACCGATTTCCCACAATAATACGTCCAATTCAGCCCTTAGAACAGATCCGGACAATTAGGGTTAGATGAAAACGAATTAAAATGCTTTAAAAAGAATTAGGATCAAGAACACACCTTGGATTCTTGTTTAGATGTTGTAGATAGGTTAGATTATAAAAAAGAAGAGCAAAAAATCCTTCCTTAGTGATTAAAATCATTTGAGAGTGTTTTAAGACGGTTAGGGTTTGTGAAATGATGAAAAATGACAAAGTTTGGTATTTATACTAATCCTCCTTCGCCCCCTATCAATGGTCGAAGGTGGCCTCCTTCGAACCTTACACAGGGTCGAATGAGCCCTGTCCTGGTCGAAGGGAATTCTTTCAATTCCACATCCCAGGTTCGCCCATTTACAAAGGGTCGAACTAAGACAAAATTTCTCCTTCGACCACTCGAAGTGGTCGAACCAGAACTCATGTTTATCTAGTTTTCCAGTTTGTCGTGTTTAACGCATTCTAACATACCTTAACATATGAGCATGCAACCTTAGTTTATGTTTAACACATTTAAGCACGGATAATCATTTACACATCATTTAAACACATCTATGTATATAATCCACCACACGACCCATAATCTACACGTACACTTAATTAGTTCATGTAATGTCACCAACAACGGAACCCGGTACTAGTGTATTACCAAAACGACTCCCAATGATCCTCCAGATCATTGAACCCTGGACAATCCTAACTTGACCCGACTCAACTAACCCAGTTAAGTCCGTTTATAAACGTTTCTCGCTAAGGTAGACTTAGATGTTACTAAAATGTTTAAGCCAAATATGCCGGGTGTCACAGTGGAACACATCACCCATCAACCATATAAACCTAATAGCCTGTCCTGCTTCTCTCGAGAGATAGCAGATTACGAGTTCCCAAACAAGTTGAAGATGCCTGCTCACATCAGAACCTATGATGGCACTGATGACCCAGAAGACCATCTACAGATCTTCTCCGGGGCTGCTCGCATCGAAAAGTGGGGCGACCCTGAATTTTGCCTCATGCTCATGCAGACTCTGGTCGGATCTGCCCGGATATGGTTCAATGATTTACCTGCGGAAAGCATCAAAACTTTCAACGGCCTAGGAATAGGATTCCTGGCCAATTTCTCACAACAAAGACGTTGTGTCAAGGATGCAACGGTTATCTTTCAGATCAAGCAGAAAGATGACGAAAGCCTGAGAAATTTCATTGAAAGATACAAGAAAGAAGGCCTCACCTATGTTGGTGCAGATGAAAAAATGAAGGTTGCAGGGTTCATGAACGCCATCAACTCGAAATACCTTACAAGATACTTTAACAAGAGTCTCCCACGAACTCTTGAAGAAGCCCTAAAAAGGGCTGAAGCCCATATCCGAGGAGAAGAGGCTGTAGACATCAAGGAGCAAAGAAAGAGAAGCTCCACCTGGAGAAGCAACAGCCCTAGCAGAAAAAGGGGCAACTATGGGACTCATGACAGAAGACCCAGAGGGTCTGAGTCTCGAAGGCTGGAAAGCAGGAACCCTCCAAGCAGGGACAGAAATGTCAACTTCACAGTCCTCACCAAAACTCCTCAAGAGATTTTGGCAACAGAAGAAGTCAAGCACACCTTTCGACCTCCCCGTCCCTTGCCAAAAAGCAAAAGAAATGAAAACTACAATCAATATTATGAGTTCCATGAAGAAAAGGGACAGCACATTAACGACTGTTTCCAACTTAAGAAAAGAATTGAAGAAGCCGTTAAGTCCGGGGAATTGGCCAACTTGGTGAAGGGTGTAAAAGAAAACATGACCGACAACAAGAAGAAAGAAGTTGCTATGGTCTCGTTCGAACAAGGAACACCAAGCAAACATCAGAGGTTGGAGGCTTGGGAACATCAAAGCATCTATTTTCCTCACACCAAAGAGGACAAACATTGTGGTCCCCTTCTCCATGAAGCCTCTGTTGGTTCCGTAAAAACACAAAAGGCGTACATAGATACAGGAGCAGCTACCGAGATCATGTTTGAAAAATACTTCAAACTCCTGAGTCCTGAAGAACGCTCCAAGCTCCAACCCACAGAGGTCTCCATAAAAGGCATTGCAGACGTACCCATCAAGCCCCTGGGAGAAATAACACTTGAGGTAAATTTCTCAGATGGGAAGATGCAAAGAACCGAACCTCTAAGCTTCATCGTCCTGAACCTACCATCCAATTATGATATTATCATTGGCAGACCTGGAGTAGTGGTTTTTGACATGACCATCTCCATTAGTCGGAAGAATGCCAAGATCCCCACTAAAGATGGGATCGCAACCCTTCAAGCATTAACTACAATGCTAGTGGTGAGCGAAGATAACAATGACCGAAACAAACTCGGCCTCAGCATCAATCCAAAATACCCAGAACAGAGAATACGGGTCAACACAGATCTCCCCACAGAAACACTTTCAAAACTTGAAGGGTTACTACGAAACAATGTTGATATTTTTGCCTGGTGTCCTAGTGACACGATTGGCATCCCTCGAAGCGTTGCTGAACATGAGCTCAAGATTCCTCCACATGTGAAACCAGTTGTACAAAAGAAAAGGAACCTTTCCCCCGAACGAAACAAGGCTGCATGCCAAGAGGTTGACAAGCTGGTCGAAGCAGGAATCCTCCGTGAAGTCAAATACCAGTCCTGGGTTACAAACTCGGTGATGGTCAGGAAGCCCGATGATTCATGGAGGATGTGCATAGACTTCAAGGACCTCAACAAGGCTTTCCCCAAGGATTGATATCCTTTGCCTGAGGTTGACTTAAAAGTTGACTCATTGACAGGTTCCCCATTTGCTAAAGTTGACTTAAAAGTTAATTCACTACCTCAAGGATTGTTATCCTTTGCATGAAGCATGCTTAAAAATTGACTCATTGACAGGTTTCCCCTTCAAGTGTTTCCTGGATGCCTATAAAGGTTATCACCAGATACAGATGAAGGCGGAAGATGAAGAAAAAACAGCTTTTCACACTGACAAGGGCATCTTTTGTTACCAAAAGATGCCTTTTGGCTTAAAGAATGCAGGTGCCACATACCAAAGGTTGGTTGATAAAGCGTTCGCTGAACAAATCGGCAAGAACATGGAAGCTTACGTGGATGATCTAGTTATTAAAAGCAAGACGGAGAAACAAATGCTTCAAGACATACAAGAAACGTTTAGCAACCTCAGAAAAATCAACATGAAACTCAACCCTGTAAAGTGTTCATTTGGGTTCGAAGAAGGAAAAATTTTGGGACATATTGTGGGAAAGCAGAACATAAAGGCCAACCCCAGCAAGGTTCGAGCCGTCCTGAACATGAAGTCACCACAAACCAAGAAAGAAGTAGAAAGCTTGAATGGCAAACTCGCTGCTTTAAAACGCTTCATGTCAAAACTAGCTTACCCGCAATCAAACGGCCAGGTTGAAAGAATGAACCGAAGTGTGGTTGAAGGGATCAAGGCTAGACTCGGCAGGAAAGGAGGAAGGTGGTTGGATGAGCTCTCAAGCGTCTTATGGGCCATCCGAACCACCGAGAAGACAAGTAACAAGAAAACGCCATACAGTCTTACTTTTGGATCCGAAGCAGTTATCCCGGCCGAGATTGGGGTTACCACACCCCGAACGCTTCACGTTAACATTAAGACCAATGAGGAAGAAGCTCTGCTCAACCTAGACCTCTTAGAAGAAGCAAGGGACTTGGCAGCAATTCGAGAAGCTCAATACAAACAAAAGATGGAGTCCTACTACAATGCTAAGGTAAGGCACGAACGCTTCAAGCCAGGAGATCTGGTCTTAAGGAACAACGAAGCAAGCAAGAAAGAAAATCAAGGAAAGCTAGGACCAAAATGGGAAGGTCCCTACACCATCCTAGAATCCCACAAAGGATGATCCTATAAACTTGCCAACATGGAAGGCAAGAAGCTACCACGCCACTGGAACGACAAGAACCTTAAAAAGTTCTTTGTTTAGGCTTTCAAGAAATGTAGTTTCTCTCCTAATTGAATGATGTAACATTGACTTGTTAAATCAATGAAAGGAACAGTAGATCCTCTTTTGAAAATTTGTCTTTCTATCCTACTTTCAGGTTGAGAACCTTGCAAGAAACTCCATGGCAAGGGCCATGTAAGGGGATGAGCTCCCAGGCCATATCGCTCAATAGGTTCAAGGGTTGAATGAACCTATATAAGGGGTGAGTTCCTAGGTCAATCCAACTCCATGAGACTTACAAACTTTCTCTATACACGTCTCATTGACGGGTCTGAACAGCCTACATCAATTGTTCCTTAAGTTTTTGAACAAACTTACGATAAAATAGAAAACACTAAGTAGTGTATAGGATAGATGGTGACTTGTTTACCTAGACTACCTTCAGGATGAATGACTGCAGCATTCAACCTTTTAAGGTGCAACCGGTTAAACATTCCCAAACATAACAAAGACAAATACCATAGAACAAACATAGTCAAAAAGCCAACAAAGAAAGCAAACCTAAAATAGCCTTAAGGGCTTAAAACATTAGAGGCCTTAACAGGCCAAGTACTACAAATTTTTCAAAAGGCTATCAAAGCCTACTACCATAAAGGAGTCCACCAAGCTCCAACAAAAGACAAACCATTCAAACACTAGTTAATTGTTTACAGACAAATTGCTAACAAAGCTACGAATAAAGGATAAGAAGCTAAGCAACATCACCAGACCCCGAAGGCTTCGAGGCTTTATCATCTCCAACCACCTTCGCCACCTTTGCTTTCTTAGTCTTCTTTCCCTTTTTCAAAGGCTTTTCACCAACAATCCCAGCCTCAGAAGCTTCAACACTTGCATCCTTGGACAGTAACTCTTCAGCATCTAAAGTCTCCTCGCTGTCACCAGAGCGAGCCCGTTTCTTGGAAGCTGATTCAAGCACTTGAGCACAAACAGCTTCATTCAAACCGATGGCTTCATCTGTTTTAGCACCTGCAAAGGTTTTCCATAGCAGGAGGACACCTTGGAAACATAATGACAGGTTTTTTGCTCCATCTTCAACACCGTCTCTTTAAAAACATCCAGGGACTTAGGCTGAAACAAAGGAGACTCCTCCATAACTTCACCCGCTTCATGAGCTTTAAAACCAGCAACAAAACCTGTATGTTTACCATGAATGAGGAGTTTGGTATAAACCTCACCAAGAGTATAATTAAACTCCGCAGAATGAAGCATATACGTAACAACTTACTAGAAACCTTCCTCAATCAACCATTGATTGTCATCCAAGGCACCAGCAAGGGAAGCCTCCAACCCAACCCTCTCTTGTTCAAATACCTTCTTCTCTGCTTCAAGAGTCAACCTATCAACCTCAAGCTTCACACGAGAAGCCTTATGTTTAGCAACCTCAGCTTCATGCCATTTCTTCAGCTCATCTATCAAACCAACAAGGGTCTTCTCTTTTTCAACCCATTCCAAAGCATCCTTCTTCAAAGAAGCCAAAGCTTGCTTCATCTCTCTTCTTTTCTTGGCAAAATCACTATACTCTCCCATCATCTTCCTAAACCTGCTCACACCTTCAGGAAGCATTGCAGCCAGATTGCAAGTTCCAACCATCATCTTAGTCAAAAGAGCATCATCATCCAACCCCTCCAAGCAGGCCTTGGCACCAGGGGTAGCAAGATGTGCAAGAACATCCTCACAAACAGAAGATGATTTAAAGGTATCAGAGGGTTTCACATTCCAACCAGGGGTATACACCCCTTCACCATCCACACTTGTGGAACCCTCACCATGCTTCATCATCACAACCTTTGCAGCCACCTTCTTATCCTTACTCTTCTTACCAAAAACTTCACCAATAACACCTTCAACCTCCTGATCTTTCTCTTCCTCGGAGTTCTCTATATCATCACTAACATCAACCGCTTCAGAAGCATCCGCAGACTTCGCAGCCTTCAACAAACGACGACTAGACCTCCTAATCGAAGTAGGTTTTCACATTAGGAACAGCGACATAGTTACCACCATCATACCTTCCCTTTTCATACTTAGCCAAAGCATCCTCACCCTCGGCAGCTTCAGCATCCTTGAAAACAACTTCTGAAGCATCATCACCCTTAATGAAATCCAAAGCCGACATGACTACAAGACAAACAATAAGAAAAACAAAAAATATAAATAATACGAAAAAGAAACCAAGTAAAAACGGTGATAAAAATAAGCATACCCTGATCACCCTTCATCAACACAGGGTCTCTACCCTGTTTGTCCCAACGAGTGCTAATAACGGATAAAACCAGAAAAGGCTCGACAAAGGAACAAAGCCTTGAAGGACATGCCCGAATAGCCTTAAGAAAATTCTCATCTAAGGCAGACTCCAACGGTTCTGCTTCATTAAGAACAGCCTCGGGATGCCTCCACACAGGCTTGAAGGGGAAAATGGATTCAGAAACCCAGAAAAACCTAGTCTTCCATTGACCAACGGTTGTTACATGAGAAGGAATCAAGTTAGTTTCAACCGAGGACCCTTCAAAGGTAAAACAATCGCCATTCTTGGCAAGGCGAAAGAAACGCCTAAACATAAGAAGGGTTGGGTCATAACCAAGAGCCCTACAAAGGATTTCAAAATGCAAAACATGGCCAACCCCATGAGGATGGATTTGACCCAACGAAACCCTATAATACTCAAGAACGTTGAGCAAGAAAATAGAAAAGGGATGACAAACGTTGGAAAATTCAAAGTGACGACAATATAATGCAATCGAACCATCAGGACAACTGGAAACAGGATCTGTAAGACCAGGAGCAGTAGGCTTGAAGGACAGATCAATGTCCCACTCCAAGCAGAATGTTTCAACTTCCTCTTGTGTAAGGGAAGAGAAGGTGATAGACATATCCTTCTTAGCACCCATAGCGCCGTGAAGGATGATCAAAAGCAAAGAAAAGTAAAGAAGAAAAGACTGACCTGATGAATACACAAGCGAAACCCTAAGAAAGTGAAGAAGAATCGTTGAAGAAGAAGGTAAAAGAGTAAAGTAATTTTATGGCAAAGAGGAAATATAAGGGCAGTTATTATAGATAATGATGTAACACCCCGAAATCTTGTTTCACCTAAATACGCCATTAGGCGTAATTGATAAAGTATCGAAAGCGAATTTAGCGGTGGATGTTTTAGTCAACGGATAAAAACGAGACTAAAACCCACTACAAGATACTAATCTAGTTAATGTTATAATCTAAAAGCAAACCGAGACCAAAACTTGAGGGACCATTGTTGCCAAATGACAAAGTGAGTTTTATTAATAATAATAAAACAATAAAAACACACACAAAGTATGTGTGTGTCGTATGATGATCAGGAGATCATCTCCTCCAACAACCAAAACCCTAAACACTCAAATTCAAGATCAAATCCAAGCCAAATCAAAGGGGTTTCGATGCATGAGCTAAAATCCGGATTATCCAAGCTTATTACACAAAAAGGTATCATTTATTTGGTACAATTTGATGTTAAATCCGTTTTTTATCATGGTGAAAAATTAGGGTTTTATAAAAATGTGAATGTGTATGTTGATGGGGGTTTCCCTAACCTTAAGGAGCCCCAAACATGTTTAATTTGAGTATAAATAGCACTTTACATGTGTTCTTGCTATGTTCATATGAATATGTAATATGTGAAAATTTGGGTTTATACCGCTAGGTGGATACTACATAAGGTTAGTAGTTGTGATAACTCTTAGGAGTTATTATAATGAGAAATTAGACTAAGAATTTTAGATAACATGATATGGTGATGTTTAGCTAAATGGGTATGCTTTGGCTAACTTAAAACCCATGAAAATCAATTGAATTGGTGAGTGCACACCAAGTGTTTGATAAAATGCTTGAATTAGGAAATAAATATGTAAACATGTATGAAAATGAATACTTGAAATGTGAGGTTGAGCTAGAGGTAAAATGAATACATGAATGCCATGGATAATGAAAGAAATCCATATAATGTATTCTAACAAAACAAGGTTTGACATGTCCCTAAGTTAGGTACAAGAACAAGGGATGCAAACGGGTCAAACGGATGCAAGCTCAATGCGCATGGAAGCAAGAATGGATATGAGGTAAGTTCTACTTACACCAATGTACTATAACATAGCTTAATTGTTGTGACAATAGTCTTAAATCTTGAATGTGTGATAAAGATAAACCCCAAGGGGTAGAAGCTATTAATGGGTCGCCTTATGTGCACTCAATACAAAACGTGGTTTATGACCTTAATCAAGACAATGCATTATAACCAAATGGTGAAATCCATCAAACGGGTCAATAAATAAAGATATGTGAAAGATAATGTTTTTATCTAAATGAAAGCATTTGAATGAAGTCGTTAAGCATGATGTTAAATGGGTCTAGTTTGTGTCACTTGATCCATAGATAAAAACTTGGGTATCATAGTATTATGAACTAAGAGTCTAAACGGGTCAAATGGTGATGCCCTCACCATGTGAGTCCAATACTTGATGCTTGTATTTCAAGCATTAAGATTCATGAGGTTAAACGGATCAAATGGCAAGGTATTACCATTTGAGTTCCGAAGAATTAATGTGTATATTTAGAAAGCACGCAGGTAAATGCACTTGCGCATGCACGCTTGATACTAAGAATCATGGAGGATACGCACAAGGTATGAGAATGGGTCAACGCCACCCGGTAAGTCCGTAGCTAATTAAACACCTTCGGGCGAAGCAACATGGGTACAAAACTACCCACATGAAGTGTGGGTGCAAATCAAGTAAGTTATTTCCATAACTATGTCTAATGCGCGTTAATGCGCTTAGATCTCCTAAACAAGTGAAAACTTGAGAAAGGATGAAAATCTAAGTCCGGAAGGACTTAGAGGCTTTTAAACAAGTCAATGAGTCAAAATCATTGGAATTGGAACAAGAGGTTTCGCAACGAATGGCTAAATTGAAATATTTGACCCTGAAGGGGCATTTTGGGAATTTAAAAGATTACTAAAGGTTGAATCTAAGAAACTAAATCTTAATGAAACAAATCGGATAAACGCTTTTGTTGATCAAGTGTCTAATGACTTGACAACTTAATCGGTAGGCATTTTGTGTGGTCAAAAAGTGCCTTGTTTGATTCAAGGCCTTAACGGGTCAATATGGGTAAAAATCAACATAAACACTTAAAACTTTGAACCGGGTCATAGCATTATGAACCGGACTATAATTTCAGTCAAACAAAGGTTTATTTAGTCGGCAAGTCAATACTTAGGCTTCGGGAATCATCAAATGCGGTTGCGACATGACTCCCATGCTTAAAAATCACCAAATTTACATCAGAAGCTGTGCGCGGCCGCTCACAGAGACCGCGCGGCCGCGCACAGAGACCAGCATGACGGCACGATCTTTAAAATTGCATATAAAATCGTAGAAAAATCATTAGGAGGCGTTCTTTATATGCCTGGAAAGCTCTCGGAGCGTAGAACAATTCTTCTTTGAAAGTCGAAGTCGGATTTTGGGTTTTAAAAGGGGTAAAAGCGATCCGAACAGCTGCTGCGCAAAAGTTGCAGCAGTTTGTTCTCCTGATAAAGGGTCGTTTGGCCTGGTTCGTTCCGTTTCGACGTGTAACGACTATCGTACTAGTTTAAATGTATCATTGACTACCCACTAACCATTCCTTGTGTAATGGTGCTAGGTAAACATGTGATGGAAGTCCCGGAGCAAGGATCAAGCCGCGATAAGAGCCGAACACACCCGATCACTCATCAAGCTTCCGCACTAGAATTCAAGGAACTCCCGTTAAAACGCTAAATCTTATAGTATGTTTTAACTACTAAAATGTAAAAATTTGTGGGAATCAAATATGTATTTGATCATAATGGTTTGAATTTATAATAAATATCAAAGTTTTAATCGGGAGTGGTTTAAGTAAGGTCAAAACCCGTAAGATTAGACGTTAATCATGTGATTACAGGTTAGGGACTTACAAATGATGCCCTATAGTTAATACAAAGGCTGAACGGCTGACACTTGTCATGTCAATCAGTTAAATCACAATTCAAATCCAGAGAAAGTAACCGCCCAAAACCTATGAACCTTCGAACCTTTCAACCAAGAACAAAAATAGCAAATAGTCAGAAACCTTCTACCTACGCCACAAAGACTCCTGACTTGGGGGGCTTGTGACGTAGGTAGCCCAAGGCAAAAAGGTTAACAACCATCACAAATATATGCTTGAAGTGTTGAAACCTACAAAGGTTCAAACGACGAATAAGCATAGATCAAAAGATGACCTGTCTTGTCACCTTTTCCTCGGCCAGCTCAAAGCAACTATCGTGTAGACATTGCACAACTCGGACCGCAAGTCCAAAGCCATCACCAACCTAAAGTGGCATGTCCTCTTGTTGCAACATGGTCCAAGATAATATGTCTTCCCAAATTAGCAGACAACTCCTCTATATAATCAAGGATCAATCCCACATATCTGATCCATCCATGATTATTCTCTCTTACACTCAATCTTCTATTCCTTTAGTCCACACACACGTGAGGAGTCTATCTCCATCACACGCACACATCACTTAAGTCTTAGAATAACAATTTTGGTATTGAGTAATACTCAGACCAGAATTCTAACACTTCAAAACAATATTATCTTAAACCTCCTTCTACATTTTGCAACGTAGGAGGACACCACGACCTGCATTTGGCAGATCGAAACCCTTGAACCCTTGAACCCTTCCTGTTACTCAGAACTAATGTTAGGCTATTATTTGTTGTAGCAATAAAATCCAATACTATTAGGATTCTTATTAATTATTTAATAATAATAAGAAGTATTTATAGGTTTTATCGTAAGAAATGTGAGAATAACTAAAGTTAATTTTCATTTGAACTAGAGTTTTTTTTTTTTTTTTTTTTTGAACGGCTAAATTTTTTGTCACGATGAGATTTGAACACATCGTCACTTTAAAAGACAAAGTATTATCCAAAACCTTAACACCACTAGGCTTGAGACCCTTTGATAAACTACTTTAGTTAGACCACCCGTAGTGGTGCATGAAATGGGCGTGAAAGGGGGCATTTCGCACCCAAAACAGCCCAGCACACCCCTCTCCCCTACGTGAAAGGGGCGCTAAAGGTGAGCAGAAGAGAGTGGAGTGAAATATTTCACGGGGGAGGGGCACTTGTTCAACCAATCAACTCCTTCCACCTCAGAGCCACCTTCAACAACAACCACTCTCTCTTTTTTATATGAAATTTAATATTTTTGTATACAAACATTCACACCACACCACTACACCCCTTGTTAATTTCAAGCCCCTAGTTAAACCCACATGATACTTGTCAAAAAATGCTCAAGTAAGAAGCTTGAAATTTTTTTACCACTACAAACGGTCTTATTCTTATATTTGATGACTAATTATTCTATCAAATTAGAGTAACATTTTAAACTATACTATAGTAATTATTATTACGCTATAAAGAGCCTAATAAGACTATCCGTTGCCGTGCGCGAACGACTTTGTGAGCCACGTGGATAGCCGGAACCACAACACCTACACGTCAACGGCTACGCGAGCGAGCAGCCGTTAGCCGGATCGCGTGTGTTAGCGAGAAGAAATCAGGTTTGTTTGTTTGTGTGTGTATTGTGGTTTGTTTCTGGATTTTTGCCCTTGGATGATAAAAATGATGAAGGAGAAATGAGGTTTGTTTGTTTGTGTGTGTTTGTTTGTGGTGAAGATAATAAATTGCAGATATGGGAATGAAGTTTGTGGGGGTGGGGTGGGGGGGGGGTGAGTTGAGGAAAGAAGAAAGCCTTTATTTGGTTTTTTTTTTCTCTTTAAAATACCAAAATATTATAATACAAAGAATATTATAAAGTAAAACAAATAAATACTTTGTTTATGTTTTAACAAAATATTATAAAAAGTAATATTTATATTTATTAATTTGGTAAAAAAAATACCCGCTCACCTCTAGCCACAACGGGATCAAGCTACCAGCCCACGGTTGCGAGCCAGTGCCACATCGACGCCTACATGGCAAAATATTATTCGATAAATCCTCCGCTCACCTCTACCCACAACAGACAGTCTAATAATTATTCTAGTAAAAATGAAAACTACTTTAGTTAAGATAAGTACCTGGGCACTATTACGCACTAGTGAGAAACCCGCGCGTTGCGGCGGGACAGTTAAACCGAACAAAAAATATATGAAAAACGTTAAATCACGCACATGCATGGCGGCGAGTTAACTTGCCATATTAAAAAAATAATAAAAAGTTAAAAATAATCATAGAAAAAGCTACTAAGTCGAAACCGTAACAAATTCATATAAAAAGGGAAATAAATAACTAAAAGAACACTTTGAAGACTTATCCGCCTCTACTTAGATGACTTGTACATTATCACACGCAATTTTGTTTTAAACGAAGCTTACATTGAAACATATATAAAAATAGCACCAATAAAGGGAACTTCTCTTTTCACTTTCTTCTAACACAAGATAATTTTACGTTGTTTAGTAGGGTAAGCTCGATTTTGCTCTCAATATGCCAAGTTATTCATGCAGTAGATATTTCCTAAACGGCTCAAATACCTAAAAGTTTAGTAACATTGTTATGAATAATAATAGATTAACTAACTTTTATAAAGTAACTAATTGTATATAAAAGATTATAATAAAACATGTAGCATTATGAAAATTCTTTTTTACATGTTTTGTATTTAATATGTTTTGTAGAAATAAATGTCATGACCTATCATAAACATAACTCTTGATTTCATTTAGATTATTAAATATGATGCTTTAAAAACTAATTTGCCCTTAAAATGTAGTTATTATGTGCATTGTGTGTTGTATCATAAGCAAATTAACTTGTACCTCTTAAATTTTAAGAAGTCCTTGTCAAATGCTTTATAATATAGTATAGATATAGATAAATAGCCTAATATTAAATTGGAATTAAAAATACCATCAATTTCTTGTGATCTAAGTACTCGATTGTTATTATAATCCTCATGCTTAAAACAAGCTTTCATTAAAAAAAATGTGTCTAGGTTAGAAAAGATTTCATGAGATTCTGTTGAGAGAGATCGTTAGCAACTTATGGCTTTTTAGGGATCATAATGAATGTGAGTTTCTCGTTAAGTGGTGGAACGTATGTAAAATGAGAAAATTAAAAAAGACGACCTCGTCGCTATTGTCCGAGACATGTGAAACTGTTTAATATCTCACTATTTAATATTATCAATCAAAGGTCTCATGAGAGTCGAATTTGAATATATATATTCTTATAATTAAGTTTAAAACAATTTATAAACAAGCGTATTCAGTAAAATTAAAAAAACGCATCAATGTTTTTATGATCAATTTTAGATTTTTTCATAATTTATAATCTATACTACATTATAAAGGAGGAGACATGAGCAAATATGTTCAAATTGTCTAAAGTTAAGATGATATATGTAACAGTACTGATTTCTGAGAAGATTAACATGGACCTTTGTATGACACCCTAGGCAAATCCCACATCGGTCATGGCCAGAAGAGATCCTTAGTTCATAAGTAATCCAAAGCCTCTTAAATCACCAACGCGTTTTGGGTTTAATGCTAGTGGATGAGAGGAGAACTCCACAGTTAAGCGTGCTTAGGTGGGAGTAGTATCAGGATGGGTGACTTCCTGGGAAGTCTCCACCGGGGCGACCAAAAACAAATCCGTGAGCTCTGGATGGGCAACCCATCGGGGCAAAGCGGACAATATTGGTGGTGAGAGGGGCCGGATGTTACAATATACCAAGGGTTTCTTTATAATTTTCTAAATTTTACCACTTTTCTTCCCTAAATGCCCCTAGAAGATAATCACTTATATTAAAAATTAACTCCTTATCTTTACAAGGTTTTTCTTCCAACCATTGACATGTACGACTACTTTTTTTTTCTTGTGATGGTCAAAAGAACATGCACAAAGATAAAAAGAAGCAACTTTGCAGAGCGTTAATGGTGGTACGAAGTGATGCACACACAATGCCAAGTTGTACGATACGTTTTGATATGCAAAGCGTTAATGGTTGTACATAGTGACGTGCACACAACGCCAAGTAGTACGGTACGTTTTGATTTTCTGATGATAAGTTTTTTTTTTTATTTAATAAGAACGACAAGGTGCGACTGAGGACGCTGAAAACAGTAATCAGTTGTAACGAATCTGGCAAAACGTCGACACGATCCGAAAGTGGACTGTATCTGCAAGTTCATCTTCCAGATTAAACTTGATTTGTTTATTAAAATAAATGTCATGTTGATACTCTTTTACTTATCTGTTTACTTGTTTATACTGATATCAAATGGTTATGTTTTGGTTTATCTGTTCTGTTTTGGTTTCTATTTGGTGACTAAAAATGGTCTTATTCTTATATTTGGTGACTAATTATTCTATCAAATTCGAGTAACATTTTAAACTAGAGTAATTAAGCATAATAATAATTATTCTAGTAAAAATGAAAACTAAGATAAGTACCTCAGCACTAACTTACTTTTTAATTGTGTAAACACATGTCCCACACGTAAAACTACACTCTCACATTTTAACCACTCTTTTCAAACAGCTCATAAAGTCTAACTTGAATATTACTTTTTTGTACATTAGTGTTTATAACATTAGTATCAAAGAATTATGAGCATGTTTGGCTCTCCTTATTTTCACCTCCTTATAACTTTTTACAAAAAGTCATAAGGAGTTTTGAAAAGTTACTCTCTACTTACTTTTCAAAAACTCCTTTTTCATGTTATAAAATCTCCTAAGTAGAAGTCATAAGTCACATTTCCCAAACACTTTTTTAACTTATCAACTTTTTGAAAAAGTAATAAGTTATAAGGAGGTGGAAATAAGAAGAGCCAAACATCTATTAATCTATTAATTAATATATATAAAAGAATTGAACATTGCTGACGTGGCGTGCAATGATGCCTTCAACCTCTCCATGAAACTGCCATGTGGCATCATAATTGAAAGACTTTAGTGTTTTTAAATTATTTTCTTTTTTAATTAAATTGAGTTATTTTAGGAAAAAAGAATTTAAAAATAAATTTAAAATTTTCTCTCTCATGTTTCCTCCCATAATTTTTAAACGTTTATATATTTTATATACGAGATTTTTTAAAGAAAAAAATTACACCAAATTAACGAGCGTTTTATTATCTTTCCAACGAGTACCATAGTGCTATATAAAAAACGGAGAAAAAATCGACTATTTTTTGTGGGGTTTCGTTCATACAGGAAAAAAACACACAAAGTGTTCATGTTATTCATTAATCATGTTTTTTCTTTTAAACTAGGTTCTTATCTACGATTTTGAAAATCAGCCCAATCGCCATGTTGTCATTGAAATTTTACTAGGTATACGTCATCAAGAGAAGCTAGGAGAAAGAATCGCGCAAAACTGCAACACATAGTGTCACCTTATTTTTTTATTTATTTAATTACAAGAGTAATAATTATTACTATTAGTATTAGTATTATTAGAATGGTTATATTTTTCAACCCTGGGACGCTCCTGGGAAAAATTGATAGTTACTGACGTGGCGTTCAATGGTGGCCTCAACCATCTCTTGATTATGCCACGTGGCATAATGAGATGCAATGGTTACAACTTCCAACTTAAGTGTTTGTTTAGTTGATTAGGTTAGGAATTATAAGTGCCATTAGAATGTGAGAAATTAGAGAGATGTGATGAGTTTTTGAATAGTTGCAGCTTACATAAGTGATTTTTTACATGATTACTGATTAGGTTTTAGATTAGAGAATATGAGTTATTACTGATTAAAATACTATGAACATGCAATAATTGAGAGATTTTGCGGTTAGTTAACTTGAGCCATTTGCAATAGATTATCACGTAAAATTAGATTTTTCAACCCCAGGACCCTCCCGGGGTAATCAGCTAGTGCTCTATATAAAAAATATCTTCTTTTTAAAAATATCATCTTTCATCATCATCTCTTCTTTTTTTTTTTTTTTCCTTAATTTGTGTGAACCGGTGATGTTACAATTTACTACTGCCCGAATCATTGGAAGGTGGTAGGTAGATGTTTCATAAACAAATATAATTTCATATACAAATATTATCTCTTTATAAGTGGATACAATCCCCTACTTAAAAAAAAAAAACATAACTTGGTCCATGGATATCGACCCAAACGTACCACTTCTAACCTCTAAAAATACCATCACCTTTCGGTCCGGTACCGATGATATTCCTCCGATCACTGGAGTAAAGGAACTGCTTGTCCAGTTCCGTATCGAATCGAAAAAGCTATGGTACCTCGCTGGACCGGCTATCTTCACATCCGTGTGTCGATACTCTCTTGGCGCGGTCACTCAAACGTTTGCGGGTCATGTTGGAACTCTTGATCTTGCGGCTTTCTCTGTTGAGAACTCCGTTATCGCCGGGTTCTCGTTAGGAATCATGGTTCGTACGTGTTTGATGATTTATAACATATGTAACACTGCTAGAACACTGTCTACTTGCTACCGAAATTGTCTCAAAGTTTGTTATTTGTAATATTTGTTTGCAACATGCAAACTACCCAGTTTTTTAGCAGCAGTTCCCTATGATAAATTAGGCTACTAAAAAACTGGGCATCTATGACCAAATAAGGTCCCTAGTTTTGCGACTGTTTTTTCGCTGAAATCACACTAATCGCAAAACTAACAAATACAAACCAGTCGCAAATTTGTGATCGGTCAACTTGGATGCAAATGACCAACTTTCTAATAGTGTAATAATTGATCCAATTCATAAAAGTTATGATACTACTAGAAAGCTGGTCATTTGCTATAAAAAATAAAATAAAAAATAAATAAAAAAACTTGAATTTTGCAACCGAAATCACATTTGTTGCATTAAAACTAGTGTCCGCATCCAATCTGGTCACAAAATTTGTGATTGGTAAACTGCGATGCAAATAGCCAGTTTTCTAGTAGTGTAATAATTTATCTGACTGTTTAACCCGCAGCTCGGGATGGGCAGCGCGTTGGAGACGTTATGCGGGCAGGCATACGGGGCGGGGCAGGTGGATATGTTAGGCATATACATGCAACGATCTTGGGTGATCCTACTAGTCACTGCTTTACTAATGATGAACCTATACATATTCGCTACACCAATGCTACTATTAATCGGACAAACCGAAGAAATAGCACGCGCGGCTGGGAAGATGGCGCTATGGATGATCCCTCAGTTATTTGCATACGCGTTAAACTACCCGATGGCGAAATTTTTGCAAGCGCAGAGTAAGATAATGGCTATGGCGTATATCGCGGGGACCGCGGTTGTATTTCACACGGGGTTGAGTTGGTTGTTCATGTTGAAATTGGGGTGGGGGTTGGGTGGGGGTGCGGTGGTGCTAAACTTGTCGTGGTGGTTCATTGTGGTGGCTCAGATGGTTTATATATTTAGTGGGACGTGTGGGCGAGCATGGTCAGGGTTTAGTTGGGGTGCGTTTAATAATCTTTGGAGTTTCGTCAAGTTGTCATTTGCATCGGCTATTATGCTTTGGTAAGATTAAGATAAGTCCGGATTAAAATATATTTTTAACGGCTAAATTTTTGTTACCAACGAGATATGAATTCGCATCACTTAAAATGCAAAACTTTACCTAACGCTTTGATATCATTAGGGGTTGAATATTTTTAGTTTATTAATTTGTGAAAAGAAAAATATGTTCTATATTTTTTCTAAGTTATGCCATAAAGTTGAATAATTGTTTTTCTTTAAATAGTTACTAAAGGGTATTGATGTAAACTTTTTTTTTAGAAACGTTTTCTTTTTAAGTTTTGTATTTACTCATAAAACTAAATATGTAAATATCATAACTACCAATATTAAATACTTAAAAAAAATATGATAGGATGTTAAAAGTTTTAAATTCTTAAACAAGTTTTGAGGTAATCATGATTCCACATACAGCATGATAGAAGCCCAAGGTTAACAACTGTCAACCAAGCAACATTCTTTAAAAAAAAATTCAAACCTCTTTTATTAAAAGCTATAAAAATAAAGAATATATAGATTGACTGTATATAGTATATACGTGTGTTGAGGTGCTTTGACAAATGACAACGATACACTATTGGTACATAAAGTATTTGTGGTGTAAAATTAATTTTAGTACATTTAACTATGTAAGATCATATTTTTGTTTTTTTCTTGCCGTCTTCTTTCCACGTATGTTGTTTTTTAATTTTTTTTATACATGGTAAACAATAAATTCATTTTTATTTTTAAAAGTTTCTCTAGTAAAAATTGATTGATTGTATATTTAATTACTTTGCCTCCTTACATATATATTTTTTTTCCTTGAGCAGCTTGGAGACATGGTATTTTATGGCATTGGTACTGTTTGCTGGATATTTAAAGAATGCAGAAGTTGCTGTTGATGCACTCTCCATATGGTCAGTACTATCTTTCTTGCTAAAACATGTGATAAACACTGATTTAGAAAATATATAAATTATATTCTATTATTATCTATTAAAATAATTTCAAGTTATTATTATATTATTTTGGGCCTAATTAATTATGTTATCTACATCGGATTCGGATTCTGATTCCTTACAAAATATGTCTTAATACTTTTTTTACTGCAATTTCCTTAAGATACAATTTAGCTAGAACCAAATTAATAGTTTTTAAATTTAAATCAATTTAAAAATATAATATGAGGTATTCAAGTTGCCATTCGCTTCCATTTTGTTTATGTACGACTATATTTTCAAAGGAAAAATCTGCTATATAGTATATTTTTTATGGCCGTCGTCTGTCTTAATTTGTTATGTGGTTCCTATAATTCATGTATATCTTGGCTAGTGACCAACATAACTTGACAATAAGTCTTGCTTTTAGACAGTGACGATTATAATATAATATAAAGGTACTTTTATATATTGACGAATAATTATAGAGATGAATATAATATAAAGTTGTTTGTACATAGTCAGGAGTATTTATAGTACGTGACGAATATAATATAATATATAGCTGTTTTTATATATTTCTGCTTCTTTGACAAAAAGTCTTGTTTGATGCTATTGTTTTGTCCTGTGTGCATGTATTTGGTCATATTTATTATTTTATATAGTAGAGGTTAAAGGTCTAAAATGAAAAAAAATGCAAATGTGAATTTTATTAAAATTAATTCTGGCTATATATAAATTTGCATTTGCTTGACTTCTCTCTCTATATATAGGATTATGATCATTTTAGAA
This sequence comes from Ambrosia trifida, assembly GCA_028751855.1. Lineage (NCBI taxonomy): Eukaryota > Viridiplantae > Streptophyta > Magnoliopsida > Asterales > Asteraceae > Ambrosia > Ambrosia trifida. The sequence continues at coordinate 21,373,781 of CM054129.1, read as the reverse complement.
CTCCTTTGAATTGTGAAAACTATAAGAACTCACTTTATAACCACACACTTATTTTAATTAAAAATTATACGGTCCAAAATTAAACAACAATAAAATGATGAATAAAATATTAATATACTTATATAGAGGTAAAAATCTTTTACATCGGTGTAATTCGAGGTAAAATTCATGTATTTTTTTTATAGTGGGGTTTACATGTTACAGCACTAGGCAAAAAAAAATCGTATTTTACGTTGAGTTCTCAACGGATCTCAACCCTATATATATACATATCTTTTAAAACAAAGATGAGTTTAAACCCTTAAATACGTATAAGAAAACACATTAATTCATAGCTATGCCTCATTTTTTGTTGTATGGTGGTACTAACTTTGGTGTAAACATTTAACTTTTAAGAGCACTCACATTTAGTCTCTAGTAATTTTATGAGAGGAAACCTAATATTTTTTAAGGGGTTGTGAGTGGAGAAAATTAGAAACCTATTGTTTATTGGTATATTTAAGGTCATTTGAAAATATTTTGGGGAAAACAGTATTCTATATTTATTTTTTAATATTTATTGAAAATGGTTGTGAGTAAAGAAGAGAGAAACTATAATGATTTTTAGTATAATATGTAGTTGTGAGTAGTTGTAAATGGGAAACCTATTGACTATTGTGAATGGTCTAACTTGAAAATGGTTGATTCAATCTCCATTTTGAAGCAACATTTAGCTGTTAAAAAAAAATAATTGACAGTAATGTACTTATGTGAGGATATAAATGTCGAATTTAATATGATAGTTATAGTTGCATATTTTACGAGGTACTCTCCTGCAGGGGTGGACCTAGCTTAAAACTAGGTGTCGCGTCTGTTGCTACTCAACTTCGCGCGCGTAGTTGAAAATTTGTTTTTTAACGTTACTACTGAAATTAATTTTTAGATCCGCCATTGCTCCCCTGGCTAACGTGACACTAGCATACTTGATAGATATCATATTTTTAAATTAAAAATAATAAAAGTAGATAGTATTAAGAAAACCCAGGCTTTTTCATGCGTATTTGTTCTTTTGTTTTTCTTCCATAAAGTATGTGCAGGCCAGTGTGAAGTGAGATAACATGTGACATGTCAATCCTGCAAACATGAGATTTTGGGGTAGGAGTGGAAAATTCAAAATGTCCTACCTTAGCCTGTTTATAAATTGTACTCCGTATTTTGTTTTGATTTGAAAAATAGTTTGAGTGGAATTGTTCTTTTAATAAAAAAAGACAAACAAAAACAATATTATGATGTCCATAAGTTTTATCATAAGGGGACGGGGACTACCCCTAAACATTTTCAACTTCACTGATTTTAACCAATATTGCATTGTTACATTACTTTACTAAAACTGTTTTTTAAGACAGCACTCTATTAATTCGTTCTTTTATTTAAATAAATAAATAGTTACCTCGCCATCACTACCATCACCACAATCACCAGTTTATCACACCATCATAGTCATCTTCACCACCCCCATACAAATTCCACCCTCACCCACCAGCCTCGATAACCACCTTAAACCCCACCACTGTCTACTGTACACCCACTGGCCACCACCTCAACACCCACAACCGAAATCGGTACAACCTTACCCATCATCCACTTCCACCTCCTTAACCATAAAGATATTCATGGTGGTGATGGTCACAGATGGTGATGATGATGATAGTTGGGGAAAAGGTGGCAAAGAAATAAATAATATTATAAAGAAATGCATTGTCACCGTGTTAGTTCACTCTCGTTAGATAGAACCAGAAAAAGGTCCGCGGATCCCCTATAAGCACTATCGGCGGCGGTGTTACCGTGCTGGTAATGAGGGTACCTGTGACCAAATCTGGTGGCGCCCCGTCCCCTTAACAAATTTACTAGTTTAACTATTTTTATTTAAAACTTAAATCATTCTGATTTGCTATTTTTAAAAATATTACCAATTTATTATTTGGAAATATTTAAATAACTTTAAAAGAAAGGAATATATGAATAATTATTTGAGATATCTTTTCAACAAAATCGTTTTAATATTTTTTTTAGAGCATTCACAAAAAGCTTCTTTCTTCACACCTTTTATTTGTAATTCAGGAAAAATAATCGATGCGTTTTTTTGTAACTACAAAACATTAATACAATATCCTCTCCAAAATCCTGTAAAGGCAGTGATTAATGATTATGTGGCTTGGGTCGTTCATGAGCCGAGTCGAACTAAGTGAAGTTTTGCTCGTGCTTGGCTCATTTGAAAACCGAACTGAGCCGATCGGCTTGTTTACAACCGAGCCAGAAATCGAGCGAGCATTTTTTGAGCACACATTTTTCGAACGAGCAGAGAGTTTTTCGGAAAACCATAAATTTGCGATGTTTCCTTTAATGTTCTCGCTACCTAGTGATGACTGAGGTTCGAGCATCTAAATATGACACTAAGTCTGAGGTTTGATTGTCCGAGAATGAGGCTCAGGTTGGGGCCAATGAGGAGATGAGCATATTCCATAGAACATTTATCGCATTGTGGCGTATGTTGATAGCGGGATACGATTGATGCGAACAACTAATGGGAATAAGAAGTCAAGCATGTTTTTTAACAACTTAGGGTTTTACACTTAAACTTAGTGTTAAGTTATCATTGGGTTGACTGGGCCAGTAACTATAAATATAATCGCATATATGCATATATTGAGCCTAACCCAATAGAGTGGTATGTATAAAACTATAAATATAATTGTAATTAATGTGTGTGTATATATAATTATATATATAATAAATTAATAAAAATTATATCGAGCCGATCGGACCTTTGGTCGTGCTTGGCTCGTTTACAACCGAGCGAAAAATCGATCGAACATTTTCCAAGTAAATTCCAAGTGGGCGACGAGCATCGCAATTTGAACAACCCTCTACGTGACCAAGAAAAATGACTAAACCATGACAAAAAAAAAAAAAAAAAAAAATAGAGTAACTACACAAATAGCCATTAGGGTTTATAGAAAATAGCATCTTAGAGTACTAACTTTATTTTTTAACATGTTAAGGTTTATGATTTCAGTTTTGTAACATGTTTTGATATTAAGGGCAACTCCGTTAGTTTTTATAGTCAAGTTTTGATAAAATGACTAAAATGCCCAAGAATAGCTAGATGGGTTATTTTCGTAATCAACTTTATTTTATTAGAAGGATAATTTTTGCAATTTATTAAAATTATAATTATTTATAATATTATTAAATTTAAAAATGTTAAATTACAATAATATACTAAATTCTATAAATATATTCTAAAAGTTTTAATATTTTTTTTATAAAACAATATAAATATTTTTGTCCATACAAACCACCGTCGATAAGCCTAATTTGTATCTTCCATCAAGCACCACGTTAACTCTCATCTATACGACCATTTTATCTATATTTGACAAGGCCGTCTATATTTTTAATACATAGAATTAACTATTAATATTATTTAAAAAAATTAATTATAAAAATATATTAAATTAAATAATTACACTCTATGTGTTTTAACAATATAATAGATAAATCTACAAGCAACACATCAACTCTATGCGTTTAGATATATGTCGGTGGATATGAGAGTTAACGTAATGCTTGATGGCATATACAAATTAGGCTTATCGACGATGGTTTATGTGGACAAAAGGATTGTTTTATAAAAACAATATATTAAAACACTTCAAGTATAATTATTTAATTTAGTAAATTTTTAAATTTAATAAAATTAATAGATAATTCTAATTTCAATAAATTGCAAAAATTGTCATTGTAATCAAATAGAATTAATTACAAGAATAGCTCATCATGTTATTCTTGAGTATTTTAGTCATTTTATCAAAACTTAACTAGAAAACTAACGGGGTTGGTCTTAGTACCCCAACATATTACAAAACTGAAACTATAAAATATAAACCATTAACGTATTAAAAAATAAAGTTGGTACTTTTAAGATGTTACTTTCTGTAAACTACAAGGACTATCTATGTAGTTATCTCAAAAAAAATATTGATGGGTGCCAAGGTTGAGAAAATCACAACTAGTCGGCGATTAGTCGGTGGTCGGCCGACAACTGACTTATTTTGAGCTAATCACTCAATTAGCCGCTGGCCGGCCGAAATCAACCGAAATCAGACTAATCAAAACACTAATTTGGGAAAATCAGAAGTTTAGGAATGTTCTTACCTTGATTTAAACCAAGATCGGACTTGTTATTGTCTCTATTTCCATAAATCGAACCCACTTAATCGCTACACGATGCGAATTTGGAGCTAGGATTTTTGTAGTGTAGTTGGCGTCTGAATAGAGAAGAAGGGAGCAACTTATATGACGTAGTGGGGTTTAGGTTTTTATAAGTTTTGTTATTTTAACATTTAACCCCCTTTTATCTTTGTTACTTTACAATTGATCCCTAAACTTGTAAATTTGTACATAATAAGAATATATATATATATATATATATATATATATATATATATATATATAGTATAAAGTTATATTGGAAACCCTTGTTATATGGTAAACTCTGGAAACTCTAACTTCCCGACTTGTTTTATATGAAAATTTTAGGGTATGTAATATATATGATTTTAAGCATTTTGGGCCAAAAAAATGGAAAAAGCGCCGTGCCATTTTTTTTTTTAAAATAAAAAACCGTATTCGGGTAACAAATGGTTAAAACGTGTTAGTTTCGCTTAACATGTGTTAGTCAAAACTTTATTTAAAAAAAAAAAAAAAAAACTACTCGGCGCTTTTTTGATTTTTTTTGGCTCAAAATACTTAAAATCATTTATATTACATGCCCTATTTTTTTCAAAAATAAAAAAAATTGGAAATTCAGAGTTTCCAGAGTTTACCATATAACAAGGGTTTCCACATTATCCTTTCCCTATATAGTATATGAAATTATACATAGAAAGTTCGATCCGATTAATCTTCATTAAACGCTAATCTCTACTCCATCAATCGACTAGTGTCTAGCGAATTTTATAACCTTGATGGATGTTATATTTTAGTGGGTCTAAATATATAATGAAATAATTAGTTTTTATTTTATTTGACTGCTTTCCGTGGATTCATAATTGTGTTTTTTTTTTTTCTTTTGTCTCGTTTCTACTATTATTATATTTTATAATTAGTAAATATTTCTTTTCAATAATTGTTGCAGCACAAACATTGTTGGTTGGGCAGTTATGATAGCAATTGGATTCAACATAGCAATCAGGTTAGTTTCTAAAGAAATTTTATTTATAAATCACCATTTTCCTAATATTAAAAAGGACTATACATAAATCCAAAATATAATATTTGGTTGCAGTGTAAGGGTGTCAAATGAACTAGGAGCATGCCACCCAAGAGCTGCGAAATTCGCCATCGGGGTGGTGGTTGTGTCCTCTTTCGCATTCGGTACCATGCTTGCCATTCTCCTACTTATTTTCCGGCATCAGTATCCAGCCATCTTCGCTGACAGCGTAGAAGTTCAACAGGCAGTTTACGCTCTTACTCCATTGCTAGCAACTTGTCTTATTATTAACAATATTCAACCCGCACTCACTGGTATGCTTTTTAGACTTGTTCTATTTTTATTTTTAAGTGATTTATTTATTCGTATAAATATAATGGTGTATATTTATACGAAAATGCAGGGGTGGCAATCGGGGCAGGATGGCAAGCCGTGATAGCTTATATAAATATTGCATGCTATTACATCTTTGGCATACCTTTGGGACTAATTCTCGGTTTCTTAGCTGATTGGGGCATAAAGGTTAGATCGTTAAATCATTTATATACATTCAAGTCTTGCTAGACTTAAAATTACAATCGAAATGGGTGATAAAGGGTTAGAAAAGTTGTTTAAGTACAATTTGTTAAAGTGCTGGGTTATATTTAGGGAAAATGGCCAAAATAGCCCGTTGACCGGGCGTTTTGCACAAATAGCCCTCTCCACCCTCTTTGGAGAGAGGGGTCACGGTTCCCAAAGAGCCTGAACCGTCTCCCGAGAGGCTTCCCATTTCAGCCAACAGAGGACCGCCACGTGTCGTTGTTGATCCCGAGACAGACTGAGACGTCTCTGGTGACGTCAGAGACGCCTCCGGTGACGTCAGAGACGCCTCTGGTGACGTCTTAGAGACGCCTCCGGTGACGTCTTAGAGACGCCTCCGGTGACGTCTCCGAAGACGTCTCCGGTGAAGACAAAGAACAAGAACTCACCGGAGAAGACGACCGGAGAAGACGAAGTATATATTATGAAAAGCGTAGTTTACTTCTTTCTAGAAAAAGAGACACGTGGTGCAATAAACAAACAGAATGATGAATGCTGCTGCCGGAGAAGACGAAGTATATATTATGAAGATTAATGATGAATGCTGTAAAAGTATATATTATAATAATCCCAACAGAATATATTAATTCGATCTCCGGTGACGATGTCCATATGTATTAATATTCATTCATCTGATGGGTACCTGATTATGATTTTTTTAGAAAGGAGAGAGAGAGACGGTTGGAATGGAGAGAGAGAGAGTGAGGAGACGGTTCAAAGAGAGAGAGGAAAGAGAAATGGAGAGAGAGAGAGTGAGGAGAGAGGAAAGAGAAAGAGAGTGATGAGGTGTTGGTTTTTTATTGGTCCATACGGGAGACCTCTCGGGAGACGGTTCAGGCTCTTTGGGAACCGTGACCCCTCTCTCCAAAGAGGGTGGAGAGGGCTATTTGTGCAAAACGTCCGGTCAACGGGCCATTTTGGTCATTTTCTCTTATATTTATTTGTAAACATTTTCATTTAGAAAACATTTTATAAATAACTACTACATTAACTGTAACTATAAAACTCTATAATGTAATTAAAAGTCTATTTTTTTTAAATAAAATGATTTAGGACTTTATGCATACTAAAAATAAATTTTGACCAGGTTACTCGCGCCTATTCTTTTTAATTAAAAGTATTTTATTTCATATATTTTCATTAGCCTATGGATCAACATCGCCATATCTTATCAAAGAAATGTCTAAACTAAAAATATGCTCGGTTATTATAGGGTATATGGATAGGCATGTTGACAGGAACCGTCGTACAAACCCTAATTTTGTTCTTAATTTGTTACCGGACCAACTGGGACAAAGAGGTAATTTACATCATATCAATATCTTGTATTATTACTTAAACAAAGTTTCTACAACAAAATCAAGTTACTTGAATGTGTTTATTTTTGTAGGCCTCCTTGGCTGACAAGAGAATTAAAGAATGGTCGGGTCAAAGAAATGTGGTTGAAGTGCAATAAAAAGAGGGTAGGATGATGATTTCTTTGTTTTATATCAATGGTTGATTATGATTTTTGGTGTTTTGTGACATGTTCATTACTTTCATAAATTATTTTTTATTCAAAAAAATGAATAAAAAATGCCTAGCGTGGTAGCGTATGGGACATCGATTTTTATTTTATTTGGAGTAATTGTGTTCTGAGCTTTGTTTTCAAGCTCAAGCTCGGCTCTTTAGAAATTTCTTAAGCACGAGCTGGACTCGTGCTCGGCTCATTTACAATCTACCAGTTAATATATTAAATAATGTATATAATAAGCTCGCGAGCTCGATTTATGAAGCTCGGGTCGGGGTCGTTAGTAAACAAGCTTAAATGAGGGATAAATATTTATAAAACTAAGGCTTGGTGAGCCTGGCGAGCCTTACATTTCAGGCTCGGGCTCGATTGATAAACGAGCTTTGTTTTAGGCTCAAGCTTGGCTCGGCCTTGATAAGACTCGGCTCGTTTCGAGCTTTTTACTGAGCTGAGCTCAAGTAGCTAGCGAGGTGCTCGACTCATTTACACCCCTACACAAAAGTCAAAACAATACAAATGAGTAAAAGGAGATCTTATTTTCATTTCGTGAAATACATTGTAGGAACACCGTTCACAAAATAAAAGAAATACAGTCGTTTATTAAATAAAATCGGATTACAATACAATAATGAAATTAACAGAATACAAACAGAAAGAAAATTGCAAACTGAAAGGAAGATACGAAGGAAGGCAAAGGAAACTCGATGTGACTGAGGCACGTGTAAAACACGCTTCCCTTAAAACAGATTTCGGGCCACCCAGGTGAACCCGTCTGTTTCCCAGGGTACAACAGCCTAAGCAGATTGCACTGTCGGAGTTAGCCAAGCACCTGAAACAGTACCTGAAACAAGAGCCTGCAGGTCTGAAAAGTTAGGAAATTTTTCTGAAAGAAGGTGGTGGTTCGAGAACATGAATTGGAAAATTTCCGGTGTGTCAAAACAGAGTTTTGTACTCGGTATTTATACACGAAACCGAGCCTAGTAATACGCCTCATTGATCACGAGCATTAACTTCGTTTGACTAGAATTCAAACGTGGTCAAAGATTGAAATTAAGTCTGGAATGAGTATTAATACTCATTATTCAGCAATTAATTTCATTGACTTGACCACATTAATTAACCAGTCTTGGCCACAGGCTCGAGCCACTCCAGTCCAAGCTCAGTTAAAAATATAAAGGCGGCTCTCAAGCGGCTCGCGGCGATGCGAGCGTGCGAAGTGCAAAGTGCGCCATCAAAATGCCATATTACGCCCATCGCCCTCGTCCCGGTCCCGAGCCCGAGCCCGTGCCCGGGCGCGGGCGCGGGTGCGTCGGGTGCTTCGCACCCTCCTGGCTGCCACTGGGTGTGTCCTATTGTATAGGAATACATTTCTCTACAGAATTCTAGATATAAACCAACACATGATTTATATTTCCACCAATGTGGGACAAACACAAATTTTTCCAACTTTAAAGTTCCACCACACACATAAAGCTTAGATCTCTCATTCACCTAGCTTTATAATTAAATGTCATTATATTACATTTAATATAATGCTTAATTATTAAAATTTCCAACAATCCCCCACATGAATGGAGATCGACCCACACACTCAAGTGTCAAAATAAAATTTCTACGGTTAAGTAATGCAGGATAGGTAGGTATTCCCTTTGAACCCTCCTTTGTGATGTATACTTTGTCTCCTAGCGGTTAGTAGACGCGGTGTCCTTGAACCAACCCCTTTTTATGTTGACATTATTACACATCACACATTACTCTCCCTGGTCTGGTTAACCCCTCATTGTTGTGTCCGTTTATGGTCATGGAGCACTATCCTGGTTCTGCGAGAGCTCTAGGAATTGCGCCCCCCACAATTCCATTTGAAGCGACCCCACTTCTTTCTAACATAGGTGATTTTACCAAAAATCATTAAAAGCCGTATGCTTAACCTCCTTTGACATCACTGATTGTTTAAGGATGGACTAGGAAGTATGCAACTCCCTTTGTGTCTTAGGGTACTCCCCCACAGTGATCTTAGTTCGTACAGTTAGGTGGTCCTATTGAGCCTAGATCATGGGATCTCCAATCTTCTAGGATAGGTTTTCCGTTGTACAAACTTACTCCAAGGGCTTTAGTCCCATTCCTTTCGACGACTTGTGCACTGCCTCTCTGCTTAAGCCTTTTGTTAACGGATCCGCAATGTTATCCTTTGACTTCACATAGTCAATTGTGATAACTCCTGTTGAGAGCAGTTGTCGTATCGTATTATGCCTACGTCGTATGTGCCTTGATTTACCATTATACATTGCACTTTTAGCTCTACCAATTGCCGACTGGCAATCGCAATGTATGCAAATAGCCGTCACAGGCTTAGGCCATCTTGGTATATATTCCAAAAACTGACGTATCCATTCTGCCTCTTCTCCAGCTTTATCTAAAGCAATAAATTCAGATTCCATTGTGGACCTAGCTATAAGAGTTTGCTTGGAAGATTTCCAAGCTATAGCTGCTCCTCCAAGGGTAAACACATAACCACTTGTGGATTTAGAATCTTTCATATCGGATATCTAGTTGGCATCACTGTATCCTTCCGCAACAGCTGGATCTTGGCCATAATGCAATCCATAATTCCTCGTGTATCTCAAATACCTTAACAATCTTGTCATGCTCTTCCAATGTTCAGCACTGGGATTACTGGTATATCTACTTAGCCTGCTCACAGCATATGCTAAGTCTGGCCTGGTACATGACATGAGATACATCAAACTGCCAATGACCTTGAATATTCCAATTGAGCAACACCCTCACCTCTATTCTTTGCCAAATGTTGAGAGGTATCAATCGGGGTTTGAGCCACACTTGTGTCCTCCGAATTGAACTTCTCAAGGATCTTATCCACATAATGAGATTGACTTAACACAAGACCAGTTTGGGTTCTAATAATCTTCACTCCAAGAATTACATCAGCTAGACCCATGTCTTTCATGTCAAATCTCTCTTTCAACATGTCTTTAGTAGATCTGATCATCTTGTCATCACTCCCAATGATAAGCATATCATCCACGTAAAGACATAAGATTACATAACCTTTAGAAGTGTCATTCACATAGACACACTTGTCACATTCATTTATTTTGAAACCACTGTTAAGCATAACATGGTCAAACTTTTGATGCCATTGTTTTGGAGCTTGCTTTAAGCCATATAGTGACTTGACGAGTTTACATACTTTGCCTTCTTGGCCCGGAGCAGAGAAACCCTCAGGTTGCTCCATGTAAATCTCTTCCTCTAATTCCCCATTCAGAAATGCAGTTTTTACATCCATTTGATGTATTTCCAAATTTCTCAAAGCTGCAATTGCAAGCACCAATCTTATAGAAGTTATTCTAGTCACAGGCGAGTATGTGTCAAAGTAGTCAAGACCTTCCTTTTGTCTATACCCTTTGATTACGAGCCTTGCTTTATACTTATCAACCGAGCCATCAGCTTTCAATTTTCTCTTGAATATCCATCGATATCCAAGTGGCTTGCACCCTGGTGGAAGATCAACTAACTCCCAAGTATGATTTTGCAAAATAGAATCAATCTCACTTTTGATGGCTTCCTTCCATTGAGGTCCATCTGAAGAGGTGACTGCTTGTCGATAGGTTTGAGGCTCACTCTCAACCATGTAAGCAAGGAAATCAGGCCCAAAAGATTTTTCAATCCTTTGCCTTTTGCTCCTTCTTGGCTCAACCTCTTCATCCTCTGATCGTTCATGGGTTTTATTTTGAACAACCTTATCAACCGCTGTTGATGAACTCGCATGAGTTTGTTCTAATAACATTGGGAACTCCTCTTCAAAATAAGTTGCATTTCCTGGCCTTGTTTCTATTATGGAGTTCTTATGAACATCAGGATTTTTGGACTCATGCACAAGAAAACGATGTGAAGTCCCATTTTGGGCATATCCAATAAATATGCAATCAACAGTTTTAGGCCCAATTCTAAGAGCCTTTGGAGGTGTAACAATTACTTTGGCCAGGCACCCCCACACTTTCAAGTATTTATAGGATGATTTATGTCCCCACCATAACTCATATGGTGTTACATCCTTATTCTTGAAAGGAACTTTATTTAACAAAAAATTGGCCGACAAAATGGCCTCCCCCCACATGTCCTGGCTCATTCCAGAACTTATCAACATGGAATTCATCATTTCTTTTAGGGTACGATTTTTCCGTTCCGCAATACCATTTGATTGGGGTGTATAGGGAGGGGTACACTCGTGTATTATGCCACTTTTGGCACATTCATCCCCAAATGGCGAAACATATTCACCTCCCCTATCACTTCTCACACGCTTTATTTTCTTATTAAGTTGGTTTTCAACTTCAGCTTTAAACAAGATAAACTTGTCAATTGCTTCATCTTTACTCTTAAGTAAATACACATAACAATACCGCGTATTGTCGTCAATAAAAGTAATAAAATACTTATTGCCACCTCTAGTGGGAATTGATTTTAAATCACACACATCAGTGTGAATCAAGTCAAGGGGCTTAGTTATTCGATTAACTGATTTAAATGATGATCTTGTTTGTTTGGCTTCAACACATGTTTTACATTTTGATTTAGAGTCTATGGCAAACGTTGGTACGTAGTCTAATTTAATTAAACGACGCATCGAATTAAAGTTAACATGACCAAGACGACCATGCCAAACATTAGGAGACTCAACCAAGTAAGCAGAAGTAGTAGCGTTCTTATTCATGTTCTTAGTAACAGCCATTACATTGAGTTTGAACATACCATTCTGGGCATAGCCCTTACCAACAAACACACCATGCTTACTTAAAACAAACTTGTCACTCTCAAAAAGCAAACGAAAGCCAAACTTGTTAAGCAACCATCCCGACACAAGACTTTTACGCACGTCGGGAACATAAAGCACATTGCTTAAAGTGAGCTCTTTTCCAGAAGTCCACTTCAAGATCACATCACCTTCTCCCTTGATATCTGCTGTAGCAGCATTCCCCATGTATAGCTTCTCATCTCCCACCACCTCTTTAAACGTACTAAAGAGGGTCTTGTCTGGGCAAACATGACGAGTAGCCCCAGTGTCCACCCACCACCCTTTTGGGTTGTTAGTCACCAAATTAACCTCCTCCATCATGGCAGTGAGGTCTGAAATCATGGCCACTAAAGGCACATCATCATCAATCATAAGCGCCTTCTCACGTTTAGGTGCTTTGCATTGATCAGCTTTGTGACCAGCTTCGTTACAGTTGTAACATTTCCCTTTGAAGGAACTAACCTTCTTTTTCACACCACCTTTTCTAGGCCCAAGGTCCCGACCCTTACCTTTTGATTTTTCACCAAATTTGTGACCTTTGTTGCTCTTATTCCCTCTTGAAGACTGACCATGCTCAACAACGTTAGCTCTTGCAGTACCTTCAACTTGAGTTCCTTTTAGAGACACTCTGTTATCTTCCTCAATACGCAAGCGAACCACAAGGTCTTCAATGGTCATTTCCTTTCGCTTATGCTTAAGGTAATTCTTGAAGTCCGTCCAACTTGGAGGAAGTTTCTCAACTATTGCAGCCACTTGGAATGTTTCACTAAGGTTCATTCCTTCAGAAAGAATGTCACTAAGGATCACTTGCAATTCTTGGACTTGGCTAATAACAGTTTTGGAATCCACCATTTTATAGTCCAAAAATCGAGCCACAACAAACTTTTTAGTACCAGCATCTTCAGTTTTGTACTTACGCTCCAAAGATTTCCCAAAGTTCTTTGGCAGTCATTATTTTGCAGTACACATTATACAATGGATCGGCAAGTCCATTCAACACATAGTTTTTGCATAGGTACTCAGAATGCTTCCAAGCATCAAGTGCGCTCACAGATTGAACGTCAGAGTTTCCTCCACCAAGTTGAGGGGGGGCCTCAATCAAGAATCTCGCAAGATTCAGAGTTGTCAAGTAAAACAGCATCTTTTGCTGCCATCTTTTGAAGTTCAATCCAGAGAACTTCTGTGGTTTCTCAGCATGGTTTGCAACCGTCTGGGCTGCCTGGGTGCCAAATAATGGCCCCATAGTGGTGGATGTTGGTCCAACGGTTGTTGATGAAGCGCTAGTATTCGTAGCCATTTCTGAAACAATTAAACAATGGTCAGAAATGATCAAACCAATAAATAATCCTTTGATTTTACAATTCGGTTTACAAAAAACCAAACTGTTTGGTTTACAGAAAACCAAGGCAAACTCACAAAGAGTTTTAAAGAAACAATTTATTTTGTAATCCGAAAATTTTAAAACAAAGTATGAACGGAGTTTTAAAATCTGTTTTAAGCTTGTAGGAACACCGTTCACAAAATAAAAGAAATACAGTCGTTTATTAAATAAAATCGGATTACAATACAATAATGAAATTAACAGAATACAAACAGAAAGAAAACTGCAAATTGAAAGGAAGATACGAAGGAAGGCAAAGGAAACTCGATGTGACTGAGGCACGTGTAAAACACGCTTCCCTTAAAACAGATTTCGGGCCACCCAGGTGAACCCGTCTGTTTCCCAGGGTACAACAGCCTAAGCAGATTGCACTGCCGGAGTTAGCCAAGCACCTGAAACAGTACCTGAAACAAGAGCCTGCAGGTCTGAAAAGTTAGGAAATTTTTCTGAAAGAAGGTGGTGGTTCGAGAACATGAATTGAAAAATTTCCGGTGTGTCAAAACAGAGTTTTGTACTCGGTATTTATACACGAAACCGAGCCTAGTAATACGCCTCATTGATCACGAGCATTAACTTCGTTTGACTAGAATTCAAACGTGGTCAAAGTGCGCCATCAAAACGCCACATTACGCCCATCGCCCTCGTCCCGGTCCTGAGCCCGTGCCCGGGCGCGGGCGCGGGCGCGTCGGGTGCTTCGCACCCTCCTGGCTGCCACTGGGTGTGTCCTATTGTATAGGAATACATTCCTCTACAGAATTCTAGATATAAACCAACACATGATTTATATTTCCACCAATGTGGGACAAGCACAAATTCCTCCAACTTTAAAGTTCCACCACACACATAAAGCTTAGATCTCTCATTCACCTAGCTTTATAATTAAATGTCATTATATTACATTTAATATAATGCTTAATTATTAAAATTTCCAACATACATTTGGTAGTAAATGTGGATGATTTTATTGTTTTCGGCTATTTTATTCTAAGGGAATCTGGATTAGTACATCATGTACTTTAGGTTTCATACACCACTATTTTATAAACGACCGTTTATGTTTTGTAAACTGCAGCTTATAGAAACTTTTGCAGATTAAACAGCTTTTTGCAGCTTTTGCTAGGTGGAAAAAGCAAATGACGTTAATAATTTTTTTTTAATGACAAACAAAGATTAATTTATTCAACCACCAAAAAGCAAGCAAGGGCTCACCAAAAACACCACAGAACAACAAAAAAACCAACAGATAGCAACCCAAAGTCACAAAACAAGCAAACATTAATCCCACCAAGATATGGAAAAACTCCTCCAATTCTCCCATGAGAGCGATGCACGATTAGGAATCCAAAGAAAAACTCCTCCAAACACAAAATGACGTTTATAAAATGTGAAAGACATTTAGTATAGACATTAAAAAGTACAATCAATTTATTGATTATGTACTCGGTATATTGCATCACCACCCACTAAAACAGGGAGTCAAAAATTCCAATGTATAGGCTCTGTTAATTGTTAAACCCTCTAAAACAGAGCAATTTTTTATTCATCTTTTCTCTTTTCACTTGTTTTCAACAAAGCCCCGAGCCATCAAATTTAATAATTTATTCATTCCATTTTTATATTTTACTACTCTAATTTCTAGAGTTTAACTACAAATGTTTCTTTTGAGTTAAAAACCTATTCAAGGGGAAATATTAACAACCATTGTACCCACGTACTCTGTTTTTTTACCTTTATCTTAACAACCATTATACAACATAAAACAAAGCCTATACCATCCATTATACAGAGCATATACATAATAACACTGATACATAAAAAAACACAACGGTGGTTTACGAACAGAGCAGACGTGATGGTTGAGGCGGTGGTTTACGAACACGGAGCAGGGATGTCCGGTTGGAAGTTACAAACGAAGCAGGATACAGACGTTCATGGGGGTGGTTGTTGTTAATATGATGGTTGTGGTTGTTATAAAGAGGGTACAGAGCTTGGTTCATGGGTGGTGTTGTTATAGTGATGGTGGTGGACTGGTGGTTGACTTAAAGAGGGAAGAGGGAGGTAGTTCATGGATGTCGTTGACTGGTTGTGGCTGTTGTTATCATAATGGTGGTTGCAGGCTTTTAGAGAAAGAAATTAAATGTAGGACTGTACAAATGCTTGTTCCCAATAAATGTAAAGTGAAGTGGTGTATGGATTCTGGCCTAACGTCAGCATGACGTCATGACGTTAGGTGGTGTATTAAAAGTGGCATACAGAGTGCACTCATAGACTAGTCTAAACTCAGAACCCATGGAATGACATGACTCAAAAGTGTGAAAAGACGAAGTATGCAATTATACAATGGAAATTTAAGATATGGTGTTTAGGAATCATACACTTACAAATTAGGAACCATACATTCTGGCTCATATCATATACTAATAGGAGGCTTTCACATATCTAAGAATGTGATGTCATGTGATGTCACATGGTGTATGAAACCCAGAACCTTTTAAGAAATCTTTTGTTTGCATGTGGTAAAATGACAATAATATCCTCAAAAGTGATTATTGTGTTTTGTCTTTTATGGGAAAACTTGAAATTGCATTTTTATTTTTATAAAGGGACATTTAATTTGGGACAAACAAAAAAGGAAAGAAAAACATTTAAATTGGACGGAGGGAGTAGTAAATATCTTAAGGGTTCTGGGTTTCATACACCATGTGACATCATAGTATGTTTTTAGACTCGGGACATTTAAATTGGGACGGATGAAGTAATTATTTAAGGAAAAAACTCAGAAAAATACGGATCAAAGGTTTACCATATGTTATTTCAGCTTTGAGGCTAGTGAGCCTTGGTTGCTTGTCGGTTTTGAACGTTTTCACAAAGGCTGATAAGGATATGGCCGGTGTAGAACAAATCTAACATGCGTTGTAGCTGACTCTACACCTTGACCTTGACGAAGCAAATACTGACCTTCCAAAGTGTTGATCCCCGAACAATAACGTGAACATTGTTAATGATCCACGCCCTTCCAAAAAATGATTGATATATATCGTCCATGGTTGAAACTTTTTTTTTATTGCAAATGTTAGATTTCCTATACTATTACACCAGTAAATCTAAATGATACCATTGTCAAATATTGAACCTTAAACCTTCACTTTAAAAGGCATATGACTCTGTTATGTGATTTAAACTTGCAAGTTTAGTTTGTTGTCAACATAAAATTACCAAACTATCTTTAACAACTTTTTATATATGTCTATTATTTTAGTTTTAAATGAATTCTTAATAATATCAATAAGAGTTCGAAACCCTTAAAACATTATGATTCTTTTTAAACAATTGTTGCTACTTAGTACTTAAAATTATTGACCCATCTAAGCACGTAAAAAAAATATCACATAGTACGGACCCAAGTCGTAAATATATGTCCCAAGGACTTAACAATTAAAAAAAAAAATAACATGTTGCTTAGATAATGGCAAATGATCGATATTAGTTTGTAAAGATCTAGGTAGCACACATGTTCTAGATTAAGCCTAAATAATTCATAGCAAAAACTTAATTCAAGACATTTCCCTCCTTGTTTGGTGATAAACTAAAAGTATTTTTACCCAAAAAAAATCAATAAAAAAGTTTCTTTTGTATAAGGGTGGGCGGGTGTTTCGTGATGGCCACCCCGTAATGGTTGTGATACCGCGAAACACCGCTCCCCTCAAATTATCACGGCTGTGATGACCAAAGACCGTGACATATATCACGGTGTAAAATGAATTGGTGGCAGCCAAAGTCTAAAACTCACTCACATGCTCTATTGTTTTTATTATAAAAGCAACACATGATCCCACCAAAACTCACTTTCTTTTTGTTTTTTTTATTAAAAAATAGTGATGGTGTGATGGAATTAGGTGTCACAAGGTGATTGGGTGTGATGGTTTTAGTTATAATTGTGAACACCACCACATGAGTTTAGTGTTGAAATGTGATAGAATATGATGAAATGAGGTGGCAGAATCTGAATGGGTGTAATAGTGTGATACATGTGATAAAATTGAAACCACCCCATATGCCCTAACTTATTAATAGCGTATATAAATTATATATATATACACATTTTGCAAAAGTTTGCAATAGTAATTTCCGTTAGATGTTAACGGCGCTGATAACGGCAGTTACTTTTTCGTACAGACAGAGCCAACCAGATTTGACGGTCGTTGTCGCGTCATTAACTCAGCCGACATGTGCATTATCCGCAGAGAGCAAGAGACAGACGCCGAGGAAAGCGAGAGAGGCGCGACCAGAAAGAGAAACGGACAGTGAAAAGGGCAGATAACGGTAGGTGGCCGGCCCTAACCTTTGACCGGCCGGTTCTACAGGAGCATGGAGGAGTCGACGATGGTTCAGGTATTAACGGTGGTGGTTTCGATTAAGGGTTCTGACGTTTGTGTTCTTAAGCGTTGGTGGTCGGTAGCTACATCTTTCATCTTTATTATTTTGCATTCGTCTTTGCTCCGGTTAACGACCGTAGTAATAAGAACGCCGTCTGCTTTCTGTGGTTTTCCGTGTGTGCCCAGAAACCGTCCACACCGCCGCCGCTGTTCGGTGGTGATGATGCCTGAAGTTGGTGGTCATGGGTTGTCTTACATGACGGGACTCCAGCCGGCAAGGTCATACCGGAGGTGATGGTTGGTCTTTTTTTATGTTAGTATATAAAGGTGGTTGTTTTGTAATTTGAACGTGAAAACCAATAAAGGATAAAAACATATAATATATAAAAGATTTAAAAAGAAATAACAATAGAAAGTCTTTAATTGTTTGGTGTATAATTTGATACAAAGTGACAACACACTCAAGTTCTAAGTTGTTTTTTTTCTCCCCTTCGTTTTTACCCTGCACCGCCCTTCCACCGTCGTGGATGGTTGGATGACGTTGATGAGAGGCGGTGGTGGCGGAAGTTTGGGGCGACAATTTCTGCATGATAATGATGGTTGATGGCGGTGGTGAGGCTGACTGTTGAAGTCGAAGAAGCCGGCCGTTTGGTGAAGGAGGTGGTTGTGGCATCAGTCATGACACCGTCCCGACGCGTAGCGCGGGTAAAAATCTAGTTTTAGTTTCATTAGCAAGTTTTAAACACATTAAAAAAATTAATAACTTAAAAAAAAATTAATTGATTTAAACTCGGACCTATTTTAACATGAATTGTTTCTGACTTTTACCTTGAAAATTGTTAGAATCGAAAATTGTTGCCTAGAAAAACTGGAACATTTTTTTAAAGGTTAGTTCTTTTTAATTTTGTGGTCTTTGGCGGTGGCAGATTCAGAATTTTTTTTCAGTGGGTTCGTTGTTTTAGATGGTCCAATCTCATAGGATCGGACGTAAAAAAATTTGGGTCAATTCGACAGTTCGGGTCGGGTCGGGTTGGGTCGGGTATCACGTATGGTTCATCACTAAAAGCATCAATTCTCTTCATACCTATATATCACATTAAAGAAATCTTCATACCTATGCTTCTCGTAGATTATATACCGTAAAAAATAACTAATTTGGAATTGACAACATAATATCATACATTTAATGGAATCTTTCATGTTCCAACAAACAAACAAAAACCATCAAACTAAAAGCTGTCATTTTCTACTTTGAATAAAATAACGTGTTTCACAGTTCTTATAGTATGTTACGATTCTTGCTCACGATTGTCGATGGTCCTGGTTAAAAAAAAAAACTAAAAAATGAGTGAAACACGTTTCGAACCGGGGACCTATCGTTTGAAAGGAGAGAGACTTAACCATTGAACCACTTAGATGATATAGCAATGGGTTCATAGCCAAATTTTCTTATGGGTTCATGGCTCATTTTTTCTATATATTTTTACTAAAAATCGAAAACCCAATGGGTTCGACTGAACCCGTACATCCCTTCCTAAATCCGCCCCTGGTCTTTGGAATTTGAACACATAACCTCCCACAACCTAGGTGTTTTAAAAGACTTTGTCTTTACCAATGGACCACCACCCCATTGGTAGAAAAACTGGAACATTTAAGTTGGTCAACTACAACTTGTATATGCATGTGAATACAGGTCATGTGTGTTTGGTCGCTTTTAAGTGTTAAATGAATCAAATTTGTGATCTACCGTCGTACCATGTGTTATGGTCCTGGAGTCCTGCTAACACCTTTCTTTTACACGTACCCTCTAAATGAATCAAATTTGTGGAGATCTACCGTACCGATTCGAGTTTGTAATTCGGTACCTATTTTTGACGTTTTTTTTGGGATCAATGCTTTCGGTTCTACACGGTACTGTATTTTACCGATGTTTTACCTTCGAATGGTGTACCAACACCCATTTTAGGTGATTTTTGGGATCGGTATTTTTGTTACCGTTGCGATACCAAGCTCATCCCTAGCCTGTTACACATACCGTGATGTCATATCTAATTTTGCACCAACGTTCATTGACAGACTTAAACCCTCTAATCCACTAGACTAAAAGCTCTTTGGTTGTTCGTGCTATACCTACATCATTTTAGGGATTTTCATACTTAATTTATATATATATTTTTTTTGAACAACCAACAAATCCTCCAAATGGCCTACCGGTGAAATTCACCACATCGGGATACATTCGACAACCGAACCGGAGAAAACCCACACCTAGGGCCAAAGCCCGCGAACACTCGTCCGAAGGCACGGCAGTGTGGTGATCAGGTAAAAGCTGTTCAGTTCAAGGATCGAACTAAGCGATCACTGCCGAGTCTCCCATCATCAACGGGTGTCACAAAACATAATGGAAATGGCGGGAATTATGTCTGAGCCAAAAGAAACACAAGTCTTTCCTTAACCACTTTACCACTGCCACATTTGCTAATATCTATACTCTTCCTTTTAATTCAATCATTTCATCAAACTAATGGGTTGTGACCCACTGCCTATCATTCGGTCAAAGATCATTTATGTTTGATAGTTTTGCATTTTCTTTTCATATTAACCATCTTTTTAGATTATTATGAAAGGTTTATTGTCAATGTATTGTATAATGATGCTCTGGTTTTCTAATGTTGACAACATGCATATCCCATTGTTAATTTCATCCATGCATTTTTTGAATCCTAAATTTCTGCTAATATCATCATCATACTCAGTTAATCCCACCTATAGCAAAGCTAAGGTAAGGTCTGAGGAGGGTAAGATGTAAACAACCTTACCTCAATCCCTAAGAATAAAGGGACTGCTTCCAGTGAGACCCCCGGCTCGATGTGGTTTGGTATCTGTGACAACCGGCAAATTCCGTACAACGATTAACATGATTCTAATCATGGTTCTAAGTAATTAACATGGATTAATGTTAATTAGGGTTAGTTGAGCCGTTATGAGGCCTACGATGTCCTTCCCAAAGTTCGTAAAAGCCTTAGTGCCTTTAAAAAAAGACTTCGAGTATTTAACGTTAACGAACTGGCATCAGTAAAAATTTGTCAAAGTGGACTAACATACGGATAATATGTGTAAATACGGCATGTATTTACTATTGATGCGATCGAATGTGAAATCAACACGAAAAAAGGTAAAAATGCAGCGTTTTGAAAAACGTGAAAAGTAACTGACGCGGGAATCGGACATCAAAATGCATGATTTTAACCATTATCAAACCTTCGGAATAATTATTTATTATAAATAATGTTTCTTATTAAATTTCAAAAGTGATCGGATCATTTAAATGTAGGATAACATGACCGAATCGATTAACGTGATTTAAACGTGTGTCCTGAAAGCATGATTTCGGGCGGTGAAAATAAGAAATAACTTGCTTGGTTTAGTGTTGTTTATGATTACTAACAAAACCAACTAGTTTTTATAATTTTATTATCGAGCCTAATAATAAACGAGACACGAAACGTTTAAACGGGTTCGATACGCGGGTACCAACCCACCTACTCCAAAACCCTACCTATAAAAGCCCATTATCTTCCCTTTCTCCTTAGATCTGCAGCCGCAACCCCCTTGCTCTCTCTACTCTCTCTCTCTCTCTCTCTCTAAACCTCTCTCTCTCTCTCTCGCTCTCTTGGAATCTCCCTCTCTCTCTACCTGACCTCCTCTCTCATCTCATGCCTCCTATCTTTCCTTTTTAAAACAGTCGGCTGACCACCACTCTCCTCAGTGGTGGTGGCGTGGTGGTTGTAGAAGACGGGGATGGCGTCACAGACCCGAGATGGTGTGGATGTCGAAGGTGAGCTCGAGAATGCAGGTTTGGGGTTTATATTTGGGGCTCTGTCAGCTCGAGTTTTGTGGGTTTAGGGGTGGTTTGTTTTGGGGAAGGTCTGGCCCGGTTGTGGCTTTCCTCGTCAGTTCTATTATAAGGAGTAGATGGCCCGATTGATGGTGGTTATGGAGGGTTTTGGTGGTGGTTTTGGCTCAGGAAAGTAGCAGGTGACGGTGATAGTTGTTATGAAGAAGACGATGGCTATGGTGGTTGTGAGGGTTCTGGTTGGGGGTGATGGTGATGACGGCTGTGTTGGTGGCTGTCGGTGGAGCTCGGCTGCAGATCTTGGAGGTGGTTTAGGGTTGGTTTACGACAGGTACAGGTTTTGGCCACATGTCAAGTTGTTTCGGGTCGGATGTGGTTGGTTCGGGTTTTGGTTTGTTTTGCGTGATGGGTTCAACTAGGGTCAGATCTGAGTCGGGTTCACTCTTGGGTCAGGGTTATTCATTTCGGGTCTGGTCAAACCAGTCAACACAGCCACCTCTAGGTTCATTTTGTGTGTCCAGGTCAACCCTGGGCAAACTCGATCAAGTCGGGTCCTACGGTTACCTCGGTTGATTTCGGTCAAACCCAAGTCAGCACGTTCAAAACATTGTATTAATGATTATTGTATTGTTTTGGGAGTTGATTTTTAGAAACTTGTAGACGACATTGTGTCGTCTGGTTTGTATAAAAACAGAGGAAACTCTGTCAAAATTCTTATAAAATCCGAAGCGCAACGAATGTGATATTGATTTTACACAACCTTGTAAATAAATCTTCCAAGTGTCTTAAACAAATGATTTTGTGTAAAGTCGCGATGTTTTCGACAAATGGTTATTTACAACGATAAAGATAAACGTCGAGCAATATTTCCAAATATGATATCTGTCGAGTGTCAATGGTGTCAACTTCAATGGTTTTTGGTAACCAAAACATGGTTAACTATACAAATTTAAAATACATAAGCTATCTTTTAACCGAAAGATAAGCTAGGCTTATATATGATAGACTTTTAAGGTGTCATTTATTGGTAATTAGGGCACAAGGAAGTCGGTTAAAGCTTCGGGCTTTACTTCTAGCTAAGCATGGAAATTAAGGTGAGTTTCACGGTCCCTTTTTACTGTTTTTGTTTGGGGGGGGGGGGGGGGGGGAAGATATGTTTTGTCAAATGTTTTTACATGTCAAGTGTTTTAAATGTCAAATGTTTTACATGACAAAAGGTCTTCAAAGGTTAAAACGTGATAAGTGGCATGATAAGTACTTGGGTTTTGTTGTTTATACACCACTCGGGGTGAGTCCTCGCTACTGTAACCATTTACGCGTGTGTTGTGTGTGTTGAAATCGAGAACCGAAGGAATATTTGGATAGTGCTATTGGTGCCTGACAAGGCCCACCCCTAATCGATAGCGTCGATTATGCAACTGTGTATGCCTGGGGTGCACGTATTCTGAACTAAGTTGTTATTTACCGAGAAACAACTTCTGCTCGCGGGGCATTATTATTATTCTTGGTTTGGTTATGGGCTCAAGGGATTGCTCGTCATAGTTTGTAGGAGTTAGCTACTCTCTACAAAAGTCATTGCTTTGGTTTGTTCTGCACATGTTATTAAAATGTTTTGTTATTATGAAACTAAAACCTGTGAACTCATCAATATTTCATATATTGACATCCTTTTTAAACATATCTTTCAGGTAACTAAGTGTTGCAGAGATATGAGGCTAATACGGTGGAATTTGGGATGTCGGACACTGGTTAGGGGTTTCATCTAATGTTACCATCGTGTTGGGACATAAACGGAAACACCCCACATTGAAACTCGATGTTTGTTGTTTTATGTAATGTTTGAAATAAGGTATTCCTTTTTGACATCTTAATAAATTGATCTTTTCTAATTAAATATAGGTTGTGTTTATCTTGACTTTGATATGCTTTCGAGCGTTGCGCCACGTGTTTCCGCCATTGGCGTGGTGTGACAGAAGTGGTATCAGGGCCAAGGTTATAGCGAACTAGTATTTTTGAAAAATCTAGACTATAACCGGTTTTGGCGCGAAAACTAAAGTTTTCAAAACTAAAACACAACGAAATATTTTTAGAAAAGAAAGAAAATTGTACATGGGTTGTAGAAGGGGAAATTCCGACCGACTAGCCATATGTGTCAATATATGAAATGTTAGAGAATAAGGATAGGAATAGTTATGTTATGTAGAGATCTGATTTTCTAACTAGGGCTAGTTAATGTATATGAATAGTATAGCTATTTGCTTGTGAGAATGTCGTGTTACGCTTAGCCTAAGTCCGCACTCTTGCATCGATCGCCGGTACTAGCAAGCAGGAAGGGCGTTGTGGTTTACGATGAACTCACTCTCTCACGTGCGGACAGGATGATCGGAAGGACTAACCTCTATCGCGCTAATGGACGTTGTCGTGTTGTTGATGTTGTGAAGGCGAAGCTATTCTTGGTCTTTTGCGGTATGAAATCTTTGTTTTTGGATCAGGAAGCTCGGAACTAGCGGGCACCAAAATTATGTGGCAACACCGATTATCATTACATGTGCACACGTAATAAACTTGTGGTGCACGGTAACCTTGGTGGGCGCTAGGGCCGGGGTTGGTGATCACTCCTTGTCTTGTTTGTTCTTGTTCCTTAGGTTCAGTCTTATCTTTTGGTTGGCCAACGGGTTAAAAAGGAGGTCTCGTCGATGTCCCTTGATTTCGATCCTAGCTAACCTAATGAGCTTTCTTCGACATTACCTCTAAGGTACAAACACGGAAGAGCTCGAACATCTATTCATACGAGTAATCCGACGCAAACTCTCGCTCCATATAGGAACGGGAGACGAAAGCTTCCTTGTATAGGAGTCGAATGCCTCCACCACAAAGTTTTTACAAAGGAGCGAATATACGAGGATACACGGCCTACCAGAGCGATGGACGTTGGGTACGATGCGTGGAATATTATACCCGGAACACACTGAAGACCAAGGGTGTGCCCCTGCAAAACCAGTGCGTTTTGAGCACGAGACCCTGTGTGGATCAGTTATGAGACTCGTGGCCCGTGTGCTACTGTGTTATTACTGTGAGTACGTCATTCTCGATATAATTCATACCCAAGTTGTCTTCAAGGATTGGGTGTTCCTTCTCCAATTGAGGGACATGATCGACCTTGCTGAGTTAAGAGACTCGATCATCCTTATCTAGAAGGCTCGATAGCCCTTGCCTGAATCGACAATGGTGGTTGTTCCTATGTGGTTGTGGACTGATTGCGAAAATCAGCCAGCCGTATCGCACATCTGCAAGTCATAGGGTTTTGTTAATTTTCGATGACGTCGAAAATTTGGGCTACTGATCACGTTCGAAGTAGCGTTTGCCAGTGTTATGTTAACGGCGTGTAGTGGAAAAGCGAGCCCCAGCGTGCGTTTGGCTATGGACGCACTCGGAAGTGCATATGAATAACCCATGGGAAGCCACTGCTCGATGTATTAAGTGTTCACGTGTTGATCAACACCCTTTGCAATAGCGTTGGATCGTATTCCAGAAGATAATTCGGGTTAGATTTATTAGTGATGC
Source organism: Ambrosia trifida (assembly GCA_028751855.1). NCBI lineage: Eukaryota > Viridiplantae > Streptophyta > Magnoliopsida > Asterales > Asteraceae > Ambrosia > Ambrosia trifida. Next base: position 21,348,448 of record CM054129.1, on the reverse strand, counting down.
TTATGTCATACTACCTTCTTGAGGTGTAAAGGTCATCATAAGACTCCTCTACCTGCATCCACCTGATTTATTTTTTGGGGATTATTGATAGTCCCTTTTCAGTCGGTGGACCCCCGAGTATGTTCGATGCGTGTGCTGTGTCTGAATCCGTCATAAATCCTGGGGAGTAGAACCACACTTCGGGAGCCGTAATCGTAAAGTGTGTGATCCGTAATTGTCAAATGTCGCAAGACGCTTTATGCTGACATTGAAATCCCCCTTGAAAATCAGATGATGGGCTACTGAGACGTTGCATCCCCTCGTCACGGTGGTTTACAAACTAAGGTTGCGAGATCCATTCGTTATGGACAATGTGACATTTCTAATCTCTTGTCGTATTTCGATACTCTCACTAATGGCCTATCAGGAGGAAAGTCAACCGGCCTCGCTTAGGTGGCAGAGAGACATTTTAGTTGATGACCATCAGTGCTAGGGCCAAAATAGCATGCAAGAGGACCCCTAATGAGAAGGATGACTCGGCTGATTTGCCGGAGTTTGTATCGTTTTCATTTTATCGTGGTGTCTTGATAAATCATGATCCTTCTACCTCTACTTGCTATTCTCGTTGTGACCACTATCCTTGATACTGGAAAAGATGTTGGTTGGTTCCTAGGTCTTATGGATACTATTTACCACACATCTAATAACTACGACGAGTCTAAGGCTCCCGCCGAGCCTGATGTTGCTGCTGCTGTTATTGTTCTATGGCCCAAGAGAATCATGTCGTCGTTGCTGAGAGTGTAGCTCATGCTGAGTGTGTAGGGGATGTTTCTATGGCTTTTGTCAAGTTTGATGTTGCTGTTGTTTCGGAGGCTCCTGCTAAGGTCACTATCATTGACATAGACGTCTCTATGACTTTTGCCAAGCCGCTATGACCATGTCTATGTCCCGGTGGAGTTCGTTGCTGTTAACTCCATTTTCTTTGAGGCTTTTGTTGAACCACTCATTATCTTTTCTTGGGCTCCTACCAAGAACTAATACTGACGATGGTTCTCAGGCTTAGGTCGAGTCTGTCAATGCTGCAGTTGCCATTATTCGAGTGACTTATATCGAGCCTACGGTCATTCTCCCTAAGAACGATATCCGCTTAATAAGTCTGCTAAATTATGTGGAACCCATCGTTCCCATCTCTTTTATGATGACGGACGCCCTTATTGACCCAATCGTTCCTACCAATGAGCCTATGGAGTATAGGTTTGCTGGTGAGGATACGAATAAGGATTCCGTCACCATGAGTGAGCTGAAATGCACCGGGATGCGTGCTCACTGTAATGGAGCTTTTTACAGCCATGTATAGTGGACTCGCTAGGTTGTGTACACCCGGATGTCGTGAATTCATGTTGTGGTGTTACCCCTAGCGATTGTGCATTCTTGTAGTTGCACAGTTTTGCCAACTACGTATCCATGTGGTTATGTTGCGCTGTCGATGATGCATGTCTGTGGTTGTGCTACTCCCGATGCGGTATCCCCTTGATGTGTTTCGCGGACTTGTTGCTATCATTGTCGTGTTGTCCCTACTGTCGTGATGCGCCGTGAACGAATTGCTACAGCTGTTGGATTGACTTGATGATGTGATGACTTATCGTATATTTCACTTTGGGTTCCCTCGAGATGGAGACACCACCCCAAACCCCTCGTTGCTGTCTTTCTGCTAATTGGTTGAGTAGTACCGACATATATAATGTGGGATTTTGGGTGTCTAACGGACATTTCGGGAGTTATACTAAGACACTCTAGTCTTGGTGTTAGCACGCGTATCTCCCTAAAGTCTGAATATCGTGGTCGTTTGAGTAATTGACCAAATCACGTATCGACCCCTTTGTATGCTCGCGCATTTCGTGAGCATTACAACTTCAAAATCTAAGGCATCGGTGACGCAATGTCCAGCCTTAATCTTTTACGCGCATTTTGGTCGGCTAACCACACTAAAATCATGTCGGAAGGAAATCCCGTGATCCACACATGACGGGGCGACGCTTGTCTTTGTGATAAGGTATTTCGAAGGCATCGAGTAATTGTGAGCAATATTATGACCCATACCTTTCGGAGTAGCAAGAGTTGAAAGACTCAACTCATTTATTGCTCGTCCCACTGGGTTCGTCTGACATCATACCTGCCAATGTGTCATGCTGATGATTACGGGAATACCAGTGTGGACCCACCCACGGCGTGTGCATTGGTGGAGTCCCTGGTACATGATTCGGAGGTTTTATGAAACCCTGAATCCTTGGGGGCATATATAAGGGTGCTACCGTACCGTTATGAGATGGTCGATCAACTCAGCCCTTCGATTAATGTTGTTATTCCTCTAATGCTAGGTTTATCTTGTCTGGGTGTCGCTGCGTAGGTTCTTGGAATAGTGGAACCATTTCGACCTTTGGTTGATACTGGTGTTCCCAGTTATCCTTTGGTAGCATTACTCGCGCTAAAGCAAAATCCCATGTCTTTGACAGACACTGTTGGAGTCACCATAGTAATGTGAGCTGCCAGGTCAGTGCGTTTAGCACCTAACTAATCAAGATGAACTCGAAAGCTTACATATTGCACCCATGTGTGTGACTACCTGAGTCATTGAATGGGATGCCTTATGGAAGGCTCAAGACTATTGCTTGTGGTACGATCTCAGTTGTTTGCTTGGTTTGCTTGGTACGATCTCAGGTGTTTGCTTGGTTTGAGTAACGATGTGAAATCTATGCCAAATGCATTCATCTATGACTCGATTTCACCTCTTACCTCGAAAGATCCTGAAAAGATGGAACCTTTGGCGAGTGAGGGTTCTGGTTTCAGGACTCCTTTCACTCAGATCTCTGCATAGGATCTGATAGTCAATTCGAGGGCAAGTGGCCTGTATTATTCAGAATTGACTTACTAGGTTGCTAATACTAATAGGACACCATTGCCCGTGAGGCACATATAACAGGACAAGTATTGGATACTCTTGCGAAAGGTTGTAAGTTAGTTCATAGTGGATTTCAGTCCGTGTGAGGACACGGGAATACCATCCGATACTACAAACAACCTTGAGCGTCCTCGAGAACGTCAACTGTTTTGTTATCCGGTAAGATCACCCGGTTAGTGAGATTTGAACGAGTGAACCTAATGGCCATGTCGTCTGAGGTGTCCTGTGGCTGGGATGGGACACAGGCAATGATCGATCGCCATTTGGAACCTGCTCATCCCCTACTCATTTGTGGATTTTAGTTTGAGGCATACGGATAGCCACATATACTCTTGGAGAGTCGTGGCTAGACACTTGATGCCAACTTTTATAATATCGGATTTTAGTAGATATCCTACCTCAGGGTTCGTTGAACCTTGAACGCAAGTCTAGATAATCAATTTGAAATGAGTATGGCTTATCATTCTCAAATGAACGAATTGAATGTCCTTGACGGAAGTGTCCCGTGTGATACGATTGATGTCTGTGGCAAATCAAATTCGTGTGCTTCATCGCCAGAATTACCTATGTTATAGGAATTATCACCCTAGCGTTCGGGGTGTACCACTCAAAGCCCTTTGGAGGGCATACGTGTACATCTCTAGTACGTCGAATGACGGACGGAGGTATACACTTAATCTGGCTTGAGTTATTCGAGAGATGACCAACAAATCTTGCAGATTTGAGACTGCTTGGATGAGATATGAACCTATTGAGAAGTTATACGGACAAGGCGTGGGCCTTAAGAACCTCGAACGGGTAATGGGTTTCCACTGAGAGTTATACCCTGAGAGGGTGTTGACGAGCATGAAAATTGTAGTAGGCCAAATTCTTGATATTCCAGCGGCACAGACATATCGGTTAAAATTGATCTCGCAACGAGTAAGCTCGAACTATCGCAAGATCTTAGTGAGACTTCTGATAAATCCTGCAAGTCTGGCTTGAGGAAGCACTGTCAATTCCTTGACCGACGGAATTCAGGTTGACGCGAAGCTCTACAGTTTCGGGAAAACCAATATAGGTGCCGGATTGCGAAATCCATGAACTCGGTCGTAGCCAGCTCATGATATTGTGTTCGTTATGAAGCTAAGAGTGAACCTGAGTTCAGTTAGAAAAGAGGATATCGCGTGAGTCACAAACATCTCGCCCTGTTCAAGGATACTAATGTATCGGATGACTTGAATTGAATTCCGGGACGAAATTCTCTTAATAGGGGGAGAATGTAACAACCAGCAAATTCCGTACAACGATTAACGTGATTCTAATCATGGTTCGAAGTAATTAACATGGCCTAAGGTTAATTAGGGTTAGTTGAGCCGTTATGAGTCATACAATGTCCTTCCCAGAGTTCGTAAAAGCCTCAGTGCCTTTAAAGAAAGACTTTGCGTATTTAACGTTAACAAACTGGCATCATTAAAAATTTGTCAAAGTGGACTAACATACTGCTAATATGTGTAAATACGGCATGTATTTACTATTGATGCGATCGAATGTGAAATCAACACGAAAAACGGTAAAAACGCACCGTTTTGGAAAACGCGGAAAGTAACTGACGCAGGAATCGGATGTCAAAATGCGTGGTTTTAACCGTTATCAAAACTTTGGAATAACTATTTAATATAAATAATGTTTCTTATTAAATTTCGAAAGTTATCGGATCATTTAAATGTAGGATAACATGACCGAATCGATTAACGTGATTTAAACGTGTGTCCTGAAAGCATGATTTCGGGCGGTGAAAATAAGAAATAACTTGCTCGGTTTAGTGTTGTTTATGATTACGAACAAAACCGACTAGTTTTAATAATTTTATTATCGAGCCTAATAATAAACGAGACACGAAACATTTAAACAGGTTCGATACGCGGTACCAACCCACCTACTCCAAAACCCTACCTATAAAAGCCCATTATCTTCCCTTTCTCCTTAGATCTGCAGCCGCAACCCCCTTGCTCTCTCTCTCTCTCTCTCTCTACTCTCTCTCTAAACCTCCCCCCCCTCTCTCTCTCTCTCTCTCTCCTGGAATCTTCCTCTCTCTCTACCCGACCTCCTCTCTCATCTCACGCCTCCTATCTTTCCTTTTAAAACAATCGGCTGACCATCACTCTCCTCAGTGGTGGCGGCGTGGTGGTTGCAGAAGACGGGGATGGCGTCACAGACCCGAGATGGTGTGGATGTCGAAGGTGAGCTCGAGAATGCAGGTTTGGGGTTAATATTTGGGGCTCTGTCAGCTCGAGTTTTGTGGGTTTAGGGGTGGTTTGTTTTGGGGAAGGTCTGGTCCGGTTGTGGCTTTCCTCGTCAGGTCTCTTGTAAGGAGTAGATGGCCCGATTGATGGTGGTTATGGAGGGTTTTAGTGGTGGTTTTGGCTCAGGAAAGTGGCAGGTGACGGTGATGGTTGTTATGAAGAAGGCGGTGGCTATGGTGGTTCTGGGGGTTCTGGTTTGCGGTGATGGTGATGACGGCTGTGTTGGTGGCTGTCGGTGGAGCTCGGCTGCAGATCTTAGAGGTGGTTTGGGGTTGGTTTACGACAGGTACAGGTTTTTGCCAGAGGTCAAGTTGTCTCGGGTAGGATGTGGTTGGTTCGGGTTTTGGTTTGTTTTGCGTGATGGGTTCAGCTAGGGTCAGATCTGAGTCGGGTTCACTCTCGGGTCAAGGTTATTCATTTCGGGTCCGGTCAAACCAGTCAACACAGCCACCTCTAGGTTCATTTTGTGTGTCCAGGTCAACCCTGGGCAAACTCGATCAAGTCGGGTCCTATAGTCACCTCGGTTGAGTTCGATCAAACCTAAGTCAGCACGTTCAAAACACAGTTAATCCGGTCAAACCTGGTCAACGGGTCAGATCTACTCAACGGTCCGGTTTGGTTAGCGCGTCGTTCGAGGCGGTGTCGAGATGCGCCTAAAAATTAACTTCGTATTACTTATTTTGATTCTATTTATAAATATGTATATTTATAAATATATAGATATGGAAATTAATATAAGTGTGTTGACTCGCGTACGAACCGAATAAACAATAAGCGAAAAGCAATAATCTGATGATTAATATTACATATAAAGTGTGCTTCTTGTTGTAGTATTGGACTAAATATGTTGGACTGTATCGTATATAAATTGTTATATGAATTTATATAAAAGTTGTTGAAATGTATAAACTTCTAGTTTGAATTGGAAAATTGTATTAATGATTATTTTCTTGTTTTGGGAGTTGATTTTGAGAAACTTGTAGACGACATTGTGTCGTCTGGTTTGTACAAAAACAGAGGAAACTCTGTCAAAATTCTTATAAAATCCGAAGCGCAACAAATGTGATATTGATTTTACACAACCTTGTAAATAAATCTTCCAAGTGTCTTAAGCAAATGATTTTGTCTAAAGTCGTGACGTTTTTGACAAATGGTTATTTACAACGATAAAGATAAACGTCGAGCAATATTTTCAAATATAATATCTGTCGAGCGTCAATTGTGTCAACTTCAATGGTTTTTGGTAACCAAAATATGGTTAACTATACGAATTTAAAATACATAAGCACTCGGCTTATATAGGAAATATTGTATGCAACCTCATGTTTTGTGTAACACCCCAACCGATGGCGGAAACATCGAGGTGTCACGTAAGAATGAGTATACAGTAACACATGGTATTCAAGTTTTAATTGAAATTTATTTAAAGTAAAAATATCCAAAATTTAAAATACATAACAAGTCTTGAATGGAATTCTAATACATCAAAAGCCAAACAAAGCATAAACTTCAAATTGTCTCCTCATGCTAACTCTCTAGACTTCAATCATCATTATTTCCTGTTGAGTTGTAAAAATGGGGGGGGGGTCAACTAGAAGTTGGTAAGAATACATAAGCCATGTCAAGCAATTAAGTTTAAGAATAAAAGTTTAGCAATTCATATGTCTATCGTAAGTTTAAGTCTACATGAATAAACATGAAGTGTTGTATGCACATAATCAAACCTCCGACTAGTTCAGGTCCATCCCGTCATCCACGGTTCACCTTAATATCACGTTGGAACGATAACAATCACCCGCGCTCCCCATAAAAGATGGTCAACGAATCTAGGTGGGATTGTCAATCCAATAGATCTATTATTGAGTATCGCCGGCTTGGCCATAGCTAATGATTATGTATGTTGAAGTTTAAGTCTAACTGTAGTTGTCTAAGTCATGAGGCATTAAAGATTAAAACTAGACATGTATGTAGAATTGCTTAAGTATAATGTTGCAAATATAAAAAATTGCATAAACATGGTTACGTAAACTCACCTTAGCAAAATATTAAGTCTCGAGAAAAAGAATAAGTGTAGCCCCAAAGTTGCCAAGTATTACCCAATGTATAAGGTAACAAATAAGTCTAAGTCTTTCTAGTCTACAAGTATTTTCTAAGGTTTCGAATTTGGGGATAAGTATTTGTTTGATTAGTAATTAAATTGTTTAATAAATAAGAGAAATTCAATAAATAAATAAATAAACAAAAGTCTTTTTGTAAACTTTAGATTAAAGATGGTCACATTATAAAGTTTTAAGTATGAAAATAATTTTTATAAAATTATTTTCCTAAAAATAGAATATTTAATCTATTTATTTCAAATTGTCAAAATACAACTTTAATATCTAAAAATATTAAAATTAAAGAATTTTTAAATTAAAATTTGTATTTCTGTTCTAAATATACAGAAATAATTTATATAAAATTTTGGTGCAAAAATATTGAAAAATGAATTTATTATGATTTATTTATGATTAAAACTAACAAAAATTGATAAAAAAAATTAAATAAATGATTTTTCAGAAATAAAAATCATTTCAGAAATGTTTAATGTTATATAAACTCAGAATAATTTTTGTGGGAATTTATATAATCGTTTGATATTTTTATAGAATTTTATAATTAAAATAGAATAAACTTAAAATATTTATTATATATATTAAATAAATAATTTTTGGAAAAATAAAATCTGTATGTTAAACTTTTCTATTAGAATAACATAAAATAATTTTTGTAGAATTTATAAAGGAGTTTTAGTATTTTAAAACCATTTTTAAAAATAATAGAGAATATATAAAAGTAAAGGTTTTTTTTAAAAAAAATAAAGTGTGGTTGCCAAGGCTCGAACCCGGGTCTGAGACCGGGTGAGGTTTTATCACAAGCCCAGCCACCAACTGGGCTGGACCCTAAGAACGAATAAACTAGGTTTAAAATTAATTATAAGGCTATTCATGATGAAAATATGTAATTATTTTAAAAGAAACGAAAAAGGTTGTGGGATACGGGACTCGAACCCGCGTCCCTTTGTATACAAACAGACAGACACAACCACTTGATCTAGATCAGTGGTTGTGTTTGTCTTGCCTCTGCTTTAAATAAATACACAATGTCTGCAGAAGTTTCTTCCCCAATTCAATTCGAACGAACCCTAGTTTTAACAATAATTAGATTTAATAACCAATAGCCCCTGATATGATGGGGCTATTGTTTGTAGGTTGCCAAAGATCAAAACCCAACAAAAAAAGAAAACTTACAAAAACGATTTCGTGATTTAAGAACGGTCAACCCAAAAGTCAAACGCGAAACAAAAAGCTTGAAAGGATGAATTTTTAACAGAAATTGAAGGTGAGGGAAGTATTATCGGCGAGTTTAGCTTGTGGTTGAGGGTTCAATTTATAGTGTGGGGTTCGGGTTAAGCGAATTGGTAAGTTGACCCTATTAAACATGATGACGCGATAATTGACCAAGATTTGGAATGTTTTTATGTTAATTGGTCGTGTAATGGACGCGAATCAGTCAACCATTTCATAGTTTACCTTATTTGGGATCAAAAACGCGGTATTTTGGGTTTGAAATGGAGTGTGTTCGTCGCAGTTGACTTCCCACAAGTCAACTGCACCTCTAAACTTAATATATATGTAATATCTATCAGGATTAAACCAAAAGAAGTTGTAGACCAGCTGGTTTGTTGTTTGTGTATGTTGAACCGGCCATGGGCTCGGGTTCAAATCCCGTCCCATGCCTTTATTTTCTTACAATATTATCAATAGTATATGGATGTTATATGTATATAGTATGGTATAAGGGGTCCAAATGCGTCACGAAGCATTTTTTTAAGAGGACGATAAATGATGAAATTCGACGTTTTATTAATAATAAACGTAACATACAAATAATTCAATGCGAAATGTTACACTTTGAAACCCTTAAAATAACTCGGATTTTGGGAAAAGAAATTACGAATATTATTAAACGGATTTGATAACTATATTGTATTACCTCAAGGTATATTTTCCGAAAATAATTACACAAGACAATTACAATTATCCGACTCACGAGATGATCTATGACTCGGGATGAGTTTATAGGTTTCGTAGTAGTCCAACATAGTTTACTCACGAATAGTAACAGGTGCGCAACTTGGGTGCTATGTCGTGTGCTAAGCAAATCAATATAGGTCACGATCGGTTCGACAAGTTAAACGCTTAAGACTCGGGTTAGTACACACGAGTCTAGATAGTTGGATAAACTATCTTTTAACCGGAAGATAAGCTAGGCTTATATACGATAGACTTTTAAGGTGTCCTTTATTGGTAATTAGGGCACAAGGAAGTCGGTCAAAGCTTCGGGCTTTACTTCTAGCTAAGCATGGAAATTAAGGTGAGTTTCACGGCCCCTTTTTACTGTTTTTGTTTGGGGGAAAGATATGTTTTGTCAAATGTTTTTACATGTCAAATGTTTTAAATGTCAAATGTTTTACATGACAAAAGGTTTTCAAAGGTTAAAACGTGATAAGTGGCATGATGAGTACTTGGGTTTTGTTGTTTATACACCACTCGGGGTGAGTCCTCGCTACTGTAACCATTACTCCTGTGTTGTGTGTGTTGAAATCGGGAACCGAAGGAATATTTGGATAGCGCTATTGGTGCCTGACAAGGGCCACCCCTAATCGATAGCGTCGATTATGCAACTGTGTATGCCTGGGGTGCACGTATTCTGAACTAAGTTGTTATTTACCGAGAAACAACTTCTGCTCGCGGGACATTATTATTAGTCTTGGTTTGGTTATGGGCTCAAGGGATTGCTCGTCATAGTTTGTAGGAGTTAGCTACTCTCTACAAAAGTTATTGCTTTGGTTTGTTCTGCACATGTTATTAAAATGTTTTGTTATTATGAAACTAAAACCTGTGAACTCACCAATATTTCATACATTGACGTCCTTTTTAAACATATCTTTCAGGTAACTAAGCGCTGCAGAGATATGAGGCTAGTACAGTGGAATTTGGGATGTCGGACACTGGTTAGGGGTTTCATCTAATGTTACCATTGTGTTGGGACATAAACGGAAACACCCCACATTGAAACTCGATGTTTGTTGTTTGTGTTAATCTTGAATTTGATATGCTTTCGAGCGTTGCGCCACGTGTTTCCGCCATTGGTGTGGTGTGACGGTATTAAGCCTTGGACATAAGGCACAGAACACTTAGCAATCGGGACAAACCTAATCAGTGCATGTACCCCTTTGTCTTTTGGCTATCCACGCCACCACATGATGCATGATTAACCGTCCGTCGTTTTTAACGTTATTTTCACGAAATTAGTAAAACAACTTTAACGTTATTTCTGTTAACAATTTACTAAATTGTTGAAAACCTTGAAGTCCAATTTTTTTTGGTCTAATTTAGTCAAGCCAAAACATTTTATGACTGTGCTTGCAATTGTTTATATCTTTGTGTTTATAGATGCAATAATCCAGTATATATAGTAGGAGATTCCTTTTAGTATATATATATATATATATATATATCCTTAAAGCCATATGAAAGAAGCTAAATATCGAAGTTATGCAAGGCAGCCAAGACTATAGGTTAGAAAGCAGCTAAATGTCCCATCAAGCCCAAGAGATGTTCAAGTGCTTTCTTATACATATTCTTTATCAATATTGTGCAAGCAGTAAGTACCAAGTATAGTTAGTGGGTGTTGTGTGCCATGATTTCTAGCAAGTCATACCTATCTTTATCAATATTGTGCAAGCAGTAAGTACCAAGTCATACCCTTTAGAATTATTATTTTTTTTTGAACGGCGAACAAACATTTCTGCCTGACTACCCAGAGGAGTCCCCACACTATGGACAGACCCCCACGACCAACCCAATTGAGGGCCCATACGTACCTCGGGCGGCTGGCGTAGTCAAGCCCGCCCATGCAGCTCCCGAAACCAGGGAAAACCCAACCTCTCACCCACTGATGAGATGGTGTTTTACCATGTTAAGATTTATTTAATTATGTGTTTTTAAGTGATTTATATCATAAATCATAGTTACTTTGAGAATGATTGGGATTTGCAGGTACTTAAGGCTTACTGAAGTTAATTGGAGCTTAATATGAAGGTTTTGGAAGCTAGACAAGAGGTTGGAAGTTTATGGATGAAATCTCAAGTGAAAGTGTGAAGAAAAGAAGAAATTTTGAGTTGGAGCGCAAGGTAAAATGCCTTTGAGCACACGTGCTCTGATCCTGGCGCAGCACCGAAAGTTTGGGAAGTTTGGTGCTCCCTAGCACATGCTGAGGAGGGTACCAGCGCACCTTGTGCTGGTCTCACCTGACCTTGCGCCCCTGTCAGCATAAGTTACGAATTTAATGGTTTAAACCCTATAAATAGATAATTATTCTCCCAAACAAAATGACACTTAACCCTAGCCGTTTTAATCATTCCCAAGGTGTTTTTCCCTCAATTAATCATTCCTAATCATCATCTTAATCATCAAATCATGCATTCAATCTCCATCAACACATCAATTGAAGATCTTGCAATGGAGATGAGCGGCTAAACATCTTTGTAACCACCTCCGGGTGTATGGTTCGTTTGTGAAACTCTTATTCTTGTTTGATTTGGTTTATGGATTGTCTTCTAATCGTTTGAAAGATATTTGTGGTTTGAGTTATTTAAACAAGTCACGTTTGTGCAATTGCTTATCTTTTAGTCATTCGCATTTGGTTTTCTTGCTTCGTGAACAGTTTGATTAATGGGAGGGTAGTTGTTATTCGTGGGTTGGTAATTAAATTGCTTATCACTTAACTTAAACCGTTCAACAAAACTATGTCTATGTGGTATACAATCTTCTAAACAAGGGTAGAGTGAATCATTGAACCGGAAACCTGAAGGGGGTTACTTCTTTAATATTATTGTTTACCACTTCTAAAATTCATTTTCTTAAAACTCAAAACAACCTACAATTCAGTTAGATTTAATTTTATTAGTTAAGTTACAAAACTATACGACTGTCCACCAATTCCCTGTGGAGACGACTCACTTTCACTATACTATATTTTAACTTATTTTTGACCAACCAAACGACATCGATCAAAATGGCGCCGTTGCCGAGGAATCGGTGCGCTTAGTTAGATAGTCTTTTTTTTTTAGTTTTTACTGCTTTTCTTAAAAATTTAAAAAAAAAAAAACAAAAGTATTGTCTTTTACTAGTCTTTTAGTTTAAGTTTTGTTTTGTTTTGTTTTGTTTTGTTTTGTTTTGTTTTGTTTTGTTTAGTACAGTATTACGCGTGGTTTGCTTATTTGTGTTTGTGCAGGTAATTCAGTTGCATGCATCATACACATTATTCGGGCAAGACTTCACCGCTAATTTACAATCCGGAAATTGAAAAGACAGCTAGAAGGAACAGAGCCATTCATCAAACCCGACCAACAACAAACATGAGCCATCACAGTAACCAAGATAACCAACCTCCACCAAACCAACCTGACCCGATACCACCACAACAAAACCCATTGGGCGATATGCCTCCAAGACCATTTCAAACAGCACCAACTCCAAGACAACAACAACCATTCCTATAATTTAACACAGATCCGAACGCTGGTAGTTCTAGACAATTTCAGCAAGGCCGTCAAGAGCATGACGAGTGGGACGAACATTATGAAAATGATCCAGTTTTTGAGGCCCCACAACAGCAACAACAACCCTACCGACCATTGACCATAAATCGACAACCACCACAAAACCGCAACCAAGATCGCATAGTAATAGAGCAACAGATTCACTTTTTGGAGATGACAGTATGCAGGGTGCAGCGGGTACTTTTAATGGTAGAGTTTCTGATTGCGATGGAGGAGTTGATGATGATGGGTACTACATGAATCAGTATCAGTTCGACTATGATCAGTATGATGAGTTTGGTCCGCAATATTAGCAGAGACAGCATCGAGGGTTTAACATGAGGGGACCGAATCAGGGACAGAGAGGGGTCCCTCCGAATCAACCAAGAAATTAAGTGTGAGGGAATGGGCAAAGGCAATATGTAGATGGAGTACCTCGTGTGAACTACAGACCTCGTGTACATGGCGTTGGGAGCCATTTTATTCCGGTGGCCACTGAGCACACTTCCCCTGTAGTGCCAGCACATCATAACAGAAGGAGCTTTGAGGTTAGACCCCAATATTTGAACCACCTTCCAAGTTTCTATGGTAAGGCAACAGAGGAACCCTATCTACACATTGCGGAGTTTGTGAGTATCTGTAACACCATTGGGGGCCATGGGTTTAGTCAGGATGAGGTAAGGTTGATGATGTTTCAGTTCACCCTCAAGGATCAAGCAGAATTGTGGTATCATTCATTTCCTGTTGGGAGTATATTCACATGGAAAGAGCTTCAACAGCAGTTCTTAGAGGAATATTATACTACGACTCGCACTACTGATGCTCAGGAGGCTATCAGAACTTTCCAACAACATGCTGGGGAACCATTTCATGAAGCGTTCACAAGGTTTAAAGAGTTGTTAAGGAAATGTCCACATCATGATATACCTATGTGGGAGATGATTAAGTCGTTCTTTGACGGCTTATTACCCGAAGATGTTAGAGATCTGAATGCCAACAGTAACGGTACCTTTTTTACTAACCATGAGGATGTGGATTGGGAGTATATGGAGAGGTTGGCAGTGACGTCAAAGAGACATGCTCGTGCTAGTAGGAGAAACCGAACAGGTGCAGCTAGGGGTGTTGATTATGAGTCTGATAAGAGGATTGCAAGTTTGGAGCGCCAGATTACACAACTGACAGCAGGTAAAGGCGCACGAAAGGGTGAAGGAGCAAAAGCAGCGAGTTCTTTTGCTGTGTGCTTGATTTGTGATGATTAGGGACATGTGGACGCAGATTGTCCTACACGGAAGGGGAGAAGTGAGCAAGTGAATCAACTGGGCGACCAACATAAACAATATGATATGAATTCTAATTCATATCACTCAGGTTTGCGAAATCACCCTAATTTTAGTTACAGTAATACTTCTAACCAGTTGAATCCTCCATCACAGGTACACAACCAAAACAATCAGAGACGATATTCAAACCAAGGGAACTACAACAATCAAAGAAGTTATCAGCAAGGCAATAACCAAGGAAGTTCTCAAGGCAACTGGAGAAGTCAAGGCAACCAGCAGGGCGGATCGTCGGGGCAGGATGGATCAGTGAAAGAGATGTTGGCTGAGTTCATGAAGTCGACCGGATACTGCATGAAGGAGATCCGGAAGGACAATATGATTCGAGACAAAGAGTACAAGGAATTGTCAAAGCAAGTTGGTCAAATTGCTGAAGAGTTGTCCACCATCCGTCGAGATCCAGGTAAGCTGCCTAGCACCACTGAAGTGAATCCAGCACATAAGTCATCAACTACAAGGAATGTGCACATTAATGCGGTTAGTCTTCTTTCCAATTCTGAGTATGACCAGGAAACACTTTCACAATCAAACTTTAAGGTTAAAAATCTGAAAAAAAAAATGTTTTGCGAAAAGTTTTTCAGTGAAAGCTCTAATGAGGCCAAGGACAAGGGTGAGAAACTCAAATCTGCACCCTTTCCTTTGGCTTTAATGGACCCAGCTAAAAGAGTGGTTTTAAATAAAAATGACCCACCAAAGGATGAGAGGTGGGAAAATTTTAAACAAGTAAAAATCAATTTACCCTGACTTAATACCATTCAAGAAATTCCTGCTCATGCTGAAAATTGAAAGAGTTGAGTACCCAGAATCGGCACAACAAGCTGCCAAAACAGTTTGATTTACCGGCACATATGCGTGCCGCTTTGTCTGGCACTTTTCCACCCAAGCGCCAATATCCGGGAGTGCCCCTTATTTCAATACAAATTGGGGAACTTAAAGTTAACCGGGCACTTCTAGATCTTGGAGCTTGTGTTAGCATTCTTCCGGGAAATATGTATGACCAATATGAATTTGGTCCGTTAACAAAAGTTGGCACCACTGTGGTGTTGGCTAATCAAAAACCCATACGTCCAAGGGGAATATTGATTGATGTCGTAGTTAAGGTGGGAGATTGCTACTACCCGGTTGATTTCTTGGTACTAGATTGTGAGAAAAATGTTAAAGTCACACCACACACGATTATACTCGGTATACTATTTTTAGAAACTGCTCATGCAGTAATCAACTGTGCTGATGGAATGGTAAGTATGAGATTTGGGGATAGAAAAATGAGTTTAAACATGTTTTCAAGTTTAACTGACACAAATGCAGAGGATGAGTGTCTTATGGTTGACAGGATGGGAGACACTGGTGGGAAGGCTCGAAAGAAAAAGAAGGTTAAGAAACCGCCTGAGTTAGAAAAAGGAAACACCAACTTAGCAGCGGATGATCCAAGGTGGAATATAATTCATGACCCACAGGAGTATAAGCAGAGAATGTGCTTTGAAGCTGAGGGAGGCGAGCATACCGTTCAACCAACTTGAGAGATATAGTAAGTATGAAGTCCGGCTGAAGACTCATAAACTTAGCGCTCTCGGGAGGCAGCCCGAGTTATGTGTTTTATTTTATTTTATTTGTTTTGTGTGTTTTTGTCTGTTTCATAAACATTGCAGCAACCAAGTGTGGAGAAGTTATGCGAACATAATAGGTTAGGAGTATTCAATCGATACGCATCAGAGTCAATGCGCGTTTGATGGGGGAGTGAAAGTTCGCATAAAGAGACTCAAGAATATCATAAAGAATTGTAAAATCAGGTCCATGTGCTCCTCCCTTTTCTTTTGTTGTTGCGTGTTTATGAAATTTGGTGGTGTAAACAATTTTTATGTAGGGAATGATTTATCTTGTTCATTTTGTATGTGAGTTTTCGTTACTTTTAGGTGTTAGTCTGCTTGGGTTGGTAGTGAAGATTGAACATGTTGAGGGATGAAGGATTGAAAGGCATCAAAAACACCATACATTGGGGACAATGTATCCCAAGTGTGGGGATGGGTGACCCTAGGATAGTTGGGGGGAACACTTACACATGTGTGAAAAAATTGAGAAATTTTTGAAATTTTGGTTTTTGAAAAATATGAATAGAAAAAAAAATTCTCGCAAAATGTCACATTTTTCACTTGATCAGGCACAAAAGCCGCGTTTTCGGTTGCTAATGAGTCCTTTGTTGAGTATGAAAAATGAGACCCTTGATCATGGTCATCCCTTTAAGTTTCATGAGAGGTTTTCTAACAAGCGTTTTTATAGAAACTGAAAATAGATGCCTAACTAGGGGTAACATGCTTTTAGCAATTGCATATACTACATGTCGGCAACCTATATCCCTACTTTGTGAGATTTGGAGCCTACTAGATTGATAGATATTAATATATATGTTCATTTGTTAAGAGTAGGCCAAATGTTTCCTTGTAGCAGAATTTGTGTGATTTGATACATGCTAAAGTTGTAGGCAAAACATGCACATAGATGAGAAAGGCAAACTAGAAATCCCTTTGTTGTGTTGAAACTAGTTGTTTGTATTTTGTTGAACCGTATATCCAAAATTACCCTTAGTAGCCCATATTGAGCCTATACCCTTTTATTTGATTAAACTTATGACATCACCCAAATTGACATGTTTACCTTTGTGTAATAAATTGATGACATCCATTGTGTTTGTGTTTTGTTCAAGTGATTGAGTTATGTTTAAGTTGTAAAAAAAAGAGAAATATATATATGGGAAAGATCCCGTACAAAGTGTTTTTTTGGTAAGAACTGTGAGAATCAAAGGAGGGTATTTTTTAATTTTTTTTTCGAACTTTTTTCCCATATTGTTAAACATGTATTATAGTATTGAAATCTAAAAAAAACAAAAAATAAATAAATTTTGGTGTAGAGTTAGGGCTGGCATAACAGGTTACACGAACCTGTTAAGACACGAACACGAAACTTGTAAACACGAACACGACACGAAATCTAATCGTGTAATTTTTTTCAAACACGAACACGAACCTATGTATAACAGGTTAACACGATAAGACACGATAAGGAACACCTACTAAAATAAGTTAACACGACAGGACACGATAAAACACGACAAGACACGATAAGACACAACAAGACATGATAAGAAACACGATAAGACATGACAAGACCTGTTAAGACACGTACACGATAAGACACGAACACGAAACAGGTAAACACGAACACGACACGAAAATAATCAGGTCTTAACGTGTCGACCTGTTATAGACACGAAACCTGTTAAGGCCAAACACGAAACCTGTTAAAATCGTGTAGGTTCGTATCAGGTTATCGTGTTCGTGTCTAAATTGCCAGCCCTATGTAGAGTAATTACATAATTACTCTAGTGTAAACTAATGTTTTACTTTAATGACGTAATTACACTAAAAAAAAAAATTTTTTGTATTATTCATCTAGAAAGTATGTTTAAGCACATTGAAAAAACAATTCTAAAAAAAGTAAAAAAATTTCTCCCCCTTTGATTCTCAAAGTTCTTACCGAAAAAACACTTTGTATTTGATCTTTACTCTATATATATAAAGGAAAAAAAAGAAAAGAAAAAAAAAAAGAAGTATGTGTTATGGGTCAAATATGCCCAAAGTTGTTTGTTTAGTGTATTATTGTGTAGTATGAATAAGGATAGTCATTCAAGCGTGTTGAAAGCTTTGTTTTTAACCCAATTGTTAAGCCAAATCATTCATACCTTTACTCTAAGCCCAAAACCCGTAAGACCTTTCGATGTGTGCATAGTTTACAACTTCTGTGTGATTGTCATACAAACCTATGATAACATGGTTACATTCTTGGTTTTTGAGTGACTTTTACTAGCACATTACAAGCTAGTCCAGATATAAACCGAGAGGAGCGACCATTGTGAGGGGTGTGTAGTATATGTGTATGATGACAAGCGTGTTAGGCTTAGTTAGGCAAGTCTTGATTTTAAAATGTGCAATACTTGCTTGTCGGTCTGTCAATCTCAATTGTGTAAGTCTATGGGATGGGTATTATTCGGGGCCTTGAAGATTAGTAACGGCAAGGGAATTGGGAGCGGCTTGTTAGCAAAGCGAGTAGTGTTTTGTGATGGTTTGATTGGGGACAATCAAAGGTAAGTGTGAGGATGTGATGAGAGGGTGTTTTACCATGTTAAGATGTTTTAATTATGTGTTTTCAAGTAATTTATATCATAAAACATAGTTACTTTGAGAATGATTGGGATTTAAAGGTACTTGAGGCTTAATGAAGTTAATTGGAGCTTAATATGAAGGTTTTGGAAGCTAGACAAGAGGTTGGAAGTTTATGGATGCAATCCTAAGTGAAAGTGTGAAGAAAAGAAGAAATTCTGAGTTTGAGCGCAAGGTAAAATGCCTTTGAGCGCACGTGCTCTGATAGGGCGCAGCACGGAAAGTTTGGGAAGTTTGGTGCTCACTAACACATGTTGAGGAGGGTACCAGCACACCTTGCGCTTGTCTCACCTGACCTTGCGCCCCTGTCAGCATAAGTTACGAATTTACTGGTTTAAACCCCATAAATAGATAATTATTCTCCCAAACGAAAAGACACTTAATCCTAGCCGTTTTTAATCATTCCCAAGGTGTTTTTCCCTCAATTAATCATTCCTAATCATCATCTTAATCATCAAATCATGCATTCAATCTCCTTTAACACATCAATTGAAGATCTTGCAATGGAGATGAGCGGCTAAGCATCTTTGTAACCTCCTCCGGGTGTATGGTTCGTTTGTGAAACTCTTATTCTAGTTTGATTTGGTTTATGGATTGTCTTTTAATCGTTTGAAAGATATTTGTGGTTTGAGTTATTTAAACAAGTCACGTTTGTGCAATTGCTTATCTTTTAGTCATTTGCATTCGGTTTTCTTGCATCGTGAGCAGTTTGATTAATGGGAGAGTAGTTGTTATTCGTGGGTTGGTAATTAAATTGTACGAGTTATTATTAAAAACGTGTGTTTGATTATCACTTAACTTAAACCATTCAACAAAACTATGTATATGTGGTATCCAATCATCTAAACAAGGGTAGGGTGAATCATTGAACCGGAAACCTGGAGGGGGTTACTTCTTTAATATTATTGTTTCCAACTTCTAAAATTCATTTTCTTTAAACTCAAAACAACCTATAATTCAGTTAGATTTAATTTTATTAGTTAAGTTACAAAATTATACGAGTGTCCACCAATTCCCTGTGGAGACGACTCACTTTCACTATACTATATTTTAACTTATTTTTGACCGACCAAACGACAACGATCACCCGCCCGTAGGCACGACGGTGAAGGATTGGTAAAACCCGGGCGAGATCAGGACTCGAACTCGTGACCATAAGCCAAGATTCATCCATCATTTCTCATTATGTCCCTCGTGGGAATCGAACCCAGGATACCCAAGAGGGATCCCTAATCCATTCACCAACTGAGCTACCCGTGAAGGACGGTTTCCTTTAGAATTATGAATGAAAATGTATGATCTTGAATTTCTCTCTTAGTTTCTAATCTAGCTTCTTATCTAATTTCTTTGAGCTTTACCCACTCAACGGGATACTTATCCAATTGGCCAACATTTAATTTGTTGGAATCACAACAGCAGGTCGTTGAGTTCGTGTTGGATTTTATATACCATTTTTTATAGGTTGGAAAAGAGAAGGAGGGGGATTTTAGACAAACCCGCCGCCGCCATTTCCATGTGTGTTTTCTCTTGTTAATGAATTGTTTCGAATGGATTTTGCATGAGATGTCCATGAGTCAAAGAGTCAATGTAAGAAGGAAAAAAGGGTGATTGGATGACGTGCATTTTCCAAAACCTGAAACTTACAAAATTAGTGGAAAAATGATGAACACCTAAACCAGGAGAAGCGATCCCACTGAATTTCTCGATAGAACATCAGTCAAACCATTGGCCCGACAATCATAAACCTTCATAAAAAAAACCCAATGAATTTTCATCGCATAACCCAACCAACTAATTTGAGTGGCGATCTAGATGAACACATCACTGCCTAATTCTCCATCACAAGTCACTGGCAATGATCAAGGCCGCCGGTGGACAAGGGGAGGCAGTTCGGGAGAGGGGGTCAACTATAAATGGTGGTGGCTGGTATCAAAGAAGAACCGAAGAAAGGAGGTGGTATTTACGAGAGGAGATTGAGACCGTTTTGTATATATTTTATTTTATTGTGTTTTTTTTTTTATTTTTAAAAGGCTTGTGCATGCTACATTGCTACTTGAAAATTGGTACATCAAGTAAAGAGACTAAATTGCCCATTTACGTAACATTTAATTATGGATGGGGGTTAAAGAAATGGATAAAAAGGGTAAGATTTCAAAATCCTAGGGACACATATGCGGGAAAATTTTTTTGATGAAAGTGGAAAAAGTGACCAAACCACATGGATAATGGCGGTTCCTAAACGATAAACCTGGTAGGGCCGAATTTAATCTGGTAGGTCCGGACTCAATACATGTAAAATTTTAATTTTTCAAAAACTTTCGGTAAAATTTACACTATGAAACCAAAAGATTGGGTAGGCCGAGATCCGGCCAGGCCCGTATGAAGTTCCGCCCATGCACATGGACTATTAATTTGATGTTGATAATGTATATATCACAATCAAAGTTATTACTCGATCTTGAATTAATTTGATGTTGACAATCTAAAACAATAACTTCCCAACGTAAACATCATGATTCAATTTACTATGAAGTTATACATGTTGATGGCCTTTCAACCTAGTGGCAAAAGATGTTTACCGGACTATATGTGTTGTGGCTTTATTGGGGCTTCATATGAAATATGAAATTAGGGTTGAGGTGACTATATATAAATATAATCAATAGGAAATTTGAATTACTTAAATAAAAATTAATAGGTTAAAAACCTTAATGAACTATCGAATACATACAAGCATATTTACCGAACGTTCACGAACATAAATGAACGAACGTTACCTCTGTTCATATTTGTTTGTTTAACTAAACGAACATAATTTTTTGTTTGTGTTCATTCATTTATTAAACGAATGAACTTTTCGTCAAACAATTCACAAATAGTTCGTTGAACGTTTGGTTTGTTTACAGCCCTACACTTTACATTTGATTATATTGTTTAATAATAATTTTATATTTAAAAGAACATTTTAGCAAAAAAAAAAAAAAAAAAAAAAAAAAAAAAAAAAAAAAAAAAGTGAATATCTATACAATTTAATTCCTCAATAAATAATTGTAACCACTTGTTTGCTACAAAACATTATATACGCGGGGTTCAATTTTGTCATTTTGTAGGTAGTCTAAACTCTAAAGTCAACAAACAAGTCACTATAGCCTGAAAAAAGAATTGAAATAAGACTATTAGTTATGGCCCGCAACGACTAGCTGCGAGCTACAAATTGGTACAAGTGGATCACTTGAATCATAACACTATTCAGCGAGGTTAGCAAACGGCTAGTTGGCCTATTTAAATACAAAAAATTACCATTTTTTATTCACAAAACAATCAAATACACTTCAAAAATCAAGCAAACAAAAAATTGATTCTTCACAATGGCGTGGATGCTACCAACCCACTATGGAATTCCTCAATGAAGAATAGTATGATGTTAATCCAACAAATGAAATCGAACATAACCTTAGCCAAATGCCACCACTTTCACCGGATTTAGTAATCCCAGATACACAACCACCAACAACTCAAAGGCGAGGTGGTGCTAGAGGAAGTGAACGAGGTGGTGCTAGAGGTGGTGGCCGAGGTGGTGCTAGGGGTGGTGGTAGGGGCGGTGAATCGCCGGAGCAAGATATCCAACCAAGGCGTCAAGTGCCCCCTTGAATCAAAGAGGAGAAAATAGCCCTTTGTCGGGCTTGGGTTGGGGTATCGGAAGATCGAAAAGCGGGTATGTAATTTTTTTTAATTATATACTTTTTTTAATATACATAATTGATTTGTTAACATTAATAATTTTTTTCTTACGTAGCCGATTATCGAAGGGCTAAGGTCTTTTGGCGACGAATCCGAGACCTCTTTTATGAGCAAGAAGGGAGTGATACGCGTTCGGCAGATAAGATTTCCGGCCGGTGGGCCGAGATTAGGAAATATGTGGGTTTGTTTACGAACCTTCATAACAGGAACGTTGCTCGAGTGCGAGCGAGCGGATCGAGCGATCTTGACGTGTATCAATTTACTTGTGATGAGTGGAAAGAAGAGGTCTTACGCAAGTACAGGATCAACAAGACGTGGGATGAAGACTATTTGTTGAAAATCCTACGTAATTGCTCCAAATGGGTGGAGCTAATTTCTGTTGAAGATATGAGCGAAGGCGGCTCATCATCAAAGCAAGCCAAGACGTATTCATCAGGTGGGTACGTCTCCTCTGCGAGCTCGGATGCTCACGTGGGGATTGACCTAAACAGTGATGAGGGTCTTCCCCCGTCTCCCCTAGGTCGACCCGCTGGAAGGGACAAGGCGAAATCCAAACTAACTGCTAACGAATCCGATACGGAGTTCTCGGGGGAAATTAGCAAAATAAGGACGACAATGGAGATGACAGCGAAAGCTAAAGTCAATAAAGTTCGAATGAGGAGCATGTACTTTTTAGCGAAAGACTTCAGCCACATACCAATGCCTCGTCGGAAGATACTTGAACTAGAACAAGCGCGTATTATGAAGGAATTCGAAGAAGAGTTCAACATCAACGACAAGTAGTTTAGTTGTTATTATGTATTTTTATCAATTATGTTTTTTTAATTAATGAAATTTTTATGCTTATTATTTATTTTTTGTTACAATTTTAAATATTATATTACATTTAAAATAAAAAAGTTTAAAAATAATAATAAAAAACAAAAAACTGGATAAAGCTGTTGCTCACCTCTAGCCACAACAGCATCAGGCGAGTGAGCAGCAGCTTTATCACTCTACCATGTCACTGCCTACGTGGCTGAATATAAGAGCATAGAGCCACTGCCCACCTCTAATCACAACACATAGTCTGAGGATTAACCAAACAGCTGAAGGCACCTAAAAAGTGACAGCTTTTTGCAGTTTTAGCTTTTTTAGTGGTGTGTGTCTCCTATAAACAAGTGGGTTTATATTGGCTCCAGCTATTCACAACCTCCACCTTCAATTTCAACCCTTAGAAGCGCCTCGCTTTGGCCAAAGCGAGTTGCTTCGAGTCAAATCAAACGAGGGCATACGAGGTGACAGAAAAAGCTGATTTTTTTATCCAAAGCGCCTCGCTATGGCCAAAGCGAGGCGCTTTGGTTCAAAGTTTTAATTTTGGTTGTTTTTTGATATTTTGAAGTGTTTTTTTAATTTATTTAATAAAATAACTAAATTAAGTAACTCTAAAAGTATTTATTTATTTTTTTATTCATTACTTCCGGGAAAAAATACAACATTAATCTTCGTTATCCTTTATCTGCAATATTTGAAAATTATCATTTCTTAGTGTTAATTTTTTTCTTATTCATCACTTCTGGGAAAATACAACATTAATCTTCGTTATCCTTGATCTGCAATATTTGAAAATTATCATTTCTTAGTATTTATTTATTTTTTTTATTCATTACTTCGGGAAAAATACAACATTAATCTTCGTTATCCTAGATTTGCAATACTTGAAAATTATCATTTCTTGACATGCTTGGTAACAAAGAGAAACACTTTCTTCAAGGGATCCACTTGGAGTCTAAAGCTTCGCGTGTCATCTCTAAATATTCAATTCCGATATTCCACACCTTTCTCCTGAAGCAAAACCTCTCTAGGTTTACCATCACCAAACGGATTCACCTTAGTTCTCGGTTTGTCCACTCCAATGAAATTTAATGCGCGTACCTCATTTGAAGATCCTTGCATTGGACACAAACCCATGGAATGCATAGATGATTAACCATGTGGACTTACCTGAAGACTAGATTCGGTGCAATCAGAATCTGAAGAGAAGTTATTATCATCATCATCACAATGTTCTTACCTAGAGCTACCAACCATCGTGAGATCCACCTTCATGGAAATTGAACTCTATCTACAAAAATTGATGCATGCTTTGACTACTTTTGAAATATTTACCGGTTGTTTCAGGTTGCCTTTATCGTTGACAGATATATCTCCAACAACAACTTGCTCTGTACCCGATCACAATGTCCAACAACTGAATTTTACTTGCTTTCATGAACACTTGTTTTGGAATTGAGCAGTGGTCTAGTGGTGTGGTCTACCTTTTTCGCTTATGATGTCCAACAACTGAATATTACTTGCTTGCATGAACAGTAGTTGTTTTGGAATTGAACAGTAGTTCAAATATGGTCATTGTATGGTATTAGTGGTTGGAAACTCTGATGAATAGTGATCCATCCATTTCAGCTTTTGTTTAACTATTTTAGCAACTTCCATAGGAACTCTCCATTTTCAAACAGGGCCGGCTCGGGGCAAGACAGGGAGGGTGATCGCTGAGGGCCTAGAGCCTCCGAAGGGCTCGACAGATCTGTTGACCCTCCGGCCGATCAAATTCCGGCTAAATCTTTATTTAACCAATTATCGGAAAACTAATTTTTTTTTTGGGGTACTTTGACCCTCTAAGTTGTATTGTATACTGAATGTAAAGAGAGAATTACAAGGAAATATATAAAAACTGAAGTATTACCAGCTAGACGTGTTTATGAAGTACTGATTAAATGAAGTGCAGTGAAGTGAGGAATGTTTTATGAAGAAGATGAAGTGAAAATAAAAATAAAAATATTTAAATCATTGTTTTTCTATTTAGTAAGTCGAGGAAGCTAGCATGTTCTATATAATCAATAAAAACTTTATAATATAATATATATTTATTGACCCACGCCTCATTGTCCTCTTCCTTTCACAAAATAATAAATAAAATACTCAGAGCACAAGTAAAAATATCCTATATACCTCTATAGTCTATTCTATTTACTATATAGTTTTTTTTATTTAAGTTTTAGTAATTGATTGTTTGTTTATGTTATTGCAGATTATAATAAGTCCTACTTTTTTTAATTGGTAAGACATTTGTGAAGGTATAAAAGTAGTTTAAAAAATTCTATATCGAGTAAGCTAATTAATCAAATGACTTTACTTTTGATGTTTGATCTGTTTCACATGATAGTTGGAAAAAAGAGCTTGATGTAGTTCTCATATAAAGGAAGAACCATGGGTGACGCTCTTAGTCTTTGCGTAAAGCAAGTAATCATACACTTTCGTTTAATAGAAATGGTATAGCCTACATTATTCGCTCAAATAAGTAGGTTTAGTGATTTTTCTACATTACTTGTGTTTTATTTATTTTATAACAAATGTCTTCGTATTATGGATTTTTCTATATGTGGTTGATGAGGTTATAGTATATGGCAGTTGGGCCTAAATTTTATCTCGACGAGGGCCCAATTTTTTTTTAACATCCTCGGAGACGGGCCTGTTTTCAAACATGGTTATGATATGGTATTAGTGGTTAGAAACTCCGATGAATAGTGATCCATCCATTTAAGCTTTTGTTTAACTATTTTAGCAACTTCCATAGGAACTCTCCATTTTCAAACATGGTCATTGTATGGTATTAGTGGTTGGAAACTCAAATGAATAGTGACCCTCTGGCAATTGGTTACTTAATGTTCTTCATATATGAATAGTGATCCTCTGGCAAACCACATATCTTGTCAAGTGGATACCATGGATCAGAGAGATTTAAGCTAATCAAACTCATATAAAGTGTTCAATGTCACTGTGAGTAGATAAATTTCGTTTGAATAGTGACTTTTTAATGTTCTTTAAATATGAATAGTGACCCACTTCGCGTGTCATCTTGGTCAAACTCATGACACGCGACATTCGTCTCGTGCGTGTTAGGGTCTGAAATTTTAGGGCTTCTTAGTGGGTTTTTCCAAGACTTCATCCTTATGCTTTATGGTTTCGAACGGTGGTTTTGGTTGTTTTATGAAGGTTTGATCGATATCATCCATACAGAGTTCGTTGTAGTGGTTGCGGAAAGAAATCAACAGTCGGACCGGCACTTATATTTTCATCTTATAAAAGAACATAAACACAATCATGTGACCCATGTTCAGAGCTTTAAGTTGTGTTAGACAAAGATAATAGGAAGAATATCAGAGCTCCAAAAGCAAGTGTGAAGGATCAAGAAAAAGCAAGTTGAAGAAGAAGATGAACAGTGCTCCAACATAACTTGCACCAGCTTGAGATATGAGTTTGATTAGCTTAAATTCCTCTGATCCATGCTATCCACTTTCACTTGAAGCTTTACTCCTACCTCTGTTTTAAATTGTTGCTTTATAAAGTGTTCGATGTCACTGTGAGTAGATAAATTTTGTTGAATAGTGACTTTTTAATGTTTTTATATATGAATACTTTCCTACCTCTGTTATGAATTAGTATATAGAGAGCAAACCGACGAACATCATTCAAAATTTCAACTTCCCGCTAACCTCTGCGCCATCATCGACTACAACAAACCGACGATCTTCCTCCACAGCACTCCTAGTGGGTCAGCTATAAATAGTGGTGGCTGGTATCAAAGAAGAACCGAAGAAAGGAGGTGGTATTTACGAGAGGAGATTGAGACCGTTATATATATATTTTATTTTATTGTGTTTTCTTTCTATTTTTAAGAGGCTTGTGCATGCTACATTGTTACTTGAAAATTTGTACATCAAGTAAAGAGACTAAATTGCCCATTTACGTAACATTAAATTTTGAATGGGGTTAAAGAAATTGATAAAAATGGTAAGATTTCAAAATCCTAGGGACACATATGCAGGAAAAAAAACTTTTGATGAAAGTGAAAAAAGTGACCAAACCACATGGACAATACCGGGTCTTAAACGAAAAAACTGGTAGGGCCGAATTTAATCTGGTAGGTCCGGACTAAATACATATAAAATTTTAATTTTTCAGATACTTTTGGTAAAATTTACACTATGAAACGAAAAGGTTGGGTGGGCCGGGATCCGGCCGGGCCCGTATGAAGATCCGCCCTTACACATGGACGATTAATTTGATGTTGAAAATGTATATATCACAATCAAAGTTATTACTCGATCTTGAATTGATTATCGACAATCTTAAACAATAACTTCCCAACGTAAACATCATGATTCAATTTACTATGAAGTTATACATGTTGATGGGCTTTCGACCTAGTGGCAGAAGATGTTTACCAGACTATGTGTTGTGGCTTTATCAGGGCTTCATTTGAAATATGAAATTAGGGTTGAGGTGACTATATATAAATATAATAAATAGAAAATTTGAAATACTTAAATTAAAATTAAAAGGTTAAAAACCTTAATGAACTATCGAACACAAACAAACATATTTACCGAACGTTCACGAACATAAATGAACGAACATTACCTCTGTTCATATTTGTTTGTTTAACTAAACGAACATAATTTTTTTTTGTGTTCATTCATTTATTAAACGAACGAACTTTCCGTCAAACAATTCACAAATAATTCGTTGAACGTTTGGTCTGTTTACAGCCCTACACTTTACATTTGATCATATTGTTTAATAATAATTTTATATTTTAAAAAACTTTTAGCAAAAAAAAAAAGTGAACATCTATACAATTTAATTCCTCAATAAATAATTGTAACCACTGTTTGCTACAAAACATTATATACGCAGGGTTCATTTTTGTCATTTTGTCACTGTAGCTTGAAAAAAACAATTGAAATGAGACTATCCTTATCCGTTGTGACCTGCGAGCCCAGCCGCGAGCCACAAATTGATACACGTTGATCACTCGAACCATAACACTATTCAGCGAGGCCAGGGGCGAGCGAATAGTCGTTAGTGTACTCGCGTCTGTTAGCGAGGCAAAAGTAGTCGTTGGCAATCAACTAGCCGTTAGCAAACGGCTAGTTGGCCTATTTAAATACAAAAAATTACCATTTTTTATTCACAAAACAATCAAATACACTTCAAAAATCAAGCAAACAAAAAATTGATTCTTCACAATGGGGTGGATGCTACCAACCCACTATGGAATTCCTCAATGAAGAATAGTATGATGTTAATCCAACAAACGAAATCGAACATAACCTTAGCCAAATGCCACCACTTTCACCGGATTTAGTAATCCCGGATACACAACCACCAACAACTCAAAGGCGAGGAGGTGAAGGTGGTGGCCGAGGTGGTGCTAGGGGTGGTGGTAGGAGCGGTGAATCGCCCGAGCAAGATATTTGACCAAGGCGTCAAGTGACCCCTTTGACCAAACAGGAGAAAATAGCCCTTTGTTGGGCTTGGGATGAAGTATCGGAAGAACGAAAAGCGGGTATGTATTTTTTTTTTAACTATATACTTTTTTTTAATATACATAATTGATTTTTTAACATTAATATTTTTTTCTTATGTAGCCGATTATCAAAGGCTAAGGTCTTTTGGCGACGAATCCGAGAACCTCTTTTTTGAGCAAGTAGGGAGTGATACGCGTTCAGCGGATATGATTTCCAGCCGATGGGCCGAGATTAGGAAATATGTGGGTTTGTTTACGAACCTTCATAACAGGAACGCTGCTCGAGTGCAAGCGAGCGGGTCGAGCGATCTTGACGTGTATCAATTTACTTGTGATGAGTGGAAAGAAGAGGTCTTACGCAAGTACAGGATCAACAAGACCTGGGATGAAGACTATTTGTGGAAAATCCTACGTAATTGCTCCAAATGGATGGAGCTAATTTCTGTTGAAGACGTGAGCGAAGGCGGCTCATCATCAAAGCGAGCCAATACGTCTTCATCGGGTGGGTACGTCTCCTCTGCAAGCTCGGATGCTCACGTGGGGATTGACCTAAATAGTGATGAGGGTCTTCCCCCCGTCTCCCTTAGGTCGACCCGCAGGAAGGGACAAGGCGAAAGCCAAACTAACTGCTAACGAATCTGATACGGAGTTCTCGGGGGAAATTAGCAAAATAAGGACGACAATGGAGATGACGGCGAAAGCTAAAGTCGATAAAGTTCGAATGAGGAACATGGACTTTTTAGCGAATGACTTCAGCCACATACCAATGCCTCATCGGAAGATACTTTAACTAGAACAAGCGCGTATCGTGAAGGAATTCGAAGAAGAGTTCAACATCAACGACGAGTAGTTTAGTTGTTTTTACGTTTTTTTTAATTAATTAAATTTTTATGCTTATTATTTATTTTGTGTTACAAATTTAAATATTATATTACATTTAAAATAAAAAAGTTTAAAAAATAATAATAAAAAACAAAAAAATGGATAAAGCTGTTGCTCACCTCTAGCCACAACAACATCAGGTGAGTGAGCAGTAGCTTTATTACTCTGCCATGTCACTGCCTACGTGGTTGAATATAAGAGGATAGAGTCATTGCTCATCTCTAGCCACAACACATAGT
Source organism: Ambrosia trifida (assembly GCA_028751855.1). NCBI lineage: Eukaryota > Viridiplantae > Streptophyta > Magnoliopsida > Asterales > Asteraceae > Ambrosia > Ambrosia trifida. The sequence goes on along the minus strand of CM054129.1, from coordinate 21,318,815 downwards.
CTGAGGATTAATCAAACAGCTCAAGGCACCGAAAAAGTGACAGCTTTTTGCAGTTTTAGCTTTTTTAGTGGTGTGTATCTCCTATAAACAAGTGGGTTTATATTGGCTCCAGCTATTCACAACCCCCACCTTATATTTCAACCCTTAGAAGCGCCTCGCTTTGGCCAAAGCGAGTTGCTTCGGGTCAAATCAAACGAGGGCATACGAGGTGACAGAAAAAGCTGATTTTTTTTATTTTTTTTATTCATTACTTTTGAGAAAAATACAACATTAATCTCCGTTATCCTTGATCTGCAATATTTTAAAATTATCATTTCTTAGTGTTTATTTATTTTTTTATTCATTACTTCAGGAAAAATACAACATTAATCTTTGTTATCCTAGATCTGCAATATTTGAAAATTATTATTTCTTGACATGCTTGGTAACAGAGAGGGACACTTTCTTCAAGGGATCCGCTTGGAGTCTAAAGCTTCGCGTTCATCTCTAAGTATTCAATTCCGATAATCCACACCTTTCTCCTGAAGCAAAACCTCTCTAGGTTTACCATCACCAAACGGATTCACCTTAGGCCTCGGTTTGTCCACTCCAATGAAATTTAATCCGCATACCGCATTCGAAGATCCTTGCATTGGACACAAACCCATGGAATGTATAGATGATTAACCATGTGGACTTACCTGAAGACTAGATTCGGTGCAATCAGAATCTGAAGAGAAGTTATTATCATCATCATCCACAATGTTCTAACCTAGAGCTACCAACCATCCTGAGATCCATCTTCATGGAAATTGAACTCTATCTACAAAAAATGATGCATGCTTTGACTACTTTTGAAATATTTTCCGGTTGTTATAGGTTGCCTTGTTGACAGATATATCTCCAACAACAACTTGCTCTGTACCCGATCACAAGGTCCAACAACTGAATTTTACTTGCTTTCATGAATAGTTGTTTTGGAATTGAGCAGTGGTCTAGTGGTGTGGTCTACCTTTTTGCTTATGATGTCCAACAACTGAATATTACTTGCTTGAATGAACAGTAGTTCAAATATGGTCATTGTATGGTATTAGTGGTTGGAAACTCTGATGAATAGTGAACTATCCATTTCAGCTTTTGTTTAACTATTTTAGCAACTTCCAGAGGAACTCTCCATTTTCAAACAGGGCTGGCTTGGGGCAAGGGCAGGGTGGGCGATCCCTGGGGTCTATAGCCTCCGAAGGGCCCGACAGATCTGTTGACCCTCCGGCTGATCAAATTCCGGCTGAATCTTTATTTAACCAATTATCGGAAAACTAATTTTTTTTTTTGGTACTTTAACCCTCTAAGTTATCTTGTATATTGAAAGTAAAGAGAGAATTAAAAGGAAATATATAAAAAGTGAAGTATTACCAGCTAGACTTGTTTATGAAGTACCGAAGAAATGAAGTGCAGTGAAGTGAGGAATGTTTTATGAAGAAGATGAAGTGAAAATAAAAATAAAAATATTTAAATCATTGTTTTTCTATTTTGTAAGTCGAGGAGGCTAGCATGTTCTATATAATCAATAAAAGCTTTATAATATAATATATATTTATTTACCCACGCCTCATTGTCCTCTTCCTTTCATAAAATAATAAATAAAATACTCAGAGCACAAGTAAAAATATCCTATATACCTATATAGTCTATTCTATTTACTATATAGTTTTTTTTATTTTAGTTTTGGTAATTGATTGTTTGTTTATGTTATTGCAGATTATTAATACTATATAATAACTCCTACTTTTTTTAATTGGTAAGACAGCTGTGAAGGTATAAGAGTAGTTTAAAAAATTATATATCGAGTAAGCTAATCAATCAAATGGCTTTACTTTTCAGGTTTGATCTGTATCACATGATAGTTGGAAAAAAAAGAGCTTGATGTAGTTCTCATATAAGGGAAGCACCATGGGTTACGCTCTTAGTCTTTGCGTAAAGCAAGTAATCATACACTTTCGTTCAATAGAAATGGTATAGCCTACATTATTCGCTTAAATAAGTAGGTTCGGTGATTTTTCTACAATACTTGTGTTTTATTTATTTTATAACAAATGTTTTCGTATTATGGATTTTTCTATAAGTGGTTGATGAGTTTATAGTACATGGCAGTAGGGCCTAAATTTTATCTCGACGAGGGCCCAATTTTTTTTAACATTCTCGGAGACGGGCCTGTTTTCAAACATGGCTATGATAAGGTATTAGTGGTTGGAAACTCTGATGAACAGTGATCCATCCATTTTAGCTTTTGTTTAACTATTTTAGCAACTTCCATAGAAGCTCTCCATTTTCAAACAGGGCCGGCTCGGAGCAAGGGCAGGGTGGGCGATCGCCGAGGGCCTACAGCCTCCGAAGGGCCTGACAGATCTGTTGACCCTTCGGCCGATCAAAATACGGCTGAATCTTTATTTAACCAATTATCGGAAAACTAATTTTTTTTGGGTACTTTGACCCTCTAAGTTGTCTTGTATACAGAAAGTAAAGAGATAATTACAAGGAAATATATAAAAACTGAAGTATTACCAGCTAGACTTGTTTATGAAGTACTGATGAAATGAAGTGCAGTGAAGTGAGGAATGTTTTATGAAGAAGATGAAGTGAAAATAAAAATAAAAAATTTAAATCATTGTTTTTCTATTTAGTAAGTCGATGGGGATAGCATGATCTATATAATCAATAAAAATTTTATAATATAATATATATTTACTTACCCACGCCTCATTGTCCTCTTCCTTTCACAAAATAATAAAAAAATACTCAGAGCACAGGTAAAAATATCCTATATACCTATATAGTCTATTCTATTTACTATATAGTTTTTTGTTATTTAAGTTTTGGTAATTGATTGTTTGTTTATGTTATTACAGATTATTAATACTATATAATAAGTCCTACTTTTTTTAATTGGTAAGACATTTGTGATGGTATAAACGCCAAAGCCAGGCGCTTTGGCCTTTTTTTTTTAAATTTAATTTGTTTTAATTCATTTAAAATACTTGTTATTGACAAAAAATAATTTTAATTCATTTTAAAATGTTTTTAGTTGTTCCCAATCCAACAAAATTCGTTTGAGGCGTTCCGGGTCGTTTATTGCTCGTTTGTGTTTTTTAGTAGAAACATCTGAGTTTGTACAACTTTCATAAATCATTGTAAGTGGTGCTCCGACTATACAGTCGATGCTCATATTTTTTCAAAACACAATTTTTGCATGTCTAATCGACATGCTGGACTTCCAGACTCTGTTTGACGCGTTTTGGAATGTTTAATTGATCGTTTGTGGTTTTCAAAAGTCACATTCGATCAAATAAAACGTACCAAAACGCGGAACCTGTGACACCCGGTAAACTCAGGTTAGTAACATTGGTCAAACTAGTTAGTCTACCTTAGCGAGTCATGCATATTACATACTTAATTGGGTCAGTTGAGTCGTTATGATGGTTCGGGGAATCATCGGGAGTTGTTACAATGATCCACGGGATCATTGGGAGTCGGTCCATAACCATGTGTACAAGGATTGGTGATTTGTAGAATCATCGGGTTTAACGCACACATGCAAGTCTCGAGTCCCGGAATTGGTGAATGAATGTGAAGGTGTTATTTATCATGCATTATGTGTTTATAATCATTATGTGACTTGTCGGTATGTGAATACGTGCTTATGTGTTAAAATAGTGTTTAACGAGCCAAAAACCCGAATAAACATGCTGAGAGTGATTGTGGGCTTATAGGCGATTACAAGGTTATAGGCCAAGAGGGCGAGTATCCCCTACTCGCCTGTTTTTATAGGTGATTACGTGTAATCACGTGTCCTAATCGCCTGTAATTGCTCCTAATCGCCTGTTGTAGCTTGGACGACTAGAAACACTTATAAATACAACCCTTGACTTGTAAAACACCATTTGTGCAACCCTAACTCATCCCAAGGCTCCCTCACACCATAATACACCTCTGGAACTCGTTTTTGCTCTAAAACCCATCATTCCTAAGCTTACACTTCCTCTTTAGCAAGATCCAAGCTGTGTTATCTACCCTAAGCCTTTATAATGTTGATATCTTGGTTACCAAAGGTCCAGACCTAGTTTTATCAAGTTTTTGTCTTTGAAAACCTTTGAAATGATTTTCTAAAATAAGTCTAAACCTTTATACTTGCTCTATGTGGAGTATTCAAGAAAGAAATGGTTTTTAATGGTTAAAACGTGAATATTTCCATGTATTTGATGCTTTGCTAATGTGTATGATTTGTTAAGATGATTTCCTAAGGTTTTGAGCAGTTATTATGGTGTTTTGATGATAATATGCATTTTGACCCGTTTAAGTGATTCTTGAAGATTTAGGGTGTTATGATATGATTTGATGATTGTTTGATGTTAGGGTTTACACTAGAATGGTATAATAATATAGGAATGATGATTTGCAAGGTTGTAGGTGATGAGATCTGGTTATTTACCATTTAGGGAAAGATATGCATATTTAATGTTACCTAGTACTTTGCCATTTTTGGAAATAATTGCAAATAGGGCGTTAGACCAGTGATAAATTGGGGGTTTTGTTTGGAATGGGTTGTTTAATGATTTGGGTTTGAAGTTGGGTATTTTTGCATGTTCTGGATCTGATTTGGAGGGTTAATCGTCTATAAGAGGGGCGATTAGGCCCCTACTCACGTTCAAAACAGGTGATTACAAATCCTAATTGCCTGGTTGACTTTCCTAATTGCCTGTTTGATTCCTAATCGTGTGTTTTGCTGTTGTAAGTGTATTTTGACATCCCGAAACATGGTTTGACACCTAGGAACATGTTAGGAACCCCATGGCATGTCTAATAACCTGGTAACACATGTTCGAACTCGTTTATGCTATATATGACTCATATGATAGATGTAGTGAACATGGATGTGTGTTAAGTTCATAGTTGCATGTGATTGCTTAATTTCTCATTCTTGGTTAACACGTGGGATGTCGGGTCACCAATGGGATGTCGGGTCTTGTCTTGTGCGGTCAGTTTAATGGTCAAAGGTGTTTTCAAACGTACATGGTTATGGTTTGGATATTCGGGGAATAGTTAACATACGGGTTATTAGTTTGGGTACTTATGTACGTCTCATGATATGTTGCCGCTATTTGGGGCTATCATGGCTTGTTGATTTAATTGTTTATCAAGTAACGCAGCCTAAGGTGAGTGTCACAGCCCTGTTTTTACTGTTTCGCTTTCGGGGGAGAAACATGCTACATACTTACATTTCTTAAAAGTCATGGTATACTATGGTTATTGTTGTTTACTATACGGGCGTTTCATCAGGAAGTCCCAGGGGAAACCATGAGTATGTTGGTATACATAACGGGGAAATGTGGATAAATCTATTGGGCTTGACTAACCCCACTCGACGGCTTGGAGCCGGGTGGGTGCATATGGTCTCTAACTTTCGGGATCACCGGAAACTCTTGTCAAACCTGTGAACTCACCAGCATTATATGTTGACATTTTTGGCATGTTTTCTCAAGTCGCTAAGGTAGCAGTCAATGGATTAGGCGCACGGGGTCTTGCACGACGTCTAGGGTTCTAGTGCATGTTTAAATAATGTTTTCAGACTACGTTATGTCTTTTGGTTGTAAAACAAGTTTATGCTTCCACTGTTGGTCTATGGCTCAAAACTTAATGTTTTAGTTTTCATATATTACATTTAGTGTTTGCTTATTGTGACCGTTGACTTGAATCCTGGTGTGTCACGCGCCTCGCGGTAAAACCCCGCAAGTGGAATTTGAGGGTGTGACAAAACCCTTGTTTGATTATACTCGTGTTCAGCCTTTAAACTTCATTTGTGTGTTTTTGGTAGAAAGGAACTAGGTTGCAAATATAATAATAATTTAAATAATAATAATGTAATATAGTTATAGTTAATGCTCAAAGAAGTCAACCTTTGTTGACTCCTAGAAGTCTTGAAAACTAAATGAATTTTACAAGATACTTGAAACAAAGTATGGATATGGAGAATATGCAATGAGATGATTTCTTACAAGATTCCAATGCAAGCAAGTAAAATTCAGTTGTTGGACATTGTGATCGGGAGAATTCCTCTTATCCATTCATCACATCATTGCTCCAACATAACTTGCACCAACTTGAGATATGAGTTGATTAGCATAAATCTCTCTGATCCATGGTATCCACTAACCGTGGGGATTATCGAAAGATTTATTTTAGGAATTGTTTGAGAATATATTTTCTGATCAAAGGATCAATAACTGAACAGTTATTTGGAGTGTTCCTGATCATTACAGTAACGATCGCTTTACAATGCCGAAAACGACTATCATCACTCTGTATGGGTTACTTGTTAGCGCCGATCCGACTGTCGATTTCTTTTCCACAACCAATACAACGAACTCTGTATGGATTGCTTGTTAGCGCCGATCCAACTGTCGATTTCTTTCCACAGCCAGTACAACGAACTCTGTATGGGTTACTTGTTAGCACCGATCCAACTATCGATTTCTTTCCACAGCCAGTACAACGAACTTTGTATGGGTTGACAGATATCACCGATCCGACTGTCGATTTCTTTCCACAACCAGTACAACGAACTCTGTATGGGTTGCTTGCTAGCGCTAATCCGACTGTCGATTTCTTTCCACAACCAGTACAACGAACTTTGTATGGGTTGACAGATATCTCTCTGATAACAGAAGAATTATCTTCAATGATTCTAAGAAATTGAAGGAAGAGGTACCTTGAAGACTAGATTCGGTGCAATCAGAATTTGAAGAGAAGTTATCATAATCATCATGCACTAGTACAAAATGGTGAATGAGCAGCTGAATATTATATTACAATAATATTACCTTAAGCAAAAAGTTGTGTTTGAAGCCTGGTTCTTTTAGTTTACATTTTGTTAGGACTTTAAACAGAGAAGATGAATGGTTAGTTATTACTATGCACTTCAAGTAGAAGAAGATGAAGAAGAATAAATGAAGTCTATTAATAGAGGTTAGTAGGTTACTCATTACTAGCAGGATGCAAATCGTGATGTGATAGATTTTTATAATTTTAAATTATTATTATTATTTAAATTATTATTATATTTGCAACCTAGTTCCTTTCTACCGAGGCCTAAGGAGAAAGGTGTGGATTATCGAAAGATTGATTTTAGGAATTCTTTGAGTATATATTTTCTGATCAAAGGATCCATAACTAAACAGTTATTTGGAATGTTCCTAATCATTACAAAAGAGGAATGGTTTGAAGGTGCGTGTTGTATGTATAGAATGGTGAATTATTGTAGTGTGTTAGCTATATGATGGAAGGGTTTGAAAAAAAATAGCACAAGTCCTTCTTTAATGCTGTTTATAATTAAAAGGAACTAGGTTGCAAAGGAACTTCAGGTCAGTCAGACGTTTGTCAAAAAAAATTTGTACTATGCATTCTCACACAATATTCAACAACCATGGTTTTCACGACCGGCCCGGACCGGTTTGACCGAGAACCGGTGTCGCTGGCGGTCCGGCCATGGTATTTGGACATCTTTTGACTTAAAAAAGGTCACACCTGTATAGTTGTTTGAAATCAATGGGAGGGTAAACAAAATCGCCGATCCGATTGTTTGATTTAAAGGTTGAACACGAGTACGGGGAAGTTGTTGTCGGAGAGATATCTATCAATGACGAAGGCAACATGAAACAACAAGAAACAAAAAGGGTTGCTTAGCGTCGATCCGATTGTTTGATTTAAAGGCTGAAAACGAGTATAATCAAACTATCAAGAATCAGAAATTAGTAAAACAACTGTTCAGGCAAGCAAGTAAAATTCAGTTGTTGTCGGAGAGATATCTGTCAACGATGAAGGCAACATACTTGAAATTAATGGGAAGGTAAACAATTCATGCTCATCATGAGGAATATCTAGCTCATCCTGGATCTTGAATTTTACATTGCCAAAGGTCTTGATGAATATCTTCATCAATCTCCTTGATCTATGCATAAGTGTGAGAGTCGATTTCCCTTTTAAGAGTGACTAACAAAGAGATGGTCTTTTTGATGAATGTATTTAATTTTCCCTGTGAAGGTGGATCCGTTGACGATGTGTAAGTCAGCAATGGTATCGCTATCTTTTCAGGACAACACCATTAAACATCAAAGTCGATACAAGTTGATGGTTATTATTTTGTTTTTAAATTTTTTTTACAATAATTATATTAAAAAAATAAAAAAATAAAAAAAAATAATAAAAAACCAAGTCAAAATACCAAAAAATACCCCAAAATAAAACTTGGATTCGAAGCACCTCGCTTTGGCCAAAGCGAGACGCTTCGGGTTACAAATCACCTTTTACTGACATCGTACCGAGGTTGTTGAAAAAGTAACCAAAGCGCCTCGCTTTGGCCAAAGCCAGACGCTTTGGGGGGTGGAAATAAAAGTGGGGGGGGGGGGGGGGTTATTATAACCACCCTTTATATTTCTATAACCCATGACATAATATTCTGGGGTGAGTGACATCACATTTTGAGTATGTAACATTCTCCTACTGGTGTATGATGTGAATCACGATGTATAAATACTAATTAAAATATGTATAATTCCTAAATACCTAAAATAAAAACACACATGGTGCCTGCCTATACCCCTATTCACCCGACGTCTTGGGCTAAAGCCTCTTTCGCCACCATCACCTAAAGCCTAGTGATGTGACAAGTGGATGTGGCCCCAACCATGCCCACAACATATAGCCCCATCACAAAAGTGTGTCGGTTCAACTTCCAAAAAGTCAACATTAATTAGGTGTGTCTTAAGAATAGATAAGGATGGTGTATTCGCCGTTAAAAACGGTCATGGTTAGATAATAGTAATAGTAATAGTAATAATAGCAGTAGTAGTAATAATAGTAATAAAAGTAATAGTAGTAATAATAATAGTAGTAATAATAATAATCGAGTGTCAAAGGCATTTCTAAATATTTACGTGTCATATTCGAGCCGCTAAAAAGTATGCCCATTTGGCTTTAGCAAACCTCTCAATTCTAAATATGTAAAAACTACCTAAATAAGTAATTACACTCAATTTTAGTGCACAATAAAACACCTAACTGCAATAATAGTTCATCAATCCACCGACAAAAAAAAATATACCAAACCCAAGTACCCCGCAAAGTAATCACGCTCAATTGAAAGTTGAAAAAAAAAAACCATAAAAATAATTTTTATAATTAAATCTTAAATATCAAACGTCAATTTACAATCTAGATGTGTGAGATATGGACATGTGGTAGCCATAGAGGATAATAAACTTAAACTCACAATTGTAAATTGGAATTTGTAATATCGACATTATTCTGCACGTGCCATGATGCGTCGGGTTTTAGTAACTAGAAAAGTTATCATTTTTTCTGGTACCAAAAACTTACGTGTTTCAATCTCAAAACATTGTTTTGGGAAAAAGATATTTTTTTACTAAACCGTTAACAAGTTTTAAATTTATAAGTAAACGATAATTACTTAGAAACTAAAATCAACACATATGCAGAGAACCTGACGTGTATAGTATAGGCTTCTAGGGTAAATACCAAGTATCGTCTTCCAGAGAACACATTTTCCCCAACTCAACCTTTCATCACTTTTATTAATCGTGTTTTGAAAGAGGAAAATAAAACAGAGAGGTTCTAAAAGAAAATTAGTTTTTGAAAAAGGTTCTGGTTTTAAAATAAAAAGATAAAATAGTAGGGTTAGAAAACAGGAAGGTATTGGGAACCCTCCGGATAAGTAGAATAATTATATTAAAAGTAGTAATGGTTTTTAGTTATTGGTGAAGAGGACGAGTTTTGAACAGTCTCTTCAGAGTTAGGAGATGGGAAAAGGAGTAAACAATAGATGACGTTCTGGCAACTAAATGGGTCACGCACAGGGGAAGTGTACGAGTCCCCATAAAGGTGTCTTTGGACTGTTGGTCCGTAATTCGGTCTTCTCCTAGTTGACAAGTGTTGTCGTGCCTAACGCACACAAGTCGTGTAGTTTATTGGAAAGTTTGAGTCCTGCTTGTTAGGCACTTCCCAAACCACCGCAAAGCCACTCATTTAAGCATTGGGTCCTCTGTTTCATCTTCCTAAATTAATGTAGAGACTTAATTCTGACTGTGAATCCCTTCCACCTCTCTCAACTCTCGCTTCACGTACAAAAGGATCTCACTTGCCATCAGCTTGTGTGACGGGGGACCCTCTAAGAAGTTAATGGCTTTGTACTAACGAGAATTGGATAAAGTATCCTTGTTTTATTTATCTTTAAAAGTGACAACTTAAATATTTATAGATCAGGTAAATATAAGTTTGGTTTAGTGATTAAAAGACTTTAACAATTTTCAAACCTTAACCCCCAAGACTTATGAATGATAACCTTAACAAAGGTGGAACATAATCCTAAAGGTGTGCAATCCGAAAATCACTGGTGCACCCGTAAGGAATCCTCCTTTTGCCAAGAAAACCACTCACACATCTAGTGTAATACCAGAAACTTGTCACCCATATCTAGTCCACTTCAGAAGCCATTGCTTGGAATCCGGTTTGGACATTAGAAACCCGAAGGATCTGTTTCACTACCGGTTTCCTCGCCTTGGATCTAGCTTGGGACTACCAGAAGCTGATCGAACCCCATCATAGTTTTATTACTAGTTAAGTTTAGGTTGATTTTAAGATTGTTAAGTTAACCACTAACTGAACCTGTCACAAAAGATAAGCAAACAAGAATTAGTTAAGAAGATGAACATATCAAATAACTAAAAATAAAGTACTAATAATATAAAAAAAGCCTAGCAATTCGAATAAGTTTGGAGAATACTGGATGGATACAACTGAAGAAACACGAATACTGGATTACCGAACAGGCGCTAATCCAGGGAGTGATTCTACTGTATTTGATAAAGAGAGTGGTTATAAAATACGTGTGGGTCTAAGGACAAGACCAAGGGGTTTTGAAGACTACCGATTAGAAGAGCCGAGCCTCTAAAAGTTAGTAAAATAAACAAGGGGTTGAAGAAGGTACGAAAGAGTTCGTATTCTTCTTGAGTGAAAGTATATGTGATATTCGATGCCAATAAAAGGAGAAGGAGCTCTTCCTTTTATAGTACCTAGATATCATACTTTCTCAGCCCATCCTCTACCCTTAATGGGGCCCGGCCCAGGTAGAGGTGTCTCCTTTTAATGGGTTGAAGAAGGTACGAAAGAGTTCGTATTCTTCTTGAGTGAAAGTATATGTGATATTCGATGCCAATAAAAGGAGAAGGAGCTCTTCCTTTTATAGTACCTAGATATCATACTTTCTCAGCCCATCCTCTACCCTTAATGGGGCCCGGCCCAGGTAGAGGTGTCTCCATAATCCGGCCCAAGTCCTTAAGCCCACTTGGTGCAAGTGGGTTTTGATAAAAATGATAAAGTAAAATGCTAGGGGGGATGTTACCGCCCTGACGGTTGGTACACATGGCGCCCATTGAGTGGACGCTGATGGTCGGCGGACACGCGGCGCCCGCCTATTGGTAGACCGAGGGAAGTGGGTAATCATACCTTTCTTGGACTTTGAGACAGGTTGAGAAAGTCTGCTCATCAGGAAGATACCTTGGCTGAGAGGCCGCCACGTCGTCGTCCTTTCTGTATATCAGACTGAGACCAGTCTCTGATTGGAGAGGAACTCTGACGGGCCGCCTGCTGTGTCAGAGATATTTTGTTTGGGGCAGGGGTGAGTCTCAAAGCTGCCCAAAAAGGTATCTTCCAGTTGTGTTGGTGAAGCTTCCTTTGGCTTGCTGGGGTTCGAAGCATGTTGGGTCCGCCGTCGTAAAATGTGCGGACGATGTTGCGCCTGGCGTTGATTGGGCGCCAGGGTGTATCGCCGACGTAAAACGGGCGGGTAGTGCTGCTTCTAGCGTCTTGGTGGACGCCAGATGTATCGCCGACGTAAAACGGGCGGGTGGACGCCAGACGTTCCGCTGACGTAGAACGGGCGGATGGACGCTAAACGATGCGCTAACGTAAAACGGGCGGATGCACGCCAGGTGATGCCGGTTCTAGTTAGGCGATGGTATGTTATTTGTAATGTTTTGATACCATACCTCTTCAAATCCCCCCAGTCCAGTGCTTTCATGCATCTTTGGTAGGGGAGTGCTGGACTTGATTTCACAAGTGTACTTTGAGTTACATCCAGTCGTCACCGGGTTTTCATGTATCAAAGTGGACGTGTGTTTTTTGTATGACCTTCGTCAACTGGTGCGCGCACAGTGATCAAGTTGCGGGCGTATGACGGAATGAGCGTTTGTAGGACCTATGAGTAGGTCCGGGCAGTGGTAAGGGGGTTATTTCTTGTTCTGTTTTCGTTCTGGTGCGCAGGTCGTGGAGCCTAGATAGGCGTCGGGCCTGTTTGCGCGTTTAGAAGTTTTGTGAAAATAAAAATTTTCAAAATTTTCGTAGTGGCGTGCAGGCGTGGAGCCTAGATAGGCGTCGGGCCTGTTTGCGCGTTCAGAAGTTTGTGAAAATAAAAATTTTCAAAATTTTAGTTCTGGCGCGCAGGCGTGGAGCCTGGATAGGCGTCTAGCCTGTTTGCGCGTTCAGAAGTTTGTGAACATAAAAATTTTTAAAATTTTTGTTCTGGCGCGCAGGCATGGAGCCTGGATAGGCGTCGGGCCTGTTTGCGCGTTCAGAAGTTTGTAAAAAGTGATTTTTTGTCGCAGTCGGCACCTGTATTTACTCCGCATTGAATTTGTCTTTTTGGAATTTGTGTGAATTCAAGGCGGGAATGTTTGAAGTTGAAAAGACGTGGCTGACGGTTGGTACACCTACCTTGGAGATCGTGTCTGACAGTTACTGTGACTGTTGAGTTACTAGGCCGCCACGTGTCGTGCATCTAATGCATGGGGACAGCTGTTAGTAGTGGGTTTAAACGTGGGCGTACACGTGTCGAGCATCGGCATCGTTTGCCAGCTGGGGTAGAGTAACCGTCAGGCGAGTGGGCCACGCGCCACGCGTGTGCCGTTTGGTCACGTCGGCTGTCTGACGTGTCTGCCTGCTATTGGACCCCTGCGCATAAAGCCTGTTTCGTGATGATTTGTTTTCTGTCGTTGCATTAAATGCGATGGGTATATGTTCCCTTTGGCCTCCATTCGTTTCATTCTCTCTTCAACGAAGTTTTTCCACTCATCTCCGGCGAGTTTAGTGATTTTTCGGATCATCGTCCGAAGTAGAATTTTCTTTTTCTTCTGTTCTTTGCTTTGAAAATATGTCTTCTGAGGATAAGAAGGCCGAGTTGGCGATGAAGGATGCCCAGGTTTTACTTGGTCCAGGGACAAGTTCCGGTCTTTGGTCAAGAAATTTAGCATTTTACGTGAGTGGGAGCCGGAGTTACCGGAGAAGGGGCAGACTCCAGTTGACTGTCCGGAGGGAAAGATATGCCTCTACGAGGCGTACTTTTTGGAAGTGTGAGAACCAATGTGGGGGTGACATGTGGCAAGCATTAAAATTAGTGATTAAGGGTAATAAGGTACTTTTATCAATCTTAAAAATGGAAAGTAAGCATGTATTTAATTGAAATGAGATTTTTCAGGGATTTTTATTTCAACATAATTACAATTCGGATTCCTGTGATCCATATTATATTGAATTGAAAATACATACACAATCTGAAGCATATACGATTTTTACAAAAAAATGTATTTTTTGGTGTTTTAATCGTTAGGGTGTTTTTATGTTCCAATGTGATTATTACTGGTGTTTTATGTTCCAACGTGATAAAATAGTGTTTTCTGTTTTTAGTGCAGTTTAGGTTGTTATAACACAATATGAGGTTCGAATATTGCATGCTTTTGGTGTTTTGTTACATAGGGAGGGGAGGCACATATAGCATTTTATTCATATGCGTATAGTGTTTTATGCTGAAACATGTGTACTACAATGTCCTTTGCTGCTGAAATAACAAAACAACATAAAACACAATAGATTTAGAGTAAAACACCATATCATTGCCATGTTATACCAATCAAAACCCAAAGAGGTATAAAACACTACCGATATGTGGCCTTTAAAATCCTTTGAACATAAACACATTATCACAAACACAGTAAAACACATAATATCGAAAATGATAAAATCCCAACCATTAAAGCATATATTGCTACATGATCTCAAAAAAACTATCAAACTTTTATGTATCAAATTAAAAAAAAAAAAAAAAGGATACATATATAATTTACAATTGGATCGAAAAAAAAAAAACATTTGAATTGGGTTGAAAAAAAAAAACACTTGAACTCGAAACGTGATTTTAAAGTAATCACGAATGAGAGATGTGATCATGTAAGAGAGGATAACCAATTTTTTTTAAGAAGAAACGTGATTTTAAAATAATCACCAAAATTATAGATTGGCAGTTGGAAGAGAGAGAGCGAGATGTTTTTTTTGGAAGAGTATGGTTGATTTTTGTTGTTGATCTTCGTATTGGAAGAGAGATAGAGGGAGGGAGAGAGAGTGAGATGTTCTTGGAGGATCTGCATCTTGAAAGAATCTTGGAAGAGATAGATATATATGTTTTTATGAAACACTTCTATAAAAATGGGGGTAGATGGAGAGATTTAAGGGAGGAATTGATTATCTCTATTTTAAAAACTAACAAAAAGACTAATATACCCCTATTAGGTCAAATCTTTTAATTAAGTTTATAACACTTATTACAATTTTGCCATTACTCAATCTCAACCATCCATCTCTAGATCTAATGGTCTAAAACACTTCTTACACTTCTCATAAAAAACACCATTTGTACAGGAACTCGACCATATATATATATAGTGTAAGTATTCACGGAAAACCCATTATTAGGGTGAAAACCGTGGAGACTCTAACTTCCCGAGCATTTTAGGGCCTGAAAATTTTAGGGCATGTAATATACATAATTCTAAGCATTTTGAGCCAAAAATCAAAAAAGCGCCGAGCGTTTTTTTTTTTTAAATAAAGTTTTCGGGAAACACATGTTACACGAAAATTACACATGTTATTTTTGTGTAACACGTGTTACCCGTAATCGGGGTTTATTTTTTTAAACCGCTCGCGGGTTTTTTTTTTTTTTTTTTGCTCAAAATGCTTAGAACTATGTATATTACATGCCCTAAAATTTTCAGGCCCTAAAAAGCTCGGGAAGTCAGAGTTTCCACGGTTTTCACTCTAATAGTGGGTTTTCCATAGAACCATCCCCTATATATATAGTAGGGATCCTAAGAGAACCAACCCCTATTTGAGAACTGAGAGAACCATTCTGAGTCACACATTCCTTATAAAGGCAAAAAAAAAAAATCTTTAATCGCACATTTTTATGCAAGGAATTTTTTTTTTTTTTTTGTATTTTTTTATTTATATATATGTGTATATAGCAATTATACATATGTGTATATTACATTTTCAGCTATACATATGTGTATATTTCAATTATACATATGTGTATATTGGATTATACACATGTGTATATTGAAAAAAATTACAAATAAAATAAAATAAAATTTTTTTCCTGCATATAAAGCAGCGATTAAAGATAAAAAAAATTGCCTTAGAGAAAATTTGTCGTCCAGAATGGTTCTCTTAGTTCTCAATTTGGGAAAAGGTTCTCATTTGAACCAAATCCTATATATATATATATATATATATATAGGAATTTTATTAAAAAAATGTGCCCCGATAAAAATAGGTCCAGGCCGAATGACCTCCACGGCTTGAGCCATAGTCGGCCATGTCGAGCATTTCCAACGGAAATCAAAATATTTTATCCTAATAGGATGGATGAAGATGTTTTTGTAGTATAATCCTTAATAATCATATATTTACACCAATGAAGAATCTTAATCATAATTATTCTATGTATTAAAGAAGTGACACTTTAATAGTGTTAATATGCATCGCCCTTATTTTACTAACGTGCATTAATATTCTAAAAACTTTTTTTTAGTAAAGCCCATTTTTATTTGGTCCAAATATTGTTTTCTTTTTCTTATTAGAGATAAGCATTTAGTACCGGGTACTCGTACAGAACCTTTACTTTCGGTTCCGGTATAATGATACTTTTCATTATCGTGGAAAACCAAACCAATACTGTCTTAATATTGGTACCGATATCGTATTCGTTTTTATAGTTTTCTCAACGTGACGGTATAAAATTCACTAAAAACGAAGTTATATTAGCAACAAAACATTTATTCGATAACGTTAGTCATTCTGTTTCAATACACACATGTTTAAGTAACGTCTCGCAACAACACATTGGTGTAAACTAGGGGTGTAGATGACGCGTAACGGCTCGAGAGCTACTCGGGATCGGATCCGTAAAAACCTCAAACGAGTCAAGCCTTAACGAGCCCGAGCTCGAGCTTGAAAAATGACTCGTTTAATCGAACCCAAGTTCGAGCTTTTGATACAAAGACAGTTTAGGCTCGTGAGCCTAAACGAGTCCAAACAAATTTTATATTATTATCAAGGTTGTAGAAGGCGCTAGGCAGGCGGTGGGGTCTAGCCTAGGGACTAGGCGGATTAATCGTTTGGAATTTTTATGCGTATTATATATATATATATATACACACACACACAAAGAGATTTATATGAAAACAATAGTTAGAAATTTATATAATACTTCAAATTATTAATATAACATTTCTTGTCACCCTTATGAATAGTACCTTCTTTTTTATTTTTTTAGTTTTATATTTATATGTTATTTTGTATTTATATGTAGTAGGCTTAGAAATAGGTTAGGAGTATTAGTTCAACCGGTCATACCGAACGGTTCAACCGGTTGAACATATGTAGTAGACTTAGAAATAGGTTAGGAATATTGGTTCAACCGGCTATACCGGACATTTCAACCGGGTATGTCGACTAGTTCAACCGGTTGTACCAGGTGGTTCAACCGGTTGTACCAGGTGGTTCAACCGGTTGAACCGGCCTGTATGAATGGTTAGGAATATTGGTTCAACCGGCCATACCGGACGGTTCAACCGGGTATGTCGGGTGGTTCAACCGGTTGTACCAGTTGATTCAACCGAACCGTCGCAACGCGTGAGATTGGTTCGTATGCCATACCGGACGGTTCAACCGGGCATACCGGACAGTTCAACCGGTTGAACATTTGTAGTAGGCTTAGAAATAGGTTAGGAATATTGGTTCAACCGACCATACCGGACTGTTCAACCGGGTATGTTGGTTCAACCGGGTATGTCGGGTGGATCAACCAGTTGAACCGGCCGGTATGAATGGTTAGGAATATTGGTTCAACCGGCCATACCGGACGTTTCAACTGGGTATGTCGGATGGTTCAACCGGTTGTACCAGGTGGTTCAACCGAATCGTAGCAACGCGTGAGATTGGTTCGTATAAATTTTGTTAAAAATCGGTTTGCCCCGCGGCGAAGCGCGGGTGTTAAACCTAGTTTCAAACAATCACATAATACGTAGAAATTCACGTGTTTTTTTAACCAGGAGGTGATGGAATTAGGGCTAGTAAATGATTTCTTTTGTGGAATTAATAAAAAAAAAACAAAAAAAACCTAGCACCTAGGTCCGCCTAATCCCATTTCCGCCTAATCCCCCGCCTAGGTCAAATTTTTGATATATGCCCTAGCCTAGTGCCTAGGTGGCCGCCTGGAGCGCCTTTTACAACACTGATTATTATTATATTATTTATAGTATTCCTACTATTTAACATTGGCGAGCCGAGCTTTTAGCTCTTTTAAAAGTGTTCTAAATTTATTTTGAGGCGAGCCAGGCTCGTACTCTTGGGTTTTACTTTCGAGACGAGCTCAGGCTCAAAGAATGAAGCTTGAACCAAGCCAAGCTCGAGCTTCATGAAAACATGACAAGCTAAGCTTGAGTCTAGTAAGGCTCATCTCAACTTGTTTACACCCCTAGTGTAAACCCCTTAAAAAATGTTTGTACAGTGTGTTATAATTTCACGATATACTAGCATATCATTTTTAGTTTCCAAATAAAAATTATCAAATTACTTTTAACCACTTTTTCTAAATAATAATATTAATTGGTGGTTAAATGTATTGGATTTAAATAATCTCAATTATAAGTTATTGACCTCCATCAGTCCTAGCTAATAAAATGTGTGCTAACGGTCCCCTTTTGTGCGAGTTGGATGACGAATCGTCGGTGCATTTGTTCACTGGGTGCAGCTTCTCCTTTGGCGTGTGGTCTTCTATTGGATATTGGTGTAAAATTGGTCCTGTTTTCGCTTTTGATGTCAAGGATATTCTACAAATTGCCAATGATAGGAGAAATAAAAATGAGAAGAAGATTTTACAAGATATAGCTATGATAACACTTTGGGTTATTTGGATGGCTAGGAATGACAAAATGTTTAGATCTAAAGAGGCGAAAGTGGGTGAAGTAGTGGCGAAGGTGAAATCCATGTCTTTCCTTTGGTTAAGATCGAGGTCTAGTTTTAAAAGGTTGGTTTGGAAGGATTGGGCGATCTTCCCTTTGTATATGATGTAATGTCTTTCCTTTGGTTAAGATCGAGGTCTAGTTTTAAAAGGTTGGTTTGGAAGGATTGGGCGATCTTCCCTTTGTATATGATGTAATGTGTTGGCGGCGGTCCTCGTTTTGAGGACCTCTTACTTGTTTTAATGAAGTTTACCTTTCAAAAAAAAAAAAAAAGACTATGAGTGGTGGTCATGGCAAGGCTTGGGAGGACTTACCGCCATGTCAGCAAATTGTGGGTCCTCCTCTTATTATGACAACTTGAGGACTACAAGGGTGTGAGGGTAGTCTTCCTTGGGTAGTCCCCCACTGGGGATGAGCATACAACGCCGAATACAGATCCCGTCCCGTCCCGATACCGTATCGAACCGATACCGAAACGAGGGGTTTCGGGATCGATATCGCTACCCATATTTATGGATTTTCAGTTTCGGTATTATCGGTATCGGTACGGGATCAGTATGGTATCGGTATTTTAAGGCAAAATACCGATACCATACCAGTACCATACCGTACCGTATGTGTTCGGTATCGGTATCGGTATTGGTTTTTTGGACTTTTCGGTATCGGTATTATCGGTATCGGTTCGGTACCGATACCGTCCCGAGCTCATCCCTATCCCCCACTCCTATTGGCCAACATTTAATTTTTATTTTCTAATTTTCAAATAACAAAATAATTAAAATAAATAATATAAAAAGTCACATAATATTAAAAAAAAAAAGTTACAGTAAAATTTTAAAAAAAAATTGAAACCTAAAATTTAAAAAAAAAAACACATCGAATTAAAAAAAAAAAGACCGAAAGTAAAAAAA
This sequence comes from Ambrosia trifida, assembly GCA_028751855.1. NCBI lineage: Eukaryota > Viridiplantae > Streptophyta > Magnoliopsida > Asterales > Asteraceae > Ambrosia > Ambrosia trifida. The sequence goes on along the minus strand of CM054129.1, from coordinate 21,299,503 downwards.
AACACCGAAATAAATAAAACACCTAAACATTAATAAAAAAACACTAAACACCAACATTAAAAAAAAACACATCAATTGCCATGCCAGAAGATTGAGGATGTCGAATTCTTCCCGTGAGCAGCCCGATAGTCATGTTGTGTGCGTTGGACTGCCGCTCGTTGGGTAATAGGGTGTTCCACCTCGTACACCTTCTGTATAGGTCCCGCCACTTATTAACGAGCTGATCCGCGGTGCGGTGATTTGTTTGGCTTAATGGATTGAATTTCGCCAAAACATTGTTCCAAAAAGAAGACGTATTTGCATTTTCGACCGCTGTTAGGTTGATATTGATCTAGGCCGTCACCAACTTGATCTCCTCATTCGAAGTCTAAGCCATTTTTTAGAGAAGGGGGTTTTGTTTTTTGGTGGCTTTTTGTGACAACCGTCACCCTCGTTTTACGTCAAATCTACAATATTAGCCCTTCACATATTTCTATTATAACCCCTATAAGTTTTCGTCGCTTTCAAAATTTATTTTAGAGTAAACTAAAATTTTATCATTTATATCCGTTATGGATTGAGTATAAGTTTTATTCAAATACGTATCTTGAATCGTCTACGCAATGGATTTTGTAAAGAATTCAAGTTTTAAAAACTTTTGAGTTAAATAAGCTAACCAAGTTAAGTTTTATATAGAAAAAGATAACTAAGACCATAACCAAATTAACTTTGTTAAACATGAGGGACTAATTGTGTCAACATTTCAAAATTTAAAAATCTGATTTGGCCTTCTTCCTTTCTCACGAACTGTTTATTTCCCGGCCAAAGAACATGGCCGCTGGCATGTTTTCCGGCCACTCAATTAATCAATTTTAATGTTTTGTTAACGTGTATTAATGAATAATAAACGTTTCTCCACACATTTGCAGCCAATTCTAATTATAATATCGGCATGAAACGTCCGTTTTTATGAGTCTTAACTCGGGTTTAAGATAGTAACCGAACGGAAGTTTTAATGGTCCTCAAATACGTTTTTCTTGCACAATATCATAAATTGATCGAACCTTTCTGTTTCTGCACTTTCACATGCTTTAAACCCACAAGAAATTTACGGAATCGAGTTCAGAAAGCTTCATAATTGGCTCTTTAAGTTTTCGGCCCTTTCTTCTTCATTTCGACTCTTAAAACGCGTTGTAAGTATCAAATCTTTATACCGTTTTGATGTTTATATAGTCCTTATCAAAAGCCCTATCAATTCAGGAATTAATCTTGTTGTAATCAGGTTATTGAATTTCAATCTAGGGTTAGGGTTCTTGCTTATAGGATTGGGGAAGAAGATGACCCCTACTTATTGTTTAAATATAATCCGATTCAATCAAAATAACAAAAGCAATGGATGGTCTAGTGGTTGAGTCATTTGTCTTCTTGGTCATAGGTCACGGGTTCGAACCCAAGCAGCCCCACCATTCTGATATTTTTTTTCTCTTTCTTTCTTTTTATATTTCTTTTATTTTAATCATTTAAAATCCATTTAAACTTGAAATATTCATAACTAATTCATTTTTGCTCCAAAAATTATGAAAATTTAGGTGTAGCTTCTTGATAACTTATAGAAAATTATTATACTTTTATTTTCTGGAAAATCTCATATTTTTATATTTTTATCGAATTTATTTGTTTTAATCATATTTAATTGATAAAAAATTCATTTTTAATGATTTTAATCTCAAAATTTTTGATAAATTATTTCTAATCATTATAAACTGAAATAAAAATATTTGGTTCAGAAAACATTTATTTTTATTAATTTTTCTATTTTTAATCATTTAAACATGATTTAATATCATTAAATCAATTTTAAATATAAATAAGTTTATAAAAATTATGAGAAAATTATTTTCATTGATTTACATCATAAAGAATCCATTTTCTATAAAAAGAACATTTTTGGATCATGTCTTGTATTTTTAATCTTATTTATGTTTAATTAGACATAATTGAACATATATTTATTTACACTACTTAAACATCTATTTTATAAATACTTTTCTTATAAAATAGAAATCTTTTATGTTTGAAAATCTTAATTACCTTTTGTTAGATCATTGTGAAACACATAATTATTTATTTATACATTTATGATTATTGTATTTATTTTAAGTTAGCTAAAGTAATTAGCTAGATTATTTTGCTTTAATTATTCAAGACATATTTTTACCTAAATATTCAATTGGTAATAATTATATTATCTAAAACACATTTACACACTTTGGTATATTTTCTTTAATATACAACTTTTATATTAATTCGACTTATCATAAAAACTTTAATTCCCCAAATCGACTTAGCAAACCCTAATGCCTTAGACCCTAGATACTTTAGACATTAGACATTTCCTCATTAGTATTCTATTACATTATAGGTTGAATTCCTCGGAATTCCCATTACTTAGCTCACGATCGCTTAAGTTGGATTTTGATCGCTTTCGCAAACTGTGAGTATATCTTTCCCCTTTTTACTGTTTTACTATTTTTGGGTGACTCATGTACCTATTAATCAAGTTTCAATTTCTTATACTAAATGCATTTCCCATGTGTGTTTGCTTTATGTTAATTGGTGTGTCTATGGCTTGTCAAAATCATTAACCGCTGGGCGGCCTAGCATTTCAATGAATAGTACTATGGTATACCCCCTTGGGACTCTGTTGAGAGAATCTTGGTCATTGTCTTGTTAATTCATTATTCATTTGGTTAGTCATGTGTTAGTCATTATTCATAGGCTTGGTTTGAACGGATATTACTTATTATATAATTGCAAATGGTACCGCACATGAATTGCTAAACACTTTTCCTACTATATTTATTCAAACAGGGTATGCTCACCAATACATTTTGTATTGACATATACTATTTTTGTACATGTTTCAGGTTATTTATGAGATGACTTTTAAGCTTTTGGAATTTTACTTAGATTTTGGATTCATTGTATTTCAGTTTAGCTGACATCTAGAATTGTTGTATTTCACTTCAATGTAATAAACTATTTAATCAATATATCAATATTTACACTGTTAGTCCATGAGCTATTGAACAATAGTCACTACGTGACACCTCGATGTTTCCGCCATCGGTTGGGGTGTTACACTTTTATAAAAAGGGGTGAAGATTATAGGTGGTTAGAGAAGAAATGTGGATGGTTTTTAAAAGAATTGTGAAGAAATGAGGATGGTTTTACAATTGAAAAATGGTAATTTTTTTTACAACGGATACTTTACCGTTCGGGGGCCCACCACATTCAAACAAACCAATCAAACCATCCGACCAAGTCGTCCAATTCTAGATGTATTCGATGGAAATGGGGCGGTCGGGGCGGTGTTGGCCGGCCCAAGACGGGTTGGTTGAGCCCAAGCCGCCCCAATACCTCATGGTCTTAGTTGTTGGCCGCCGCCGGTCTCAACTAATGTGGCATGCTTGTGTGTCAAATTCCCTCTTGCATGTCAAATTCCCTCTAAATATTTGGTTAGTTATGCTCCGTTGGTAGATAATATGTTAAAACATGGCCTGCACATACTTTATTAATTGGGACCGGTAGAGGGCACTCCCCAAACTATCTAAAGCACCCCAATTGAACCAATTAACGAACGAATGTCACCTTATTCTTACTCAAATTAAAACCCAAAGCATCCAAAATCCTAATTAATAGCATTAGCGCTCCCGAACTACCCTAATGGACTTTTAAACAACAACAACAACAACAACAACAACGACAACCGTACTCAGGAAATCCCACCAAATAGCGACGCTATTAGTAGGGTCTGGGGAGGGTAAGATGTAGGCAAACCTTACCTCTATCTTTAGAGATAGAGAGGCTGCTTCCAGAGAGACCCCCGGCTCAAAAAAAAAAAAAAAAAAAAAAACTATATTTATATAAAAAGAAGACAAACACAAAACACTAAAAAGTAGTGAGTTTATAACATAAGATAACATACATGCATAAAGAAAGGAGAAGTGCTCCTAATTCCTAAAAATCTTTAACTTTTATTCTAAGCCTCCACGAATTCCTATCTTGGACCATATCCTCGGAGAGGTGCAATTCTAACAAATCTTGCCTAATCCGATCAACCCAAGTCAATTTGGGTCTGCCTCTGCTCCTCCTCCCCTCCACCGTGAGGTGTTCCACATTTCTGAGTGGAGTTGTCATATGTCTCCGCTTCACATGTCCATACCATCTTAATCTCCCCTCCTTTATCTTATCTGAAATATTTGCCACTTCTACCCTATTCCTAAGAACCTCATTTCTAATCCGGTCTAACCTAGTGTGACCACACATCCACCTCAACATTCTTATCTCAGCCACTTCCATCTTTCGTAACTGTGTCTTTCTAATGACCCAACAATCTGTCCCATAAAGCATAGCAGGTCGAACTGCAGCCCTATAAAATTTTCCCTTTAATTTAGATGGGAACCTCTTGTCGCACAAAACTCCAGCGGCTGCTCTCCACTTACACCATTCAGCCTGAATGCGATGTGCAACGTCACTATCAATCTCCCCGTCCCTTTGAACAAACAATCCTAAGTACTTAAACTTGGTTACTTACGGGACCACCTGACCTTCAATGGTGATCTGGGTGTGGTCTTCGTTATTTGCCCCGCTGAAATCGCAGTGCATGTACTCCGTCTTAGAGCGGCTAATCCTTAAACCTTTTCCCTCTAAAGCTAATCGCCATCCTTCTAACCTCATATTCAGGCTTTGCTTAGTTTCCGCGATTAATACAATGTCATCAGCAAACAGCATGCACCACAGTAATGTCTCCTGAATGGACTTAGACACCTCATCTAAGATAACCGCAAAAAGAAACGGGCTCAACGCGGACCCTTGATGGAGCCCTACCTCCACGGGAAAGAAATCAGTATCCCCTACGGGCGCACGGACACTAGTTTTAGTCCTATCATACATATCTCTAGTGGTGTCAACATACTTTCTCGGAATCCCTCTAGCCTCCAAACTATCCCAAATCAGTTTACGAGGTACACTATCATATGCCTTTTCCAAGTCGATGAACACCATATGGAGGTCTCGTTTCTTCTCCCTATACTTTTCCATTAAGCTCCTCAGAATGTATATCGCTTCCGTAGTTGACCTCCCTGGCATGAAGCCAAATTGATTTACAGTAACATGAGTCTCTCTTCTAATCCTAGTCTCAATTACTCTCTCCCATAATTTCTTAGTATGACTCAGCAGCTTAATTCCTCTGTAATTCCCACAACATTGTGCATCTCCTTTGTTCTTATATATAGGCACTACAACACTACTCCTCCACTGATCCGACATTCTTCCAGATTTAAATATGAGGTTGAAGAAAATAGTTAGCCATTGCACTCCTTCCTCTCCCAAACACTTTCAAACCTCAATCGGGATGTTGTCCGGGCCAACTGCCTTAGCCTTTCCCATCTTCCTAAGTGCTAACCTCACCTCTCCCTGTGTGATACGACGACAGTAACAATGGCTCAGTTGTGGCGGTTGGGTAGTTGGGTTGTCGTTTTCCTGGTGGTGAGCCATCCCATCGTTGAAAAGACCATAAAAGTACGCTTTCCATCTCAGCTTAATGTCATCCTCCTTGACTAAAACATGCCCATCCTCTCCTTTTATAAACTTAACTACCCCTAAATCTCGCCTCCTACGCTCCCTAGCTTTTGCAATCCTGAACATATCATGTTCCCCCTCCTTTGTTTCCAGGCGCTCATACATCTTCTTATACGCCGTGTTCTTTGCCTCTGTCACTGACTTCTTCGCCTCCATCTTGGCCTTCTTGTATGCCTCCCTCAAAGTCACTCGATTCTCCTCATCAGTGCATCTCAAAAGCTCCCTATAAGTCGTATGCTTATCTCAAAAGCAATCATCTGTCATCAGGTAAAAGTTTAGATTCATAAACCGAACTTTGCCACCCGAATTCACTACCCAAAACAAATAAAGCAGTGTACCCAATTTGCCTAAACTACACAAAGGGGATACCCGAAAGTGTCCCCTTCACCCTAGTAATATAAGCAATAATAGGTGCTAGTTCAAATCATTCTCCTCCGATCTAAGCACGTGAAAAAATAGGTCATGAATAGAACGACAATTGATATATGTAGTCCAAGGAAATTATACAACATATCATTATGTTATATATTAATATGTTATGTATGTGTGTCGTCTTGTATAGTATTTTTTTAAGTTTCTTCTATACTTTAGAAAACAGGTGCATGCATTAAACCTGATAATTTTATTTTCTTGTTATTTTAACTTTCGCTCTTTTGTTCTTTTTAGAAAAACTAAACGCGTGGTTGTGTTTAATCTTTCTTCTCGACATTCCCAACATTCTGACCTAACTAATAATATCTTTTATCCATTAATTTTATTTTTTGTGTTACATTATACACTTTTGGATAATAAAACCGTTTGTAAATAATTTTTTAACAACTATTAATATCCCCACGGGCCGGGGCCACCGCAACGTGTGAGTTGAGACAAAGGAAAGATATATGAGGAATTGAATATCATAATTTTACCGTTGTTCTTTTTTTCCTCCAACGAACAGAACACGTCTAGATATTGTTTTGGTTATGTAACCACTCTTTTTTAGGTTTTCTAACGAACCGAACACATACTGATTGAATTCATGTCGCATCCTCGCGGAAACACACTAGTTGAATCTTGCTAGTTGGTTATAAAAATAGCAGAGGGTGAAATCTATGTAGCTTCTACATGTTATGTATATATATATAGAAAGAGTCAAGTTTCTGTACAAACTTACAAAAGCGTAATGAATTTAAAATTTTGGGCAGCGTCAATTTTGTAGTTAAACATAATTCATATTTCACAAAAAGCCATTGCCGCATCCATTCAAACGACGCTACAATGAACCCCAAAACCATTCATTCCTAAAATGTTTGATTCAATCATCAATCAATCAACCTAAATCTATTCACTGATCGACACAATAATAATCAATCACTCATCAAATGAACCTTAAATCCATTCACTAATCACAATTAACCTAAATCCATTAACCAATCGACATAGCAATCAACCCTAAATCAATTGTTTGATTCAACCCTTAAATCATGGAGACCAAAGATAAATTCTTATTGTTTCTAGCGTAATTAGTTTTATATTGTGTAACAATATAGAGCATACAACATAATTAAGGGGGTGTTTGGGATTGATTATTCAAAACAGATTATGCGTTTTGGAAAAGCAGGGGTGGAACTGCTTATAGATTATTGCGTTTTAGGGGGTGTTTGGGATTGATTATTTAAAACAGATTATGCGTTTTGGAAAAGTAGGGGTAGAGCTGCTTATAGATTATTGCGTTTTAATAGCTTAAAAAACTGATTATCTACGTTTTCAAAACGCAATCCAAACACTAAAAACTGATTATCTGCATTTTCAAAACGCAATAATCTAAAAATCAGATTCAAAACGCAATCCCAAACACCCTCTTAGTAGTCTAAAAAACTGATTATCTGCGTTTTTAAAATGCAATCCCAAACACTTAAAACTAATTATCTGCGTTTTCAAAACGCAATAATCTAAAATCAGATTCAAAACGCAATCCCAAACACCCTTTAAGAATGAAAAATTGACAATGATAGATCTTTAAAAGCACCTAATTCAGGTGTGATTTTTTTACTGTAATGTACTTATTAAGTATAACTAGTACAGTAATTGTGACAAATATATTGCTTGTGTTTCCATCTAAAAGATGCAAAAGTTGTTTTGATCAACAACAATAAAATGGGGGCGAATTTTGATGAAAGATACAAGGGGATCTGATGCGGTTTCTCACGCAAACACGTTGGGAACAAAACACACGAACAAGGCTGGAACTTATTTGTATTCAAATACTCAAAATAATGATTTGTCCTCAATGGCATAAACCCCAAAGTATTTAAAGGCACAGACACGAACAGGAAAAGGAAACATAATAATATGAAAAAGGAAACACAATAAAGACTAAAAATAATTAAATGTTCCAGCTTGATTTGCAAGTCACCGCCTTCCCTTTTAGTCAAGTTCTACTCCACCCTGCGAGATCACTCGAACTGGGCTTTCTGGGTCTGTTGGGTCAGTCCAGCCCAATGGACCAATGCGAACAGGAACTGGGTCAGGAGCTGGGTCAACGGCTGCATCATTCTCCCCCTCTTCGAAACGACTCGTCCTCGAGTCGAATGGATCATCAACCTCAGGCACATACGGAGACAAATCAGCTACATTGAAGGTTGCAGACACGTTATAATGACCCGGCAAATATATTTTGTACGCGTTGTCGTTGATCTTTGCCAACACTTTAAACGGACCATCAGCTCGAGGTTGCAATTTACTTGCACGACCACCAGGGAAACGATCTTTACTAAGGTGTATCCAAACAAGATCACCCTCCTTAAACACAACTTTCTTCCGTCTTACATTGGCCCGACGCTGATAAACAATATTATTGTTGACAATTTGCTCCCGAACCTGCTGATGTATCATCTTTATTTGAGCTGCGCGGTCTTCTCCTTCCACACTAAAATGTTCGGTTGCTGGTAATGGGGCAAGATCCAGTGGAGTAAACGGATTGCGGCCATAAACAACCATAAAAGGACTCATACCCGTAGACCTGTGATTCGATCGGTAGGAAGCAAACTCGGCTTGCGGAAGAACTAGATCCCACTGCTTCGGGTTCGTCCCCACAAGACTACGCAATAAATTTCCCAAACTTCGGTTCGTGACCTCGGTCTGTCCATCACTTTGTGGATGATGGGCACTACTAAAGTTCAAACGTGAACCCAATCGTTTCCATAATGTTCGCCAAAAGTGTCCAACAAACTTAACATCCCGGTCTGAAGTAATAGTTTTTGGCACACCATGTAATCGCACAATTTCAGAGAAATATAGTCGGGCCACTTGACTAGCATCATAAGTTTTAGTACAGGGATAAAGTGTGCCATTTTGGAAAATCTATCAACAACAACCATTACCGAATCTTTTTGGCGTTGAGTGCGAGGCAACCCGACAACAAAATCCAAGCTAACATCTTCCCATGGGCCTTCGGAAACGGGCAGGGGTGTGTAAAGACCCGCATTAGAATGATGCATCTTGGCGTATGACAGACCCGACAACGATTGACTATCCGAGTAACATCCGAACTCATATTGGGCCAAAAAAAAACGTTCCTTAATCAGCTTAAGTGTTTTGTCATGACCAAAATGTCCCGCCAAGGCACCTTGATGTCCCTCCAAGACAATGGCATCCTGCAGCGAACATTTTGGAACACATAAACGTACCCCTTTGAACAAGAAACTTTCCTGTAATGAATACCCTCCATTTGGTGCTTCTTGACAAGAACTCCAGATTGTCGTGAAGTCGGGATCATCGGGATAAAGGCTACTAAAGGCATTAAAAGCTTCAACCCGAACCTGTAAAGATGTAAGTAGCCCCTGACGCCTACTCAAAGCATCAGCTATTGTATTTGTAACGCCCGATTTATGACGAATGACAAATGAAAATTCTTGCAGAAATTCAACCCATTTAGCATGACGTAGGTTAAGCTTATGTTGTCCCTGAATAAACTTCAACGCTTGATGATCCGAAAACAAAATAAATTCGTTAGGCAATAAATAATGTCGCCAATACTCTAAACTTCGGATAATGGCATAAAACTCCTTATCATATGTGCTATACTTCCGCTTGGCTTCATTCAACTTTTCACTAAAAAATGCTATGGGTCGAGTATTCTCGCTCAAAACACCTCCAATTCCGAACCCCGACGCATCACATTCCACTTGGAAGGTGTTTTGGAAATCGGGTAAAGCTAGCACAGGGGCTTGAGTTACTCGTAATTTAAGTTCTTCAAAAGCCGCAGAGGCCGCAGGAGTCCACTGGAAGTGGCTTCCTTTAAGGCAGTCAGTAATAGGAGCCACAATCGAACTGAAATTCCGTATGAAACGACGATAGAAAGATGCCAACCCATGGAAACTTCGAACCTCATGAAGGTTAGACGGCGTTGGCCACGAGAGGATAGCCTCAATCTTTGACTCATCCATCCGAATACCATTCCCCGAAACAAGATAACCCAAAAAGAGAACCTCGCTTGATAAAAAGTGGCACTTACTTCCATTAGCGTAAAGTTTTTGTTCCCGAAGAATAGAAAAAACTTGTCGCAAATGTTGAAGATGTTGCTGGAGATTGCTACTAAACATAAGGATGTCATAAAAATAAACCACTACACAACGCCCCATCAAATCTTTAAACACATGGTTCATAAGACGCATGAAGGTACTAGGCGCATTCGAAAGACCAAACGGCATTACCATCCATTCATAAAACCCATCCCGCGTTTTGAAGGCTGTTTTCCACTCATCTCCCGATCGCATGCAGATTTGATGATACCCACTTCTCAAGTCTATTTTAGAAAATACCTTGGCGCCACACAACTGATCGAGGAGATCCTCGAACCTCGGTATAGGAAATCGATACTTGACTGTGATCTTGTTCACGGCGCGACTGTCGATGCACATACGGTAGGCGCCATTAGTTTTTGGTACCAATAATGCCGGAACCGCACATGGGCTCATGCTCTCACGGATAAGACCTTTCTGAAGGAGCTCTGTCACTTGCCTATGCAATTCCTCAAATTCCTTCGGGTTCATGCGATAGGCCGGTTTGTTTGGGATCACCGCCCCTGGAACAAAATCAATACAATGTTGTATCTCTCTCATAAGGGGTAGTCCAGCTGGTATATCAGTCGGAAAAACATCACTGAATTCGGTCATAAGCGGTTGCAATTCCGCTGGAATTTCATCCACCACAGGGTTGCTTTCCGCGACCATCATTGCAAACATTACCGGAGGCTTCGAACAAGACGTGAAATCTAGGAAGGCTGATTTAGTTAAAACAAGTGCTTCTGTTCCTGTCTTGCACGTATCAAGTGGTGCTAAAGTGATACTAACGCCATCCTTCTTGAACGAATAAGTATTATTAAACCCGCCATGTCGCGTTCTCCTATCATATTGCCATGGCCTTCCTAACAGAATATGACACGCATCCATCGGAATGACTTCACACCAAATTTCGTCTGAATACCGATCACCAATTGTAAATTGAACAAGGCATCGCTGGTTGACTTTTACCACATTACCTTTCTTTAACCATGTCAATTGATATGGGTCAGGATGAGGTTCAACAGGTAATCCTAATTTCTCCACCATACTAGTAGCAACCATATTCTCACAACTTCCTCCATCAACGATAACAGTACACACTTTACCCTTTGCCGTGCATTTAGTTCTAAAAATGTTGTTGTGCAGCCACAATGTATCATCAACTGTTCGGGTTGGGACGGTGCTTAGGGCCCTCTGTATAATTAACGCCTCCCCTTTATCTGGATAAATTACCTCAGTTGGGTTGTCTTGGAGTTGCTCACCATCGGTGTCGTACACAGGGTCGGAATCTTCTGTAAGGGTGACGAGCTGTTTATTTGCGCATTCCCGGGCAAAGTGACCGAGACCCTGGCAACGGTAACATCTTGTCAACTTGGTCGCAGGAGGTGGGGTGTTAACGGATGGTGTTGACATGGTCGAACCTTCAATTTTACCCGGCATTGTCTTCAATCCGGAGGTGGTGTTTGCCACCCCGGTTCCCCTTGTAGGTTCGGTCCGAGTGGAACTAAACCTCCCGACCACGGCTTTTCATTTATCTTTCAACTGTCTTTCCACCTTTAGTGCTAATTGACACACATCATTATACGACCAATACGGTTGTAGTTGAACTATATCAGCTATATCCGGACGCAACACTCCTAGAAATCGGGCAATAACTTGCTCCTCCTCTTCTTCAGCCCCACATCGCATACGCAACCTGTCAAATTCAGCAATTACTTCCTCAACGGTGGAATTCCACTGGGAAAGATTATGATAATCCAAGAATGCTTCTTGACGATAGTTAGGTGGTAAAAATTTCTCACGGAGTAATTTCCGCATCTTGTCCCATGTTTCCACTCTTGACCGTCCCTCTCGAGCCCGTTTTTTTTTAACGTGCTCCCACCACAATGACGCATATTTTCGTAATTTAATGGCGACGAGTTTTACCTTATATTTATTGAGAATGTCGCGTAGGTCGAACACACGTTCAACCGTGTGCAGCCAATCAATGAATTCGTCTGCTTGAGCTCTTCCATCAAATTCTGGTACTTCAATCTTCACCTCAAGACTTCTCAGGGGATCAAACCTCTCCACTTCACGTGGGCGTTCTCGTCGATCAAACGGATTCCACCGCTCGGGTCGCGCAAACGGGTTTTGTTGGTTAGTCCTGTCATCCCAGATGACAGACTCGGTTTCGGTCTCCTCGAATCGATCCTCATACTGCCACTCCAAATCCCGGATTCGTTGTTGCAGTCTAGCGATCTCTTCTACATCACGTGGATCCTGTCAGTAGTCCTCGTTGCCTCGGTCGGCATTTCTACGGGGATTTCCCTGAAAACGGTCACCTCGTGCATCCATGGCTCTGGTACCAACTGATGCAGTTTCTCACGCAAACACGTTGGGAACAAAACACACGAACAAGGCTGGAACTTATATGTATTCAAATACTCAAAATAATGATTTGTCCTCAATGGCATAAACCCCAAAGTATTTAAAGGCACAAACACGAACAGGAAAAGGAAACATAATAATATGAAAAAGGAAACACAATAAAGACTAAAAATAATTAAATGTTCCAGCTTGATTTGCAAGTCACCGCCTTCCCTTTTAGTCAAGTTCTGCTCCACCCTGCGAGATCACTCGAACTGGGCTTTCTGGGCCTATTGGGTCAGTCCAGCCCAATGGACCAATGCGAACAGGAACTGTGTCAGGAGCTGGGTCAACGGCTGCATCAGGATCCCTCATATGTTGGTAATAGCAATGACATTTTATTTACTTTTAACATTTATATAATTTTCCAATTCTAGTATATTTTTGCATATGTTGTAGGGAATTGTATTGCGATTACATGAAGCAGAAAAAAAATCAAAACCACCTATATGAAACTAAGAAATGCATCTATCAAAAGATTGGAAATGTCATGGAGGACAACTGAAAACTTCATCGACTGTGGCATTTATGCAATGCGTCATATGAAGACATGTGATGAGCTGTGAATGTCTAGAGAGAGAAACAAGAGAGAGAGAGAGAGAGAGAGAGATTAGACCAATCCAAAGCTAGGGTTAACTACCCTGCTTAACTACCTTTTATTAACATTCAACAACTTTTCAAACAATATCCTGCCTTACAGTTTAGTCCTCTAACTATCAAGAATTACAATTATAGTCCTTATTCTAGAAAACACATATAACAACTATGAAACAATTACAAAATGGTCCTTGTAACTCTTTTCACATAACAATACTCCCCGGTTGCAGAGCATCTTTGTCCTCAAAGATTATTAAGCTGAAAATCAGGAAACGTTAGCTGCAATTCATCACGAAATTCCCAAGTAGCATCAGACTCAGGAAGACCCATCCATTTAACCAGAACTTGACCAACAGCTCTGTGTTTTCTTTTGACATCTCTTGAGTCCAGAATTGATTGAGGCTTCATAGTAAACCTGTGACCCCTAGGAATAGGTATGACATTAATGGGAGGACCATCAGCTTTCTTAAGAAGAGAAACATGGAAAGTTGAGTGGATATTAGCATCATCTGGTAGATCCAATCTGTAAGCCACTGTACCAATCTTTTCCAATATCAAAAAATGGACCAAAATACTTAGGAGAAAGTTTGTTGTAAGTATGACACCTTAGTGAACTCTGTACATAACTTTGCAGCTTCAAGAAAACCCCATCCCCTACTGCAAAAGATCTTTCACTTCTGTGTTTATTAGCTTGTTGGGTCATTCTGTTTTGAGCTTTTAATAAGGTCTCCCTTATAAGCTTTAGAGTCTCTTCTCTGGACATCATCATTTCATCCACAGCAGCTACATTGCACTCTCTATGAATATATGGAACATGAAGTGGAGGAGCATAGCCATAAAGGGCCTGAAAAGGGGTGGTTTTTAGGGATGTGTGGAAGTTGGTATTATACCAAAACTCCGCCAATGATAGCCATTTGACCCAAGATGAAGGTCTTTCCATAGTCATGCACCTTAAGGTCTCTAAACATCTATTCACTACCTCAGTCTGGCCATCAGACTGAGGATGGTAAGCAGTTGACAGGGATAAGGAAATACCTTGTAACTTGGTAAATTCCTTCCAAAAGTTACTTAGAAACATAGAATCCCTGTCAGATACAATGGAAGAAGGCCATCCATGCAATTTGTATACATTGTCAAGGAACACCTGGACTACATTTGCTGTAGTAAAGGGGTGAGACAGGGCCATGAAATGTGAATACTTGGTTAGCCTATCCACCACTACAAAAATTACTTCTTTACCCTGTGACTTGGGTAAACCAGTAATGAAATCCATACTGATGTCAGCCCACACAGCAGTTGGTATGGGGAGAGGCTGCAATAGTCCAGGATATGCTACAGATTCATGTTTAGCCTGAGAGCAAACATGGCAGCCTCTAATGAACTGTTTCACTTGTTTAGTTTGGCCCTCCCAGTAAAACATCCCCTTAAGTCTTTGATAGGTAGCATGAACCCCAGAATGACCCCCCATAGGAGAATCATGACAAATCTGAATTAAATTTTTTCTCAATTCCATATCTGCCCCTACTACCAATTTATGCTTTCTTTTTAACAACCCAGCTGTATAAGAAAACTTCCTCACTTCTTGTCCTTGTGACAGCTTTTGTATTACTTGTTGCAAGTCTATGTCATTCTTCCAACTATCTTTAATCTTGGATAGCAACATAGGGTCAAAAGTGAAAATTGACACCTCAAAGAGAGTGGAACTTTCTACTCTGGAAAGGGCATCAGCAGTCACATTTTCAGCCCCTTTCTTATATTGAATTTCATAAGTATAGCCCATGAGTTTTGATAACCAAGAGTTTTGTAAGGGAGTGGTTATTTTTTGTGTGAGAAGATGTTTGAGGCTTTTCTGATCAGTTTTAATAATAAAGGGTTTTGCTACCAAACAATAATGCCATTGCTTAATGGCCATCATGATAGCTAACAACTCCTTTTCATAAACTGAAAGGGTAATTTGTCTTGGGCATAAGGCTTTACTGAAAAAAGCTAAGGGATGATGTTCTTGTAATAAAACTGCCCCTATACCCTTAGATGAAGCATCAGTCTCAATAACAAAAGTCTTGTTCAAATCAGGAAGGGCTAGGACTGGTGCTTCTATTAGAGCTCCCTTCAACTGTTCAAAAGCTTGTTGAGCTCTTTCATTCCATTTGAATGAATCTTTCCTTGTCAACTCAGTTAATGGCTTGGCAATGATACCAAAAGATCTTATGAACTTTCTATAGTATCCTGCCAAACCTAAAAACCCCCTGAGCTGTTTAACATTCACTGGAACAGGCCAATGAGCCACAGCTTCTATTTTTTTAGGATCAGTAGACACTCCCTTCTTGTCTATAATATGACCCAGATACTCAACTTGTTCCCCAGCGAAGGAACATTTAGAACGTTTAGCAAACAGTTGATGTTGTTGCAGGGTTTTTAAAACATTTTCAAGATGTACTAAGTGTTGATCAATATTCTGGCTGTATACCAAAATATCATCAAAGAATACTAGTACATATTTTCTCAAAAACTGTTTAAAAGTGTGATTCATCAAGGCTTGAAAAGTTGCTGGTGCATTGGTTAAGCCAAAGGGCATAACCATGAATTCAAATAGGCCTTGATGTGTTCTAAATGCTGTCTTATGTACATCATTAGAGATCATTCTCACCTGATGATACCCAGATCTAAGGTCCAACTTTGAAAAGACTACGGCTCCTTTTAATTCTTCTAATAATTCATCAATTAGAGGTATTGAAAAACTGTTTTTGATTGTGGCATTGTTGAGTTGTCTGTAGTCAACACACATCCTCCATGAACCATCCTTCTTCTTAACCAACACCACTGGAGCAGCAAAAGAACTTGTGCTATTCCTGATTACCCTGTACTGAGTAATTCTTCAGTCATTTTCTCTATAACATTTTTTTGCACTGCCTGGTACCTGTATGGCTTCAGGTTGATGGTTACTGATTCATCCTTTAATTCAATTTTATGGTCACAATCTCTTAATGGAGGAAGGCCCTTAGGTTCTGCAAAAACATCCTTATACTGATCAATCAACTTTGTAATTCTTTCATCCAACAGAACCTTTGTAACATTGGTACTCTGACCATTTTGCCCCTCCAATGTAACCAATTGCATTTGAGATTCCACTAACTAATTTAGGTGATCAAACATATGATCCATTTGCTTAATGGAACATAGTCTTATCCCATTGTTAATCATGCCTTTCAATGTTTGTTTCTTTCCATTAATTTGGAATTCCATGGTCAATTGCTTGAAGTTCCACACAATGTCTCCCAATGGAGATAACCATTGAATTCCAAATACCATGTCATAACTATCCAATGGAATAACCATAACATCAGCTTCAAACCACATACCCTGCATCATCCATTTGAATCTTTTACACATTTTCCCACAACTTATCTGATTCCCATTGGCTACTGACACCTTCAAGGCTGGCACATCTTGAGTAATACATTGTAGCAGTCTAGCTGTCTTTTCACTAATGAAATTGTGAGTGGATCCTGAATCCACTAAGATGTACAGCTTCCTTGTACCAATACAGCCCACAATTTTCATAGTGGAATAAGAGGGTATTCCATTAATGGCATGAATGGAAATTTGTGGTTGTCCTAGCATTTCTGCTAGTTCACATACATCTGTTGCCTCTTCTTCTATAATTCCTTCTTCATCATCTACAATTTCTATTATGAACAACTGCCTATTCTTACATTTATGGGTAGATGTATATTTTTCAGGACAGAAGAAGCACTCACCCTTGGCTCTTCTCTCATCAGCTTCCTTATTAGAGAGTCTTCTCACAGTCTTTGGTGTGGGTAACAAGGGAAGGTTTGCAGCAGTCACCCCAGATGGTTTTCCTCCAAAACTCTTTCCATTATTACTAGAACCAATATTATTGTTCCAGTTGGATTTCTTGGTTTCTTTATTGCCAAAAAGTGTGGTATGCACCTTGTCTTGTTGTTTGGCCATAGCAATGGCCTCTCTTAAGGTTCTTGGTTTAAAAACTTTAACCAAGCATCTTATCTCAGGCTTAAGGCCCCCAACAAATAAACTTGCTGCATATTCTTCAGACAATGTCACTTTTGTCATCAAAAGCATTGCATTATTCATCTAAAGAACCTGTTTGCTGCAAGTTCTTTAACTCTTCAATAGCATCTTCCCACAAATCATCAGAAAATCTTGTTGTGATGGAACGAACATAACCATTCCATGGAATCTGCTCTATGGGTCTGTTAGCACTTGACAAATACCCCTGATGCCACCTGAGAGCAACTCCTTCTAAATTGATCACAGCATACTGCACCTTCATCTGTTCAGGAGTACGATCGACCAGAAAAAAATGGTTACACTTGTACACCCATCCATCTACATCATCCCCATTGAATTTTGGAAAGTCCAAACGGCCAATACGAGATAATCTCTGATCATGAGGGTTTACTTGTAGGTGATTATTATTATTATTATTATTATTATGTGGTTGTAAATTGATGGTGTCCAATTGTTCTTTGAGGGTAGTTTCCAATTGTTCTTTCAAAGAATCAAACATGGTTTGAAGATTTAGGGTTAATTGATTAATGGCCACTCTGTTTTCATCTTGTAGGGTGTACGCATTCTTGAGAGACTGTGCATGTTCTTTCAAGGTTCTTTCAATTTTTTCCATTTCTTGTTGACGAGTATTGGTTGCCATTAATGGTGAATCAAGAATATTGGATCAAGATTATGAAATTAAGAAGAATTTGATCACAAATTGATCAAATTCTGGAATAGATTGATCATAGATGATCAATCTGGTGCTGAATTGAAACAGAGTGGATAGAAACGAACGTAGAAGATGACCGGAAAAGATACGGACGGTAGTTTATGGTGGTTTATGGCGGTCCCGGAGCTCAGATCTTGTTGAGCTCTGATACCAATTGATGAGCTGTGAATGTCTAGAGAGAGAAACAAGAGAGAGAGAGAGATTAGACCAATCCAAAGCTAGGGTTAACTACCCTGCTTAACTACCTTTTATTAACATTCAACAACTTTTCAAACAATATTCCGCCTTACAGTTTAGTCCTCTAACTATCAAGAATTACAATTATAGTCCTTATTCTAGAAAACACATATAACAACTATGAAACAATTACAAAATGGTCCCTGTAACTCTTTTCACATAACATATTTGGGCAATAATAGATGGAGGGATTGTGGTTTAAGTACAAAATAGGATGTGCAACAAGCATAACTTATTCAACTGAGGTATCATTTTGTCAAAAATGTTTCGTCAGACATTAACCAAACAAAAAAAATTATCGTATCACATATGTGCTAAAATTTGAAGATATGGAAGAAGAAGAAGAAATGCTACAATGAAGAAATATTTGAAAGATAAGATGAAAGAAAGACAATTATGTAAAAATAGTAAGTATTGGTAAGCATTTTCGTAGGATTAGAGACATATTTAGTGTTTATCATATTAAACTTGTTTACACCATCCCTTTTTATTTTCAGTTTAATGAATAATTATTAACTTTTCTTGTTTAGAAAAAGAAAACAAATATACCAAAATGCTTTAAAAAACAACTAACTTGTTGCATAATATAATAATAAATATCAAAGTCAAATAACTAAAACCACATCTAACATAGTAATTCTACACTTCCAAATCATAAGAACCATCAGTGAACAGATCAGTTGACCTTATTTGCAATGTTCTTCTATGGTTAACATCTAGAAGAACAATATAAAATGTAATGACACTATACCCTTCCTTGGATCTTTATAGGCTTCTTGGGGATCTTGAAAGCATCAAAAACAGATTGACTAAGTTCAACTTTGTGATCGTGATTATGCACGTTGGATTGCGCAGATGACCGCTTTAATAACTCAAAGAATGAACTGCTACTGCTACCGCTTTCAGAAACAAGGTTTGTAGTTTGGGTACTTGATCTGCCTTGTGACTGTGAGCTTTTGTACTTGGCCGTTGCCTTTTTCGTTTGCATTTCGCTGGATGTCTGCATGTTATAAACAATAAATAACCCAAATTCATCATGCAACCATATTATAAAAATGTAAACGAGTTGGGTCAAGCCCAGCTAACCCTGTTTCTGAAGCCCGAGCTTGGTAAGGAGTGTTACATGTTTAACCACTAAGAAAATATAGATATGGGCATCTTTTTTAACATCAAAATGCATACTTCCGGAACACCATGTACAAATAAGCAGAACTAGAGGAATAACATGTGATCGTAAGAATTATGATAACCTGAATTATATTTGTTATACTTACAGTTGTGTCTGGCATGTCCTCTGAAAGCGAAAGTGAAATTGAACTTCGGCTATTGCTGTCATCTCTTCCAAATATAAAAGACTTGGCCCCGCTTGATCCTCCTTGCTTGGAAGAAAATGGAACAGAATTGCTTGACTTTCGACTAAAGAAAGATGACTGCACCATTAAGATCACAAACTACATTACTATGCATACAACCGCATATATCGTTTTATTCAAAGGTGTACAGTGATATTGTAATAATATTTTTTGTAGTCATTAACACTAATTATTTATAAATATAAATGAAATTTTAAGACGGATTAAAAAGTGTTTGCACGGTATCTCTATAAATTCTATAAAACTCAACCATAGCCTATTAATTTTTTTAGGCTCCTGTAAACTTCCTCACAGACCCCACGGAAGGGAGATCCACCCTGCGACCAGCAGACCTGCTTATCTTTGGTTGGGAGAGAGGGAAACATGCCTGTGTGGACCTCACCGGGGTATCTCCGCTGGTTGGGTTACGGGAAACAGGGTTCGTAGCTGGGCAAGCATCAAGAAAGGCGGAATCAAAGAAAGTAGATAAACATGCTAAAGCTTGTGCAGATAACCAACATGTCTTTATCCCTCTGGCTTTTGACACCTTTGGCTCCCTGGCGCCAGAAGCTATTCGTTTCTTGACCAGGGTCCAACGGGTTGTCCACAGCAATGTTTCATCCCCAGGGGGGCAAGGTTTTGTATTTAGTAGACTAGGGTTTGCAATTCAAAAAGGGGTGGCGGCGCAGCTTGTTGCCCGTCTACCAGCTATTATGATGTAACTTCCGTATTTTGTTTTAATGAAGTTTGTTAAAAAAAAAAAACACTTGAATAAACAGAAAAATGGTATTCATAAGATTAATGTATGCCAGCCACCAAAACTATCATCAGTTTACCTTAGAAGAGCTGTTACTATTCCCTCCTGTAAGCAGTGTATCAAAGAATGCTGCAAAAAAATATATATCTAGTGAGACAAGGAAAAGAGTTTTAAGTAGTCAGGAATCTACTCAGATTCACAGATTGGTTCACTACTTACATGTTGCGTTTGCCTTCTTCCGGACCTCAGGAACGGTATTTAGCTTCTTTATAAGACCAAAAACTTCTCTCGAGTCCTCATCTTCAATCATTGACAGCATTCTGCCTTTTTCTTTCTGTTCAGTTATAGTAGCAGTTTAAAATTTTATTCATCATACATAACATATAACATGAGCAGGTTATTAATTTTATGTGTGCCACATCAGCAGGTATAAATTACCTTGTATTAATATTTTGGAAGTTTGGGTTTTATGGGTTAAATCAAACAGCTACCCTAAACAGAAACAAACCTAAGTTGGTTAACTATTTTTTTTCGCAATAACCCCCAAAATAAAAACCATAAATTAAGCATGTGGCAAGAAAATAATCATTAATTCAAAATAAGTTGCAAAAGGAACAAAAGAAATCACTTACATCTTTGTTCAGCAGGCGCTCTCTAACAAGTATCTTTTCTGTTTCTTCATCATCGGATGAGATGTATTCATCGTCTTTATCAGTAAACATTTGAGCAATCATTTCTTTTGCTTTTTTTGCATTAATTCGTGTAAGGCGTGGTCGTTCTGCCTCTTCCTCAACATCATTCTCATCATCATCCTCATCAGCCGCATTAGCATCATCATCATCATTCATTTCTACATCTACATCACCTTCCTCCTCATCAAGTAAAGATGCTTCTCTAAGTTTAGAATCAAGATTAAATTTTCTGAGAATAACATCAGTTCCAGCTTCATCTTTTTCTTCAAGCCATTTTTGATGAAGTTCATTGCGAGCTTCTAAATCAATTGGTCTTTCTTTATAACCAGTTACTATCATCTTATTGAGTTCCTCAATGTCATCTTCATCTTCTTCTTCTTCATCTCCAAATATCATTTGATCATTGTCACTATCATCTTCTTCCTCAGCCTCATCATCAACAAATGCTTTTGCAGGATCCCCTCTTGGAGAAGAGTGATCTTCACCATGGGGTTCAACATTCTCTTTGTCGTTATCTTCTTCTTCGTCATCACAGCTGCAAAATTGGCCAAGATTTTTATGTTTAGATGGCAGTTTAAAAGGTGGACTATGTTGCTTTGAGTTACTACCAGTCCACCAAAGATATGATACCAATGACAATTCCAACTCAAACAGATAAATTTAAAAAAAGAAATGAACAGATAAAATTGTTATGCCAAAAGTTGCACACCGTATACTTTTAATGTAAAAATATAATATATAAATTATTTTTACATTTAAAAAAAAACAACACAGTATTGGGATAATATATTTTAAATCATAATTGGCATAATATTAATCTATAAAGCAACAAAAGAATGTTGTTATGGTCAGCAAAATCCAAACACATTTTGACATGAAATCCTGACCATAAACTTACATATCATCAGGAGCAGAATCAAACTTTAACTTCATAGTTAGCAAAGAAGGTCCCATTTCTTCTTCCTGTGAACTAGAATCATTCTCACAGGATTCATCGTCTTCAGATTCTTTACTATCACTTGTTTGCGAGTCGCCAAAGAGTTCCTACAATTAGCAAAGTAACTAAGCATAGACAGGAAAGGCTACATGTAGCTTCAGTGAAATCTCTCTTTTGAAAAACTTGTAAGTTAAATCTTAAAAGCAACCTGAGTATCATCAACTGGAGCACGTAAAGCAGGTGTGGACTCCACATCCGACTCCTGTAGGAGCATGAAAAGAGACATCTTAATATTAAAACTTCCAATTGTTAACAACTGAATCAGTTTAGATCAAAACATCATACCTTCTTTGAACAAGCATTGGCATCACCTTTCTGTTCTCCACATACGTCAGGGCCATCCATACCCACGTCATCTGATACAGGATCTACATTCACGACATTTAAAACTTTATCCTCTTTCAAAGATTTTGATAAATCGCTAACTTCTGTTTCTACACTCTTGGAGTGATCTATCACACCTTGTTCAACATCTTCCTTGTGAGAATCACTGGTGTTTGACTGCGAAAACCTGAAAATAAAGATAAAAGATGAATACAACTAAAGGCAAGGGCCAAATGTTTCAAACTATAACAAACCATAATGAGTACTCACTTTCTAGACACCTCAAGCTTCCTTTGTCGTATTCTTTCTAGAATGGAAGATACGGGCTTTTGAACAAGTGGCACTGGCTTAAATGAAACCCCTCTAGTTTCTAACAATGGAGATAGATATGACAAATCAGAATATAGTCAAACGATTGAACATAATGCAGTTACAGTTAAGTAAAACCAAATGGTAACACATGATTAAACCAATCACCTCTTAAAATTCTCTGAGATTCAACATGAAGTTGATCAAGATGAGCTCTTCTTTCCTGTAAATCCATGAATCAACAATTAACCAACAAACTAAATTAAATCTGTAGGGTTGTAAACAAACTGAACCAAGCCCCAACTAGCCTAAGCTTGAACTAGGCTCCTTTAAATAACGATAACTTGTGCTCTAATTTTTAAAGGTGAGTATGGCTCGTTTCAAGCTCTATTTCTAGTAGTTTTTTGAGCCCAGCTATTTTTTTATTAATTGATTTATATACATTAATAACTACTTTGTTATACATAATTATCACTAAAATGTCTATGTGCGTGTGTGATTATAGAAAGCTTAAAATACAAAGGATATTTAACGTACAAAGTGTACGAAGGATCCTTCAAGTCTTCAACATGCATAATTATGAATACAAGGTGCGTCATTTTTAAAGGTAGGATGCGTAATTATGTTGAATCAATATCTTTGTTCGTATTCGCAAGTTAATCGTGGTTATCTTAATTCTTACCTCCGCTTCATCGTCTAGGTTATCAATTTCATCATCTAAACACAAAAATCAACACCTTGTTTGTTATGCAGATGGTGGTGAACGTAGATATAGTGATGGTGGCCGA
Source organism: Ambrosia trifida (assembly GCA_028751855.1). Taxonomy (NCBI): domain Eukaryota; kingdom Viridiplantae; phylum Streptophyta; class Magnoliopsida; order Asterales; family Asteraceae; genus Ambrosia; species Ambrosia trifida. Next base: position 21,276,113 of record CM054129.1, on the reverse strand, counting down.
AGGTGGTTAACCGATTGTGGAGCGAGGGATTGCAGGTGGTGGTTGATGTTCAGTGGTTGTCAATTTAAAATTGGTGATGATGTTGCAAGCGGGATGGTTAATGGTTTAGACTCAAGCTCAATAAGTGAAACTCAAATCAATGTTCGTTTATCAAACAAGCTTATTTCTAATCTCGGCTCAATTCAAGCTTTCATCTAACAAGCCTCAAATAACTTTACTTGAGACACAATCAAAATAAACATAAGACACAATCAAAGCTACACACACATCAATTCAAGCAACCTAAAACACAACCAAATCTACAAAAACATCAAAATAAACAAAAGAATTGTACCTTCTCTTCCCTTCTTTTGCTAGTATACGTGCTTTTCGCTTTCGGCTTGTCATCACTGCCACTCTTACTCCTCTTCTTCTTATTCTTCCATTTCTTCTCATTCACCACATCTTCATCACCTTCCTTCTCCTCATCTACCCTAACTTCCATATCTGCACTCTCCCCTTCCTTTCCCACCATCTTATCCACTCCACTCTCATCAACATCATCGTCATCCTCATCACCGAAATCCAATTGCCTCTTTGTTTCCTTCCGGTCTGCTCTCACAGCCACATCACTATCACCTAATTCCTTTTCCACGTCATCATCATTTGCAACCTCTTTTATTTCCTGATCTTCCTTTGCTTCATCATAACAAGATCTCAATTCCTTCACCTTTTCTCCGTCACCGTCACCGTCACTCAATTCCTTTTCATCTCCGTCGCCGTCACCGTTACCGTTACTGCTACGAAACCTAGGGCTTAATTCTTCTTCATCTCCGTTACCGTGACGGAATCTATAGCTTAATTCTTTTTCATCTCCATCGCCGTTACTGTTACCGTCACCGTCACCGTTACGAAACCTAGGGCTTAATTCTTTTGCATCTCCGTCGCCGTTAAAACGATCAGACGGCGGCTCACTCAATACATCATAATCATTATTATTAATATTATTATTATTATCAAATGCTCGGATCTTAGAAGATTCTAAGGCTTCTAATCTAGAAAAATCGACTTTAGGTAAGTCAACGGCTTCGGTTACGGAGTCAACGGTTTTGGATTGAACAGTAACATCTGTGGACTTCTTTAATCGTTTGAGTCTTCGGTGTTTAGGTGAAGGTGAGGGTTCAACGTTAGGGAAGGAAAAGGACTCGTAATCGTCGTCGCTTTCCATTGGTTGGTTTATTTGTGATGAATGGGTTCAGATGGTTATTAGGGTTTTGGTTATGAAGAAGGATGATAGAGATAGAAGAAGATGGATCTGGATAGATTGAAAAAGATGATAAAAGGGATGAAGTTATGGAGGGAGATGTAAAATGAGCTTATTTTGGCGGGAATGGTTCGAAATTTGTAAATAAGGCGCTAAAACTCAGGTTTGCTGGTTTTGAATTAATAAACCTAATTGACTCTATTTATTTTTTATTTATTTTTTTTCGAAGGGCAAATTTCATAGAAGAGACCCAACCTAGCAAGGTGCTATGGGCCGAAACAGATACAAATACATGCTAAAAATTGAAAGACAACCACTTGTTCATAGTTAGCGACTTAAACATCGATCTATTTTTAATCCAGTGTAATGACAATGACTTAATTTCTTTCACAGTCTTCTCTATTCTTGCTTGGCCATCTGAAAATATCTTTTCGTTTCTTGTCCTCCATATGCACCAACACGCCACCATAATGATACCATGGATCGTCTTTTTCTTTGCCTTTGTTAGTTGTGTCGTTTTATGAATCTCCAAGATGTCCCGAACATAAAAGACAAACGTATTTCGTATGCAGCAGCAAACACTAATGCTGCTCCATATTTTGTTCGCTACATATCATGATGTCAACAAATGCTCAACGGATTCGACCCATCTCCACTTGCCACATAAAAATATTTACCTTTTTTGGGACCCAATTGTTCCATTGCATTACATAAGGATACTGAGCGCTTGAAGCATCAAAAATAGCCTTTTTCATGGAAGCTATCGAAAAGATACCGGATCGATCTTATGCCCGACGGGTTGGAAAATTGGACTTGTTCCAATAGTGCAAGAACGTCGTCCAAATCTAGCAGCTCAGCCATAGTTTCTGGTGGTCTCTTAATTGTCTCGGTTTAAAACCATAAGGTACTAAGGTAGTGACCGACCAAGCGCGAGCCACCGACGTGACTATCAAGTACTTTTGTCATTAACCCCGTTGTGGCTGGGGGTGAGCATCGGCATGACCAAATGTCACTTTCTCTCATTAACCCTTATGACCACCATCGCTTGTGCTCACGCCGAGGCTGTTGTGGCTAGGTGTGAGCACCGACGCTAAAACCTCATTTGTGTTGTGCTGCTCACACATCCACATCGAACATCCTTAAGGTTGATAGGGAATTTCATTTTCCTAAACTTTCTTCTCCTCTGTGTCTTATATTTTTTTCTTCACTTTCCTTAGGTTTCATCATAATACATGGTGTTGTGTTGTCTAATATTTCTCCATGTTGAAAATAATAGTTTCCAATTGCAATTTTATTACTTGTCATGGTTTACAATGTGTTTTATCATGTGTGCATAAGGTTTGTGCAGGTCAAAGTGTCCGGTCAACTTGTGGTCGTGTGATTTGGACTTGTAGGTGCTTTGCTAGTGGGAGTGGAGAGTTAATTGCTAGATTTGCAAATAATATTTTGTGGGCTCTCTCAAATGAGCTTATAAGGTTCTAGCCCATAAAGATTGTTGCCCAATATTGAAGCCCGTTGTGGCTTGTGACCTAACAAGACTAAAAGGGTGCAAGTTTCATCTATAAAGAAAAAATAATACAGCCAGTTATAAAAAGAGTAGATCTTTGAGTTTTTTGATGCATTTAATATACACCTGATCCCTTACACACAATAATAGAGAATGCGATTAGGGTTCTTCAAGATAGCAGAGAACTTCATTCCAAAGATCTAATGCAGAGGCTGTCGACTGATTCGTTTTGTCCAGGTATTTTATTTTCATCTTCTATACTGCGTCTCTTGTTTTCTCTCGCACAAAAACTAGGATTTCATCTATAATCATAGATTCATAGTCTTGAGTCTGATTGTTTGTTTAGATGATATTCTCAGGTTGTAGGTTATGATTTGTTTAGTAGTTTGTGTTTGTGAGTTGAGTCAGAGATTAGTTCTATGTTTTTTTATTGTTTTACAGTGAAGTGTTTTGTTTCAGTAATAAAGTTCAGAAGTTTTTGTTCTTTGTTGTTACAAAAATTTGCCATGGTATTATAGCCATGTGCTCTTGATTCTGTTGTCTTCCGCTGTTCTTGAGTCGGTTGTGACGCCTGTGACGAATCTGTTCCTTTGACATTCTGTTGGAATCATTTGGGGTTTCAGATCTGATATTTAAGTTTGTCTATGATAAAAGTTTCTTTTGTCAGATCGGTTACTCTTTTATTATTATTGTTATTCATCATTCATGGTTTCTTGGATTTAAACATATCCGATCCTTTTCTTTGTAGATTGGCTCAAAACTCGGTCTGGTTTCACTAATAAATCTGGTCTTGTTGGTTCTAGTCAAGGATCAGAGATTCTGATCTATGTATAACTTGTTCTCGGTTGTTGAATCTTTTTTGATCTCGATTATGTTGTCTTCCGTTGTTCGTGATTTATGGTTCAGTCTTGATCTAATTTTTCGGTTCAGTCGGATCTAAGTTGGTTTGAATCGATCAAGTCTTGCACTGTTTCGTTCTTGATAGTAGATCTAGTCTATTAATACTTAGATCTGGTGTATAGGTCTATTTGAGTAACTGATTGTTCTTGATCCGTTCGTGTGGGATGTTACTAGTGGTCGAGTGGTTGATTCAATCAAGATCCTGGAATACGGTTACATGGTTTTTTTGTGTCTTTCGATGAGTTTTGATCCGATCCAGCTCAAGAAGGTGAAGGTCTATCAGAAAATTTATTGAAGTTGGTTAGCTCTGGCTGGATCTGGTCAGTTGGTGACTGATCAGAATTGGTTGCTTTGGAGGGAGTCACCCTAACTTGGGTGTTTTATGGTGAGATTGTTCCCTTACATTGTTGTTATTTTATGTAGTTGTGTTTAAAAGTCGATTGGTCGGGTTAGGAGTACCAATGGGCGAGACTTAACTATGTGTTTTTTGTGTTGTCCTAGTATGTTTACATATTTGTTTACATATGTTCGTTGCATCTATTTGTTGCTGATTGGTTAAATTTTGTGTTAATAACTTGGAATTCTTACGGTAATGTGTGTGCTTGAGGTGTGATTAAATTTTACATAAAACAGACTACCTCATTAAGACATGTTCTGGCACCCTTGAGTGATGAACCAGGAGTCTTGACACTGACGAGGTTTCGTCTACTATGTGCCTATGCGCTATTATTGATAATATTACTTGTGTTGATATTGATTGGTGCAAGTATTTTATTAGTGATTGATATATGTGTTTTGACTGTTATAGTTTCTTGGTTAGGCTGTAAGTTGGTTTAAGTTTCGAGAAAGTTGTTGCTTGTTTTTAAACCTTGTGTTTGCAACCTGTTTAGTATAGTGATTAGAAAATATATAAATCATTGTTCTAACTTGGCGTTGCCCTGTTCTTGGGTTGTTTTTATATGGATGACTATTTGTCTTATTTTGTACTCTTATAGATTCTCGTGTTGAGTCTCTATTTGAGCATGTTGAGAAGGTTTTACCGATCTTGTTATTTGACATGAATTCTTTAGGTGTTGAGAGATTTTTTAAGATGATGTGTGTATGTTGATAACTTGTTTGTTATATGCTACTAGTAGTAATATTTAGTTTTGTTCTCAAATATTTGTTAACTATGTAACTTTGTTTACTAGTTTTGAATCGTGTTATTCATGGTTATAATATAGGCTTTGACCGTGTCTTGATGGTTTTTTTTGTTATTTGAACTCGTATCATGATGGTTTTATGTGGTCTATATGTAATGTGTGTATAATCTTGTTGTTTGGTTAGTCGAACCATGTGGTAGATGTATTTTAACCAACTGATGTCAAGATTATATTTTTAACAGCCTTGTATGTTGTTTCTTGTGAGATTTTCTGGTTGCAAATCATGTGATTTTGTGTTCAATATGGTTGTGTCTTTATAGTCTGATGGAGTCATATGATTTATGATTCTTATTGTTATGAGACTTTGTGTGTTGAATCTTGTGATTCAATATTTGTTGAGTATTGATTGTGAAGTTGTAAAAGTTTTTGATCAATGCAAATTAGTCTTTAAGTTCTTCTCAAGTCTTTACGTGTTTTTGTCAGCCTTGTTTACTCCTTTGTGAAATGTCTTTCTAATTGTAAAATCGTGTGATTGTTCTTGTTCAATTAGATGTTTTTTTTTTTTTGCTGATAATCCTGGTATTGAAACATGGTTCTTGATTTGGTTACCTGTGTGTTTCAATTTGTGTATCTTTTATATTGTAATCTCTGGTATTGGCACTAGATCCAGGATTATTGAATAAAAACTACTAGTTGTAGAGTTAGGAAGTCCGTTAGATCGTGTTAGTGTTTTTTTTTTTTTTGTCTTTTCGTCTTGTTGATGATCTGAACCATGGAGGTTGGAAAAGAATTTGTAAGGAGTTCTGGTTGGTATCTCTTTGTGTTTTACATCTTGTAGGTGTTGCAGCCTTACATGTGTTCTTCTGTTTGGAATATTTTATTCCGGTATTAAAATCTTGCGATTTTGAGTGTTATCGGATACTCTTTAGGCTGTAACGGTGCTTACATGTGTTATGAATCATGTGATTCAGATTTGTATGGTTCTTGTTGTCTTGTGAAGTTGTAAATGTTTGATTTAAATCTGAGTTTTTTTACTTTACATGTTAGTAAAAGTAAAAGTTTTTTTTTAAAAAAAAAATCAAATGATTGTTTACATTCTTTACAAGTTTTTTTTTTATCAACATGAATTCTATTTGTCTTGTATGTTCTGATTACTGATCGTGTGATTTTGTGATTAATCGGAACTTGTTTGGTTGTGTGACACCCGGCACGTTTAGGTTAACATTTTACAAAACACATAAGTCTACCTTAGCGAAAAACGTTTTCAAACATACTTAACTAGGTAAGTTGAGTCGTTACGATGGTTCCGGGAATCATCGGGAGTCGTTACGATAATCCACGGGATCATTGGGAGTCGGTCCATAACCACGTGAACACGAATAGGTGATCTGTAGAATCGCCGGGTTTAACGCACACACGTAAATCTCGGGTCCCGGGAATTGGTGATCGGGCGGGAACGTGTTATTTATCGTGCATTATATGTTGGTAATCATTATGTGACTTGTCGGTATGTGAAAACGTGTTTATATATGTTAAAATAGGGTTTAACACGCCAAAAACTCGGATACTTAGGCTATAGGCGAGTAGGAAGCCCCTTGGGGTGATTAGGGGCTAAATGCTAGTTGTTACTAGTGATTAGGGGCTAAATGCTAGTTGTTACTAGTGAGTAGGGCTAAATGCTAGTTGTTACTAGTGATTAGGGGCTAAATGCTAGTTGTTACTAGTGAGTAGGGCTAAATGCTAGTTGTTACTAGTGAGTAGGGCTAAATGCTAGTTGTTACTAGTGAATAGGGCCTAAATGCTAGTATTACTAGCGAGTAGGGCCTAAATGCTAGTTGTTACTAGCGAATAGGATCCTACTCGCCAATAACATCTGCGTACTCGCCTATACTGCAGGTCACGACTAAAAACGCCAATAAATACCACTCTTATGTTTCAAAACATCATTTGTGAAACCCTAATACACCCCAAAGCCACCCCACACCTTATCCAACCTCTGCAACTCGTTTTTGAGCAAGAAATCATATTTTCAAGTCTTACAACCCATAATCTCACCATTTCAAGGTGTGTTCTTCATCCCAAACCTTTATAATAGTATTGTTTTGATCCCTAAAGGTCCAGACCTGATTTATAAACGTTTGTGTCTTTGAAAACTTATTAAAATCGGTTTCAAAACAAACCCACACATCTATACTTGTTTTATGTGATGTAGTCATGCAAGATAGGATCTTTATCGTCTAAACATGTTTGTTCTTGTGTTATTGATATGTTTCTAATCTAGATAAGCTAATATGATGATAATCTAGGGATTTGAAGGTTCATAGATGTGTGATATTGATATTAGGCGTTTTGACCCGTTTGGGCGATTATGGTGGATTGATGATGATATGTTGTGTTTGGTTGATTGTTTGAGGATAGGGTTTGCTCTAGGATGATGCTAGAACAGTAGGGTAATGTCGGATAACGCCGTTATGTGATGAAACCTGAGTATTTGCTATTTAGGGTAAGTTTTACATGTTGATGTGATGCTTACATGCAAGATATGCTATTTTGGGAAACCGCGTGCATTCGGGACGGCTAGGGTGATGATAAATTAGGGGTTTTTGCTTGAAATAGTTGGGTTAATGTTTTGGGTTGGGTATTGGGTGTTTTTACATGTTTCGGATCTGATTTGGAGTGTTCGACGCGCGAAAATGCACTACAGATGTGCAGAGGCGAGTAGGCTCCTACTCGCATGATGCTTCATGCGAATAGGAACCTAATCGCCTGAAGTTCATGCAATTAAAGTCCTATTCGCCTAAACAACTAGCGAGTACAATCCTAAATGCCACTTTTACTAGTGATTACAATCCTAAATGCCACTTCTACTAGTGATTACAATCCTAAATGCTAGTTTGATTCCTAATCGCGTGTAATGCTGCTGTATGTATATTTTAACATCCCAAAACACGGATTGACACCTAGGAACATGTTAGGAACCCCAGGACATGTCTAATGACTTGGTAACACGTGTTCGGACTTTGTTATGCGTTAATTGGGCGTTATGCTAGATAGTGTGAATGTTTGCGCATGCTAAGTGTTTAATTGCATAAGTTGCATGATATCTTGCTTTCGGCTAACACGTGGGATGTCGGGTCACCAATGGGATGCCGGGTACTGTCTGGGTTGGTCGGTTTAACGTTTAAACATGTTTTCAACATACACGGTCACGGTCTGGACAACTTGGGGAATGATTAGCCTTCGGGTTAGTAGTCATCACACTTATGTAAACGCATTGATAGGTCGCCACTACTTGGGGCTATCACACACGTATCGGATTTCTGTACTAACTGAGGACGCATTCTAAGGTGAGTTCACGGCCCCACTCTTTTACTGGTTTTACATTTTCGGGGGAGAAAACATGTTGTGCTCTTTAAACGTGTGTCAATTGTGTTCGCAAGTTCATTACGTTTGGGAGGGTTCGTTTGGGTTCAAAGTATTCATTTATGTTCAGTATTATATGGCCTATGTTGTGGCAGTTCGTTCGCCGCGATGCGGTAGTTCGTTAACCACTATGTGGTAGTTCGTTAGCTATGATATAGTAGTTCGTTGGCCATGGAATGGTAGTTTGTTAATCGCGGTGGGCGAGAGTTCGTTTGGGAGGTTCGTTATGGAGTTCAAACGTTTAACGAGTGTCTTCATCGGTCGATAGTATCATGATAGTCTTTTAAAAGTTCGTGAAACGTTTTACTTAAAAACCTGTGACCTCACCGGCATTATATGTTGACGTCTTTTTGGCATGTTTTCTCAGGTCGCTAAGGTAGCAGCATTGAGTGTAGGCGCACGGAGTCTCACGGCGTCTAGGGATCATATGCATGTTTTGTTAATCATTTCAGACTTTGAGTTTACTTTTAAGTTGTAATAATACATTTTGCTTCCGCTGTGTTAGAACGGTTTGAAACTCAATGGTAGTTTACGTTGTTTTCTTATCATATAGATGTCGTTTATTGTGATCGTTGACTTGGATCCTGGTGTGTCACGCGCCTCGCGGTAAAACTCCGCATATGGAATTTGAGGGTGTGACAGATTAGTATCAGAGCCAATGGTTATAGTGAACTAGGACTGCATGTAGAGTCTAGTCTATAGCCGAGTATCACACACGTTAGACGGTCACACTTAGTTACAAGGCGTGTCATTTGGTAAACATACTAATCTTGTCGGGGCGTCGGTATCTATTAGCGTTGGATTTTATCTAAAACAGGATATTATGATCATACAAGTCACAAATCTAGGTGCGGAAACCCTAGATCTGAACAAATTGATAAGATGCTAATCACGACACAATCAAGATCATTTTCAACTTCATTTTCATAGATTAACTTTCAATTAATAAGCAATTACAACGTTTATGTTAATCTAGAATCACAAAGACACTTTCACAAAAACACTACTGAACCTGCACTGAACCTGGACACAAATGATAACCCACTTTTTACATAATCAAAAACTCAAAAACTATATATAATGTCTGCACATTCGCCCCTTTCTATAGGTCGAATGTGAGAGTATTCCACATTCGCCCACTAAGAGTGGTCGAATGTGGTCTTCTATCCACGTCCATTCTTCATTCGTCCAGTCAGCTTCTACCTTCGCCCAGTCCTATTTCACCTTCGTCCAAAATATCTTCATTCGCCCATATAGAAACACCTTCGGCTACCCATTAACATATGTTAATAATATCATATCCAATCCTTAGTCGCAAATGCATCAACAAACTCCCCCTCGACTATTGATTGGATAGTTTTCTCTGATAGTCCATCGTCCTGTTCATCAGCTTGATTCTAAGCTGCTTCTTCTGCTCATCAGTCATAGGCGGCTCGAATGTTTTCTTCACAGGCTTTGATACATTGGCGATCTTCACATTCTTGCCAAGTTTACCCTCCAAGTTGCTTCCAGCGTTTATGTCATATGCAAAACAAACTCCCACAACTTGAGTGTACTTCCTCGCCTGAGCAAAGTCGTTCGGTTCATAATAGATCGGATTAAAGAACAACATGATGATGTCTTCGAATGTGCAGTTTATCAGCCACATAGGATCAAATACATGAACATGCTTGTATTTGTCCTTTCCATCCCTCAATACAATCACTGCTTCTGCCTTCCTCCAATCATAATACCAGAAAATGAAATCAGCACTGAAATGCTGTGGCATTGGCATCAATGGTATCTTTCTCATCACATTTGGTGCTTTGTAGATCAAAGTCACACGCTTCATGTTGGTTTGAGGATCAATATCCCTATGCTGTTTTCTTCTGGGATATTGAGGCTTAAACCTGTTCCATCTAGTGCGACTCTCCCAAACTAACTTGTCTGCGCACCAACCGACATGCGATCCATTTACCTCGGCACCTGACATAGGAAACCTGCATAAATCTCTCACCGCCCAGTACGGTAGAGTAAGCAAATCACAGAATCTGTTGAAATACAGAATTCCGGTTTCCCATTTCGCTGCAATACACTTCAGCCTGCCAAGATAAGTCCACCCGAGAGCTCTGCCTTTGAACTTGGCATTATGAAAACGATAGAAATTACCTTGAGCTTCAGGTTTGGGTCGGTTCTCATCCATCTCCTTTAACTTCTTCAGATAATTCTTCAACTCATCAGACTGGTTGGAAGAATCTTTCTTTTCATCTCCAAACACTTTCTCAACAAACTCTTCGCTTCTTCTCTTCGCTTTCTGTTTCGCTGACTTGTTTGGTATCTCTGTGAAGTCAGGAAATACTTCATTTTCATCTTCTTTTCTGAAATACTGGGGAAACTCCTCATGAGTAATATCTTCAATCTCAACCTCATTGTTTTCTGGAGCCTGTACATCATCAGAATGACTTCCCATATCCTTTTCAGGAATATCAGGAATCGATTCATCCATCATGAACTCCTCAAACGTCTTACCTACCCTCTGTGCAAGACCATCTAGTATTTCTTTTGCCACAGATGCAGGTAGTTCCCCTTCCTCTAGATCTGGATCTTCATATTCCAGCTCGTATCTCAGATCATCAGTCTGGAATATTTCAGTGAAGCATCCAGTGAACTCAATGGTCCACTCCCTCTTCTCCAACATGTTCTTGTATATCAGTTTAGCATCATCCGAAAGAGATCTCACCTTTTCGTTCCAAAAGATACTTTCATCTACATTCTCACCTTTCTTCTTGGAACTAGATTCTCCAGTATCTTTCTTCTTCTGTGATTTTCTCTTCTCATAACTATACTTAGAAGTATCATCTCCTCCTTCATGATCACTTCCACTACTCAACTCATCACCTTTCTTCTGTCCTGTACCCTCAGCACCATCATCATCATCATCATTGTCATCATCATCATCATTGTTGTCATCATCACTTTTATCCGAACCATCATCATCCTCTTCATCATCATCATCTTCTTTCTCTGATTCAGAATACTCATAGTCAACCTTCTGTTCATCTTCTTCTTCATCTTCCTCACCCTCTTTCAACTGAGGTGCTCGGCTATACAACTCTTCAATCAAACCACAAAGACGTTTGTTTTCTTTCTTTAACTCTTTGTTATCAGCTTTGATTAGTTTGATCTTGTTCTTGTTTCTATCACATCTCCTCTCAAGCTTTTCATTCTTAGCTTCTAACAACTGAATCTTTTCATTAATATCATCCTGATTCGCTTTTGAAGCAACTACAATCAGGAGCATCTTCTCCTCATTCTGCTTGAACTTAGTGATTTCAGCTTGTTGAGCAATCAGCATTTTCATCATATCCTCCATCTTCTTATTGACCTGTTTCATCACATCGTCATCAACAGTCATTTTCTTTGACTTTGATCTGGAGGGCTCAACTTCAACAGCTTTCTCCTTTTGAGTCTTCCTGAACATATCGAGCACTTTATCCATATCGATATTAAACTGATCGATTGGTAAAGTCTCTGCCTCCTTTCCTTTCTTCTGCTTCTTAGTAACTGGTGAAGATAACTTGGAAGGTGTTCCAGAATCAGGCAATCTCTTTCCCTTCAGCAACTGAGCCAATTCCTTCTCTCTCAGTTCTTTCACACTTGATTTCTTTGCCATAGTCTTTTGTTTCTTTGACTTCTTAGGCAAATTCACAACTACAGTGTCACCAACACTCAGCTCAGCTAAATCAACTCCCAAACCTTCATCTTCAATTGATTTCCTTCTCCTCTCAGATTCTTCTATCGACTGGTTCAATAATTCAGACTCACCAACCATAGTGGCCTTACATTTGGTGGTCCTTACGTTCTCGTCATCAGAATCCCACTGTTCATCAACCTCAGTTTCTTCCGAATCCACAGACTCTTCATCCACCAAACTCGAACCTTTCTTCGCAGTCGATTTCTTTCTAGCAGACAGTTGCTTTGTGCTCCCCTGATCAATAGCCTTTCCTTTGCCCTTCCCTTTGGCTCCAGGATTGACTACTTGACGCTTCCGCTTAGTGCTTGAATCAGCATACACTAAGGGATCGTCGTTATCTGAGTCACTATCATCATGTCTAGCTTTGTTCTTGCCTGGATCAGTGTAATCCGGACGAGCCAAAGCTCCAAACAATCTCCTGTTGGGTGGTTTCTCATTATCAGCTACACCCTTGTATCCTTTCATCCTCATCAAGGTTCTAATATTCATGTGATCTTGCCCTAGAATCATTGTCGGATCCTTCTTCAGCATTGGATACTTGTGGTCAAAGATCATCATTAGAAACCTTGGATACAACATGAACTTCTTAAACTTTATTCCCCTCAGCATCTCCAACATGTGGTCAAGTATCATCCCCGAAACATTAAATGGTTTGTTGAGTGTCAACGCAACCATTAATGAACTCAAACTCTTCCTCATCACGTCATAACCACCACTAACACATCCAAAGACATGGATCAGAACGTGTGCAAAGTACTTGTACTGCACTCCCAGCTTCCCTTTATACATCGATCCGTCAGTGATAGGACCTTTGTATTTCATCCTTAAGAAGCACGCCTTCTGTTCAGTCCAAGATAACTCCCTGGGATCTTCTCTATCTTCGAACTTAATCTGTAAAGCTTCCCGGATGTCGGCTTCAGTCAAGAACATATCTATCTACTGAATCTTGCTCTTGATGATAGTTTGATTATCCCAGTAATCATACTTAGCGTTCTGGTAGAAATCTTCTATTATGTCTTTGTAAATGATGGTTGGTGTGGCTAGAGCATGTACAATTCTGCTCCTTTTCAGAAACTCAATGATGCCAGTAAACTCCGTGTTTTTCTCCACGTCTCCTAAATACGCGCAGCAGTTGTGCGATCTTTCGAAAGACCAACTGCTCGGTGTAGATGTTTCAGCTGCGGGGACTGGATCTTGAACAACTATCTCTGCTGGAGTCTCAACATTCACTGCTGGAGTGTCAATATTCTCTGGTTGTTCAGCCATCTGCACATAGAAGTCAATAAAACGCGTCAAAACACAAAAACGACAAAAATATAAAAATTTTGGTCAAAACACATCTGCACATTCGCCCCTTTTGAATTGGCCGAATGTGATGTTTTGTTGGTCGAATGTGAAATTGTTATGGACGAAGGTGAATATGATCTGATAAAAGAGTCACATTCGTCCATTATTGTGTACATTCGCCCAAAAATTCTCACCTTCGCCCGGTTTAAGAACCGAAGGTGGAACCTGTTTTACCCAAAAATTTGAAAAATTTGCCATTGTTAGTTTTAATCCGTAATTTTGATTCTAAACCATTCTAACAAGGCCGACTAACACTCATTTATAACCAATTTTATCAACAACATCAGTTTACATAGGTTTTCAATCTGAAATAGGGTTCATTTTGTTCAATCGATCAAAATTATTATCTAAACACGTTTATTTCCTAATTCCTTTCATCATCTCCCCCTAAAACCTATGTGAAATGATCGGCAAACAAAATCATGCATCAATAAACATCACAAATCCCCAGTTATTAAAACCCTAGGTCCGTGTATAAAACCCAACGATTAAGGACTGAAAACTTGTCCAATACCTGCACAATTAGGCTTAAACTGATCAGAATGAACAAGGGATTAAAATGCACAATCACAGAAAAACACAGCAACAAGGTCTGGTTATGAGAGAATTTTAAAAAAAATTTCAGAATGAGAACTCGAATGTGACAGGTAGTTATATAGGAGGCCACCTTCGACCGGTTAGGATGGACGAATGTAGATAATAATCACATTCGCCCGTTTTAATGGCACGAATGTGATAAATGTTCCACCTTCGCCCCTAATGAAAGACACGAAAGTGAAATTGGTACCCGGAAGTGAAAATTTCACCAGGAAGTAAAAAGAACCACCTTCGCCCAAATCTAGAACGGTCGAAAGAGATAGTTTTTCCACATTCGACCCAATTAAGGGGCGAATGTGAAATGGAAAAACTGAAAATTTCGCCAAATCACGAATTCGAATCCCGTTCAAAATTTTCCAATCCGTTAAGCTGCCAAAACTCAAATTTTCACATTTTGAATGTCACAAAGTCCAGATGGTGTTATCAAATCTCAGAAATCGACCATCAAGCATCCCCGGATATCAAAAATAAAACAGAAATGCAAATCTTTTGGATTTTCTGAAATTTATATTAAAACACACCTAAAATCTTTTTGGATTTTGTAACTTTTTGACAATAAAAGTAAAATGCAACAAAATAAAATGCATCAAAGTAAATGAAAGCAGTAAACATTTTGTGATTTCCGGTAAGAGGATCATATCAGTTTTCTGAGAAATCTGAACACAGCGTTGAGCTGGTTCAATATTATCATTAGAAACAATATATGACACTGCAATTGCTGATATTGTTGTCCACATAAGCTCACATGCAGACAATTACGCAATGCTTTAAAATGATACGAATTAGATGTATTAGACTAACACATTGTGGTTCCCACACACACGACATACTCCCGTATCAAGAAGTAATCTGCACAAAGACTCATTGTAAAGCGTGATTATGCTTTCGTCGTCTGTAATTGTACAAGATATAATGCATAGAGGTATACAGGTCAGCAAATTAATGCAGCAAAGTAACATATGCACCATACCAGGTTGAGGACTGATATTAATCATGATTTGCATCAATGATCAATACGATATTATAGATAATCTTTGATCATCATATAACATGGAAAGTTCCTCAATTCGGTAACTTTAGGTTTTGGCATAAAGCTCTTTTATAAAGACATCCTGTCTGATCTAGGTCCGTAATGACTTACAGCAGAAGATCAGATAGGCTATCCCCAGACAACTAATAACATAACGACCCTAAACCTCCGAGTTTTGTACAAACACCCTATCAAACGAAATTACGGTACTAAGACCATATGCCCATGAGGTGTTCATCCACAAACGCGTAGTTTGTTATGTTTGTATCACTAATGCACGCAATATAAAGTCTACGAAGCCTATCAGCATATCACACGTAATCAACATACGTCTCATTAAAACTATACAATTCTTTAGCCTGTGTCAGATCCCCACTGATGTACTATCATTTCCTCTTTTTATCCAGGAAATCATTTTGGGTTTTTCTAATTTTTAGGTATTTTGAAAATTTTTCAATGTTTTTGGTTTTTCTGATAAAATGACTCCCCCTAAAAATAAAGAACATATTTTTGGGTTTTTAATTTTTCTGAAAACAAAAACAAAACAAAATTTGAAAGAAACAATCCACTTGAAAGCATCAACTTCTTTGAGGATTAAACAACCCCCTCGAAAGCATCAACTTCTTTGAGGATTATGATAGTAAAGAGAAATTCCCAATTAGCAAAGAGAAATTCCCAATTAGCAAAAATTTAAAACTAAAACAAAAAAAAAACGAAAAAATGATAAACCGAGGAGCCGATTAGTCCTGTTTTTCCTTTATATTGTTTACTTTCAAAAGATATTCAAAGCGGGATCTGTCAAAAGCTTTTGTAAACAAATCTGCACGTTGGTAGTCAGTATGGATTTTGACCATGTCAATCAATTCCTTAGCATAACAGTCACGGATAAAATGATATTTAATCCGGATATGTTTAGCTTTAGAATGATTTTCAGTATTTTTAGTTAATGCAATTGCGGCTTCGTTGTCACAGTGTATAGGGGTTTTAAGAAACTGTAAACCGTAATCGACCATCTGTTGTTGGATCCAGAGCACTTGCGAACAGCAACTCGAGGCTGAAATGTACTCGGCTTCACATGTAGACAGTGCGACGGAAGTCTGTTTCTTGCATTGCCAGGTGATTAACCTGCTCCCTAAGAACTGGCAACCGGCTGTTGTTGATTTGCTGTCTTTGTCACAGCCGCCCCAATCTGCATCACTAAAAGCAATAAAATCAAAATCATCATCATTAGGGTACCAAAGTCCTTTTGATGGACAACCCTTCAGATATCGAAGGATACGCTTGACCGCCGTCAGATGACTTTGTTTCGGCTTCGATTGGTAACGCGCACAGAGACACGTTGCATACATAATATCTGGTCGAGACGCTGTCAAATACATCAGAGATCCGATGATTGCTCTGTATGTAAATGGATCTGTCAGCTCCCCCTTAGCGTCGACTCCAATCCCGTGATTGGGTTGTATCGGGGTATCCATCGGCTTAGAGTCCTCCATCTGGAATCGGCTCAAGATGTCGGCAACATATTTCGTCTGGTGAATGAAGATCCCGTCGGGTCTTTGATCCACCTGTAAGCCGAGGAAAAACTGCATTTCTCCCATAGCGCTCATTTCGAACTTCTCCTGCATAACAGTTTCAAATTCCCTGCACAAGAGTTCGTTAGTTGAACCAAATATAATATCATCAACATAAATCTGTACTAGAAGCAAGTCATCTCCCGTCTTCTTCGTAAAGAGGGTACAATCGACGAGGCCGCGCTTGAATCCTTTGGAGATGAGGTATGTGCTTAGCTCCTCGTACCACTGTCTTGGAGCCTGGTGCAAACCATATAAAGCTTTGTTCAGCACGTAGACCTTGTCCCGGTGGATTGGGTCCTCAAAGCCCGGTGGTTGCCCGACATAAACCTCCTCCTTGACTTTACCATACAGAAATGCGCTCTTGACGTCCATTTGATAAACTTTGAATTTCTTATACGAAGCAAACGCAAGGAACATCCGAATAGCTTCCATTCGTGCTACTGGTGCATAGATTTCGTTGTAGTCAATTCCTTCAATCTGATGGAAACCCTGCACAACCAATCTGGCTTTGTTCCTTACAATAACCCCACGGTCATCCTTCTTGCACTTAAACACCCACTTAGTGCCAATTTTCTTTCGTCCCGGCGGCAAATCTGTGAGCGTCCAGACTCCTAATTTCTGGAATTGCAATAACTCCTCCTGCATCGCCTCAACCCAGGCATCTTCTTGCAAAGCGTCTTTGTATGTCCTTGGCTCTACCTGGGACACGTAACATGCAAACGACCAATCATTTTGGTCACCAGATTTCTGAATTTTGGCATACAATGCTAAAGCACCAAAACTCTCTGGCGTATTAACGCTTTTAAGCTGCCCTCTGGTCATCACTCCACTACCAGGATCTCCGATCACTTGCTCCAGCGGGTGAATACGATGAATCCGAGATTCCGGATAAACAGGTACAATCACTCCCGTCTGAGCAGTCAAGTTCTCTGTAGCATCCTGATCATTACCCGTGTTAGATGATGAAGCAACATCTGGATTCGGAGTTGGGTTCACAGTTTGCTCTTCTAAATCTTCAGCATTTTCAAGAACGGCTTCTTCAAATTGTTCATCTTCAGATTCTGAAGTATCTAATGAAGTTGAAGCTTCTTGAAACAACTCTTCTTCTTGTGTAGGAGCACTGGTATCACTAGAAGCTGGTGGGGGGTTTACGGTAATTGGACGCATCAACGGTGAAGTTGCCGCGTTTTCACATTCGTAAAGTAATCTGATCACAGCTTCTTCAACCAGGCTATCTAGGTTGAAAGATTCAAAGAAATCTTTGTAATCAAACATCCAATCAGGGCCCGTACCTTGCAAATTTTGAGTGTAACGTTGAACTTCCACGTTTGCCCAATCCTCCACTTGACGAGTTCTCTTGTTGAATACCCGTTTGAGCGGGGTTGCATATCCAACAAAATATCCCTCTTCAGCTTTAGGACTAAACTTCTCGCTTGGATTCAACATCGTACATGGCGGCCCAAATGGTTCTAGATACTCTAAATTGGGCTTTCGTCGGTGTAACAGCTCATAAGATGTTTTTCCAAACTTCTTCACTGTCAAAACCCGATTTAATGTATAGTTAGCTGCATAAATCGCCTCGTTCCAGAACATTACTGGAAGATGTGAGTCAGCGAGCATTGTTCTTGCAGCCTCAATCAGAGTCCTATTCTTTCTTTCAGCAACACCGTTCTGTTGCGGGGTATACGGAGCTGAATATTCATGATGTATCCCTTTGTTTTGACAAAGTTCATCCATCTTTGCATTTTTAAACTCCGTCCCGTTGTCACTCCTGATCCTTTTGATCTTCAAGTTGTAGATATTCTCCAGCCGAGTGAACAGAACTTGTAAGTTTGTAAAGGTGTCGCTTTTGTTCTTCAAACACATCACCCATGAGAATCGTGAATAGTCATCAGTGACGACTAAACAATAGAGCTCTCCAAGATGACTTTTGCGCTTGACCGGTCCAAAAAGGTCCATGTGCAATCGCTCAAGCGGCATCTCAACAGAGTTAACCTTCTTCACTTTATGGGATTGTCTGTGTTGTTTTCCTTTCATGCAGCTTACACACTTGTCGTTAAGATGGAAATGTTTCACGTTTACTCCATCGACAAGTCCATTTCTCACTAACTGATTCATTTTCCTCAAATGAATGTGCCCCATCCTGCGGTGCCACATTATAGATTCTTTTTCGGTCGCCTTGGAAAGAAAGCATGTTATCTGTCCCTGTGGTGTCATTGCCTTAGACATATCAAGAATGTAAAGATTGTTGACTCGAGGT